>CM019064.1:186614832-186768228 GCA_009667805.1 Leptobrachium leishanense | reverse complement strand
ACAGGTAATATAGAAACATACAAAAATGTCGGCAGATAAGAACCTTTCGGCCCATCTAGTCTGACCAATTACATGGATACTTTACCTGGATTTATATTTTGTTTAGGATAGCCTTATGCCTATCCCATGCTTGCTTAAATTCAATTACTGTTTTGGCCTCTACCACTTCAACTGGAAGGCTGTTTCATGTATCCACCACCCTCTCAGTAAAATAATGCTTCCTTATGTTACTTTTAAACCTTTGCCCCTCTAAATATAGACAGGAAACAAGAGGAGGAACACGTGGGACCCCATGCGACGACCCTACCCTTAACCCAGTCAATATGCGGGTTATGCTTTTGTAACCATGATAGACCTAAAACAACTGAACAAGATGGTGATGATATGATTTGAAACACGATGGATTCGGTATGGTGGTCCCCAAGACACATGTAAATTGCTTTAGTCTCTTGGGTTATGACAGGAATAGCAAGAGGCCTGCCGACAATGGCCTGTACCATTAGGGGTTTGGATCTAGGAGACAAAGGAACAAGGTGTCCTGAGGCAAAGGTCTCGTCCATAAGGTTATCAGCAGCACCAGAATCCAATAATGCATTGCAATTGACCTTGACGGAACCCCATGACAGAAAGTCAGGAAGAAGCAAACATAGTGAGGTCGTAGTGGGGCACAGAGTAACAGCCAAGACCGGTCCCCCCCTAGGACTTAGGTGCGAGCGTTTCCTGGGCGTGATAGGCAATTAAGGCATTGGTGCCCCTTACGTCCGCAATATAGGCAAAGACCCTCTCTACGTCTATAAGATTTCTCTTTTTCAGTCAATCTGGTGTGTCCCGATTGCATGGGTTCAGTGTCAGAAACCTGCGAAGAGCGAGATGGTCGGCTAACTGAACCTCGTGTAGGAACCCTAGCAAGCTTCTTTTGGGCTTCTCTCTGTGTTTAGCTCTGTCCCTGATTCTGTTATCAATATCAATCGTGTAATCGATCATATCTTCTAACTCCTCAGGCAAATTCTTTGCTGCTATCTCGTCTAGGATAGTATCAGAAAGACCCTCCTGGAAAAGCAACACAGGGCAATCATTAGTCCAATCGACCTCTGTGACTAGGGTTTTGAAGTCTATGGTGTAATCTGCAACGGACCTGGAACCTTGTTTAATTCTGAGTGAAAGGTATTTTAAAATGATAGGTAGTTTTTAATTCTTGCATTAGTGTGAAATCCACCCCCCCATTATAAGTGTCAAACCCTGCAAGTCTTTTAACTGCATAGGATGTTAGCCTGTGGAATTTAGCCATTTCCTTTGTGTGCAGGAAAGGGTGTGTGAACAGTGTAAGCTAGAAAAAAGCCATCTCTGAATCAAATGTAGTCATTTTTGTCTCACTGTTGGTTAAACTCTGACGTAGAAATGTATCTGTATGCTGATTGGCTATAAGTTCTTTGAAATCTAATAAAAAGTCTGTCTAAGGAAGGATATTTCAGACAGGACTGACGCTACATTGCTTTGTGGCTGATTTTGTTGTCTCTCGTCATGGTGCAGCGCCGCGCCCGTTTCAACTTTGATATATGAGAAGAAACTTGAGAAAGGTTTATTGAAATTTCATAAATGGTAATTATTATAGGGAGTTTGTTTTTGTTTGCTTTAAATCCAAATATATCACTGAGCAGGGATCTCCCAGCCCTCTTGGAACAAGCAGGAGGATCAAAGGTGCGTCTGAGAGCACGTACAAAGTTGTGGTAGTTATATACCACGGCATCATCATTTTCCCACAACGGGTTAGCCCATGCTAGGGCTCTACCAGACATATGATTAATCATAAATCCCACACGGGCACGATCTGAAACATAAGTTCTAGGGTTTAGTGCAAAATGAATGCTGACCTGAGTCATAAACCCACGGCACCCTGTTTGTTCCCCACAAAAACGAATTGGAAAAGTCATGGATACATGGGAGGCAGGTATAGCAACCTCAGGTGTGTGGGATTGCAGGGCAGGGGCAGAGGTCACCACCTGTGGTTCAGGCTGCAAATAGGCAGTACGGGTAAGATTCGTTTGTATAGCCTGAGCAAAGGCATCCATGCAGTGGTCTAATTCATCAACACGAGAGACACATGCAGCGAGCTGTTGACCCATGTCTGCAGGGTCCATGACCCTAGCGTAATGTCAGGATCGGGTAACCCTGTTTGCAGACAATAAGCCAACAGACTCTGACCAACCAGTCCTTAGTAATGGCCTGTTAGGGTCAGTAATAATGTGAAAGACAAACACAAATAGAGAGTTGGAGGGTGCAGTTAAACAATGTCAGGATTGAGCAAACCCCGAATGCAGACAATAAACTAACGGTCTCTACCTACCGGTCCTTGGTAATGGCCAGGTTATACACAGTAATGAAGCCAGATAACACAAATAGCAACTGGTCTCCCACAGTCAAGCATCTTACAATATAAGTAATACCACTGACCCTAATAACCGTGTCAAGGATAGAAAACCCTGCTTGCATAAAATAGTACCTAAAGGGGGGCGTGGCTTGGCAGCCGATGGAGACGGTTGCTTGAACACAGAGCTCCGGCGGCAAACATCATTGAGGGGTGAGTTCCCTACTTAGAGAGCCCAGATGGCCCACAAAAAGAAAGGACAGGGGGGAGGTAAGCTCCAGAGCACCCCCAAACCCACTCGATCAGAGGATATCTCCTCCTTCTTCTCTGAGCACCCGGCGGTGCAGTGTGATCAGCGCCATTCCAAGATGGCGCCGGTGTCAGACGGCACTCCGGCATCTTCTCCCTCCCGCAGCCCACATCCTCCAGAGGATGAAGAATCCTCTATTAGGGATATCTTGAGATCCCTACCGACCAAGGACGATTTTGAGGCTTTGATGCAGCGGATGGAGGCGGCATGGGAATCGCGCTGGGAGCACATGGCACAGGATGTCCTCCATCTTGGATCCAGAGTGCAGGGCCTTGAAGATACTAAAGACCAGACTGAAGACAGAGTGCTAGCTCTTGAGCAGCAGGTCAGTGCACACTCTAAATACTTCACCCTGCTGCGCAGAGATCTGGACGATGTAGATAACAGAGGTCGGCAAAATAATTTACGAATTCGGGGACTCCCTGAACCTCAGGGCCCCTCGGAGGATATTCCAGCCTTATTACGCACTTTGTTTAACCCTCTCCTGCAACGCCCGCACGATGCGCCGCTTTTATTTGATCGAGCTCATAGGGCATTAAGGGCAAAGGGAGCTCCGTCCTCAGGCCCAAGGGACATAATCTGCCGGCTCCATTATTACGTGGACAAGGAACACATTCTGATGGCGAGCAGGAAAACTAATCTCCAAGACTGGTTAGGAAACCCACTTCAGGTTTTTCCGGACCTTTCCTGGTCCACATTGCAAGCAAGGAGGGCATTGCGCCCGCTCACCCAAATTCTCCAGGATCGACAGATTAGGTATCGTTGGGGGTACCCCTTTTCACTTAACACCGTGATTGATGGGGAATCCTTTTTTGTGTCCTCCCCGGAAGATATATTGCCATTAACCTCAGCATTGGGCCTCGCGCCTCTGACTGTTCCGGACTGGTTTGCTATCCCTAGCGTGACTCAAAATACTGGCCAGGTCAGGCCCCAACGTTCCAGATGGCAGACTCCGGTGAAGCGTAGGAAACCACCTCAAAGACCTTCTGATTCTCCGCTCAACCAGCTGCCCAATACTCCATCCTCCTGTGGCTGAGTATGCAGAAAGTATCTCTGTTCGCACTTTTTATTTTCCTGCCCTCAGTACTTCACCCTCATTTTTTGTCTTTACGTGATTTTTTCACATTTGTTCGCCTGTCCGGCTCGAACTCTGAACTATTTTGCTTTTATCGAGCATGTCTCCGCTTCCCGCACCCCCGCCAGTAGCGGTGACCGTTATAATGTTTTCTGTGTATCCTCTTCCGGGTCCTAGTCTTGCGACAGAGGACCGGTCGAGGGGTCAGTTTATGCCAGAGTTGCAATTTCCCGAGGGGCCCGGATACCCCCCGAGGAGGAATTCTCACTGCCTCCGTGTATATAAGTTAATTACTTTGTTATTGATTGATTTTTTCTTTTTTGCAATGCCTTTTTCCCCTCTCCCTCCAGACGCACTCAGGTTTCTTTCTCCAGATTGGTACTCATGGCTGGTCTTTCTCCTTAGTTCATCGATGGCGACGATTCGATTAATCACACTTAATGCACGGGGGCTGAACACCCCCGTGAAACGTCGGATGGCCCTGGCTGATGCCCGTAACCAGGGAGGGGACATCGTCTTTGTGCAAGAGACGTACTTTCGAGCAGACTCCGCACCGACCTTGTCGTCACTGCATTATCCCTCTAGTTACGTGAGTAACTATACGGCTTCAAAATCTCGAGGGGTAGCCATATTACTAGCTCGTCATGTCCCATTTGTATACGATTCTCATGTCACTGACCCGGGGGGTAGGTTTTTGTTTCTTAAAGGGACTCTAGGCCACTCCCGCTGCACCCTGGTTAACATTTATCTCCCCAATCGTAAACAATGCCAGACACTTCGTTCTATCCTCACCAATTGTCCCGCTACAGTGAAGGCATCGTAATCTGTGGTGGTGACTTCAACGTCCATCTGGACGCCCCTGGGGAAGGCAATCCCGCTTCCTGTAAACCCGACCCCTCCTTGCGGCGGCGGTTTCTCCAACTGCTACACGGCCAGCAGCTGGTAGATGGCTGGAGGGTACTCCACCCGGCCGGGAGGGACTTTACATTTTTCTCCTCCGCAGCGTGCTCATATTCCCGACTGGATACTTTTTTGATTTCACATCATGGCCTGCACTTATTACAGTCCGCCACTATTAAGCCCATCACATGGTCCGACCATGCCCCAGTTCACTTAGTGCTCTCCTTCCCTACAGTCCCGGTACGTGATAGGACTTGGCGACTAAATGAGACCCTTCTCAAAGACACAGCGAATAGGACTGACATTGAGACGGCCGTTTCTGACTATTTCAGGGATAACCTGACTCCGGACGTTTCCCTGCCCATGGTATGGGAAGCCCATAAATGTGTTCTGAGGGGCAAATTCATCCAAATTGGGGCCCGGTTGAAGAGACTTCGGACTGGGCAGATCAAAGACCTCCTACGTAACATTCACACTCTTGAGACATTGCATGAAATACATGGGTCATTGGACACGTTTAAAGAACTGACACTTCAGCGGGCGGCTCTTAATGACCTACTCACACGTAATACCCTGCGTTCCCTACAAATCTCTAAGCTCAAATACTACACCCAGGGAAACCGTTGTGGTCGTTTATTGGCTAACGCAGTCCGTCAACGACACATGGCTACATATATCCCTAAGATACGTCGTACAGATGGGTCGATGGCTCACTCGTCCCCAGACATCTCCGCAGCTTTCCTTTCCTACTATAAATCCCTATACAATTTGAAAGACACCCCCCCTCCCTTAGAGGTAACTGACAAATACTTACGCGAATCATATGACTCCACTATCTCTAGGGAGGCACGGGAAGCACTGGATACTCCCTTCACCATGGAGGAACTTGCCTCGGCAGTTAAATCTATGAAATCGGGCAAGAGCCCGGGCCCAGACGGGTTTACGATGGGTTATTATAAGACCTTTCTCCCATCCTTAGGCCCTCACTTTCTGCAAGCCTTTAACTCTCTGGATGAACATTCTACTATCCCGCCAATCGGCCCTCCTCGCCACGATCACTCTCATACCTAAACCTGATAAAGACCAGACTTTAGTCCCTAATTATCGCCCAATCTCCCTTATTAATACGGACGTTAAATTGTTTGCCAAGTTACTAGCCATCCACCTCAGCCCCTTACTGCCCACCTTGATTCACCCGGACCAGTCAGGCTTTGTGACTTCTCGTGAGGCTCGCGACAACACTATTCGCACTATCAATCTCATTCACCGAGCTCAAGCTCAGGGACACCCTACTATATTCCTCTCGGTTGATGCCGAAAAGGCATTCGACCGGGTGGACTGGCATTATCTCTTCGGAGTTCTAGGGCATATGGGCTTTGGCTCTAAATGGATAGCATGGATACACGCGCTATATTCCTCCCCTACGGCGCGGATTAGAATTAATGGTACACATTCGACCCCTTCTGCATTAGGAACGGGACCAGACAAGGATGTCCTTTGTCCCCCCTGCTATTTGTCCTTGCTCTGGAACCCTTTATGCAAAGGGTTAGGGATAATGACAATATTCAAGGGTTCCGTCTCCCATTTCACCATTATAAAGTGTCGGCATATGCGGATGATGTCCTCTTCACTCTCACCAATCCCCTAAGATCCCTGCCACATGTACTAAAAGAATTACGAACTTTCCAGACACTATCCAACTTTCTAATTAATGACACAAAAAGTGAGGCCATGGGGGTGGGGGTGACTCCGGACCTATACCGGGCCCTGACGGACATATGCCCCTTCCAATGGACGAGGAATTCTCTACGTTATCTGGGTACTACTCTCACTCATTGTCCCGGGGACCTGTTTGCAGCTAATTATTCGCCACTCCTGAACACCACATTACGTGAGCTTCGTAAATGGCATAAGCCGCATATTTCGTGGCTTGGCCGCATTAACTACCTGAAAATGACCGTTCTACCAAAGTTTTTATATGTGTTTCAGGCGGTTCCGGTTAAAATCCCTCGGGTTTATTTTCAAGAGCTGAAATCTGGCTTTCTGAAATTCATATGGGGTGCTACCTGCCCTCGGATATCTTATAAAGACATGACTCGCCACAGGGATAAGGGAGGTTTGGGACTACCCCATTTGGAATCCTACTACCACGCGGCCCTACTGACGCGGATTTGTGACTGGTCGGTATCTCCTCCTATTAAGTTGTGGGTGGCATTGGAGCAATTCGCCTTCCAGGTACCGATTGCATCTGTGCCATGGCAGCTAGCTTCCATCCGCTCTCTGATGACGTCCCGGGATCACCCCACAGCTCCACAGCTTCTCCGGCTGTGGAGGGAAGTTCGTTCTCGACCTGACCTCTCCCCAGATGTCTCCCCCCTGTACACCGTGTCGCATAACCCTGACTTCCCTCCGGGCAGGCAGCGGTCTTTTTTGGATATAGACCCGGACGGGCCATACCTACAAATTGCACGTTGTTATGCGGATCAGGAACTGTCTCCATTGTCTTTATTAGCCCCAAGAAGCACCTATACCCCCCTTGAATGTTTTAAATATAGCCAGTTAACTCACTTTGTAACTAGACTGACTTCGTCTATACCTCTCCGCTCCTCCATGACTGTGTTCGAGACTCTATGTACGATGGATCCCCCGCCAATACATGTCCTCTCGTCTCTCTACACCCTACTCCTTTCCTCCTCCCAACCCAGGGTACCCTCATATGTGACTAAATGGCATGACGAGCTCCCGGAACCCATCTCGGAGGATGACTGGGCAAAAAAAATTTCCATCAATAAATACTCCTCAATGAGCCTCTCGGTTCAGCTTTCTAATTTTAAACTCCTAGCACGCTGGTTCACATCAGATGACTCACCTAAACTGATACTTTTTCATTTGGTCCCACTTCCAGTCAACACCTACAAAGCCTCTTTATTGTTGCACCTTTTAAATGCGGCCAAATCCCTCGTTCCACGGAAATGGAAACAGACTACCGCTCCCACTGTTAGAGAATGGATTGAGGCGGTAGAGCGCATTCGTACTTTAGAGGAGCTCCACTACTCACTAGAGAACCAATATCAAAAGTACTTTAAGACGTGGTTTTGGTGGACAGATTTTCTCCATAAACGTTCCCGTGGTGCAGCAGGTAGAACCCATCTCAGACTCAGTACCTACAATACCCCCTCCCTCCTTCTGAGATCAACAGATCTAATACTCGACGCTCTAGTATTGTCTACTGATATCTTAGTACCTAACCTGGACCCTACAAGAGTCTGTACACTCCGCAATGCGTCTTCCCTGTTTCTTATTTGTTTTTCATCCATATTTTTTACTGCTGTATGTAATGCCACAATATGAAGCGCTGTGCCTAGCGTGTACTTGCGATACTGTTGCACTTATGGCATTTTTGTTTTGAAAATAGTAAAAATAAAAAAATTACATTTAAAATAGTACCTAAACCCTAACTAACCGGTCCTTGATTATGGCCGGGTTAAGACAGTAAACTAACTGGCAAGTAAGAGGTTAAATGGAAAACAGAGTGCTGGAAAACCGTATAACAAAGCCAAATGTCGGGGTTCCAGAGGTCAGGAAAGTCAGGACAAGCCGGGATCAAAGAATTTATATATGTATTATATATATATATATATACAGTATATATATACGCAGCAACATGGTGCTAGGTGAAATGAAACCACCCTAGGGCGATTACTAAGAGACAAGAGGCCTCTAAATGGAGACACAATAACTCCTATTGGTGATCAGAGGAGACGCCCCGCTCTCCCATAGGATCACCGATCGAGTGCTGCGATTGGTTACCTCCCCTGCATAATGCGTCTGATTCGTGGGCAGAATCCACTTCCAGGTGTGGTTGGCGGATGTTATGACCTAGTGGTTGGCGTGCACTGCCATTCCCTGTTCGGCAGTAAACAGTACCCGGGAATAAAGTGTTCCGGATATCAGCTGCTGTGACCACTGCAACCAGGGGCGAAGGCGCAACACTTCCCAGGACATGGGCCACAGTGACAGCACCATTGCTGTGATTTGAACCCGCTCGCTCCAGCACGAGCAGATAGTCGGACGGAAAGAGGGGACCAACACTGATGACTACGATAACGGGGGATCAAGCTAAGCGACAATACTGTAATGGGAGTGATGCAACAAGTGCTGCTTTCCATGCATGTTATGAAAATTCAAGTAGGCACTTAGAGACACCCAGGGTCCCCAATATCTGCTTAAGAGCGGTGAACTACAGGAAAAAACAACCTCTGCTATTCTTTAGAAGGCTTAAAACAATTAAAATGCATGAAAATAGGGGTGTCCGGCTGACGACCAAGATGGCTGTGTAGCCTCAGAGCTCCCGCACCACCTCTCCTTTACTCAGCTCACACCAGTGCTTACCCCTTCCCCAGCTCTCCCTCACCTGCCGCCTGGGTTGCTGACATCCTTGTCGACCAAGAGATACTGGGCCAGAATCACCGCTGGACACAGCAGGGTCAGCCTCACTCTCTTTTTGTAGTCCCTGGCGTGAGGACCTCCTGCGTTATCAAAAATTGTGGATGCTTCGAGGGCCGCGCAGTCAAAGGTGCCGGCCATGAAGGAGGATATCTAGGGGCTCCTGGCTGCCCTCTCGGAGGACTTCTGCTGCGATTTACAAGCAGAGGTTAGGGCGGACCTTTCTTCCCTTGGGCCTCGCATGGACTCCCTGGAGCAGGTGCAAGATGACACGGCTGCAGCCCACAATGCGTTCTGACTTCAGGTGGACACTCTGACTGCAGAGGTCCAGCAGCTTCACTGTTCCCAGGAAGATCTTGACAACCATTCAAGGCAGAACAAAATGCGACTCTACCGATCTACATGATTTTTTCGCATGACATGTGCAAGCTCTTCTGCCCAAAGTGACCATAGAATGCCACTTACTTGATACAGAGCATTGCACCCTCGCCCAAGGGACCAGCCGCTTGATGTTATCGCCCCCTCCACTAGTATGGGGTCTTGGTTTCCGCAGCTCGAACAACTACCCTGACAATTGATAACATTCAGCCTCAGCTCTACACTGATCTCTCCCCTTTTACTCTCCAGCATCGCCGTGCCTTTGAGCTGGTAATTGATCAGCTTATTGCAAACAATGTTCGCTATCGCTGGGGATTTCTAAAGCTACATGTCCAGCGGCGTGGTACGCTTCACTCTCTGGTTGATATCCGTTGAGCTGGCCCATTCCTGGAAGCCCTGGGCAGTGCTGTAGCCCATGGCCCATCCCCGTCTTGCGCCCCACCACCTCACCTGGCTAGAAAATGGACTCAACTGCCCCCACTTTCCACAGGGAAGGTGCCAAAGTCTGAGGCTTCTCGTGGCTCTGATCGAGCGGGATCCCCCTATTTCACCCACTGAGCTGGGCCGATCACTCGTTTCTGGCTGCACTGCGGGGTCCTCTGGACATTTTCTCCCCCTTTCTTTTCGTCCTTTTTTCCCCAAGTGCATTTTCACCCAATTGTCCCCTTTGGAGGGGTTGCAGGTTGTGGTAGGCGAGGGGTGGTGGATTTTCTGGACATTTTTCTCTAATTGCAGTTTTTTTTTCCTTCGCTTTTTTCTGTGACTGTGGATAATCTTGCTGAAGGTGTCCGCCTCACCCCCCGGGTTGGTACCTGTATGGCCACGGTTCTCCCTCGAGAGCTGGCAGCTCCGATTGCAAATGGGAAACCAACCTATTGTTCCCGACCCAGCTCTTATGGATATGCCCCCAGCTCTGTGTGTGTATGTGTTGTGGGGGTACAACTCAAACAGAGGTTACCTTTGCTGGGAAAAAGGTAGTCCAGGCAGTAAAAAGTTACTTTAAATCTGTCCAGCAGACAGTATTTATTTAAAAGGTTGCAATAAAACAGAAATGAAAAAAGAAAATAAACCCTTGGCGCTCAGGCTCTTACTAAACAGTTATATTCCCTATCTAACAAATGGTGAGCTAACCTCAGCCACCTTAAATGAACAAAATTACTGTAAGCAACCTTTTCACACACCTTCACCTTGCAGCTCCCTCAGAAGGCTTTCTGAGTCCCATGCCAGAGCCACTTCCTGGTTCAGCCTCCCCTCTTTTATCTCCCCTGATTAACATCAATCAAGTAATTAAACAACCATGGGGAGAGACATAAAACCCGGATATGCAAACACCACATGCAGCCTGAAAACCTGGTCTGGATTCACTACTTCTGCATATATGACAGAAACCGAGGGGAAATGTATTGCCCCTCAATGACCTTCCCTTTCCTTATGTCACAGTGTATACAGTATATTACACATACACACACACTGGCACACACACAGACCCCAGACCAGACAGGCCCCTGCAGCTCATCTCGTTCATACTTACCTTCCATGAGCGCAGCCGGCAAAGTCGCGATCACGTGGGAGTTCACAAGATCGAGGCTGGGGGCTTTCCAACGAGTGGATGCGCGGAAACTTTGCCAGCGGCACACGTGGAAGGTAAGTATGAATGCAGTGAGCTGCAGGGGCCTGTACGAATGCCGATAGAGCTTTCGGACAGCTGCTCCAGCCCCTCGGATGTCGGCAAGCCAGCTCAGTGCTGGCTTCCGGTATCGGGGGAAATATATCGGGGGCACTGCACGAGTACCAAGTACTCCTGCAGTACCCGGTATCGGCACTGATACCGATACTAGTATCGGTATTGGTGCAACCCTAATAATAATCATAATTAATGATTTATGGAATACGAGTATGGCTAAATACAGAAACTCTTTGTCAACTTTCTCAATTAAAATCAATCACTCCTCCTTATAATTACCTCTGACTCCGCAGCAGCCTTGAGCAGCGATCAGCCTGCAATTATAATCCTCTTGGGTGTATAATGCATTGCTGTTTGATCTCTATGGAGATCTGTCGCTGTTCAATTATGGATGGTGGTATATGTAGTGTATCTCTTAATATCTGGGAATACCAGAGTGTATTAGTGATCCAGTGAAAGTATTAGTCAATTAAGACTTGAGAGTGCATGAGTGAGCATGAGGGTCTCCATTGTTAGAGAGTAGGTGTCATCTCACTTGCGTGACCCCAGGAGTCCACAAAGTGCTTGTGTATCAATTCATGTGTGCCTGTGAATGTTTGAATGTTCCGATGTTCATGCGTGAATGTTCTCGCTTGCGCGATGTATCTCATTCCACACCTACTTTTCCCATCACTGACCAATCACAAAATTAATTTCTAAAATTAAAATAAACAATATATTTCAATTTTACAGGTTATTTCTCGTCGCTTGAGGGCAATGTGGTATAACAATTTTTGTACTACACCTGGTCCCCTAATTGACACCTGTGATGTCATATTATTATCTAATTTATTCCAAAACAATTCGCTTTCTCATCGTTTTAATTGGATTCCCGCTTTCCATGTAAGGTAAACCCTACTCCTTACTACGGACTCTTAGATAATATTAACAAGCGACTAACCTTGGATTTTGGCCTTGGACATAGCTCAGAGAAAAGAAAAACAATTCCCTTTTAAATTTCACTCTCTTTCAGTATATTTTCAGTATAAACAGAAAATATCTAGTAAACAGTTTTAAATGTTCTAACATTTCTTACTCTATATATATTTTTTAAATATATATTGATTATATACGGCACTTTGAGTAAATACTGTAAATATTCTGGTGATGTAGCTTATCTATCTGGTCAGAAAACAAAATGGATGCCGACACCATTTTGTCGACGATAGCCCTTACCCGACAATGAGTTTGTTCTATGTGCCTTTTCACTATATGAGTTGTATTTTATTATGATTAAAAGGGGTATAGGTCCGTCCCTTCAGGAGTTTGCTGGAGAAAGGAATGAGAGAAAACAGCCACTGATTGGTTGAGAAATATAGCCTATGATGGATGGAATCAGAGCCAGATGACTGTCATGCCCCATCCCTTGGAGCCTGCCGTAGCTAGTCTGGGAGACTGTTTGCATCTACTCAAGGGTTAACTTTTGCTCTGGATACCTGAGTGATTGCTTAAAGCCTGGTCACGCCCTTTCCTCTACGATCTGGCATTGTTCAACTTGCATTGCTTCTGAGAGGATCCCCTTCCTGAGCTCCTGCACATCTCTGCAAGCCTGATCCGGTTGCTGCTGTTTATTTTCCTGGACTGTTCCTTCTAGTATCCAGTTTCTGAAGTAAACCACTGTGTTGGTTCCAGGTACCATTCTGCTATCAGAGACTGCTTATTCCTCTATTGCTGTGCACTCCATTCTGCAGTACCTGGAGAGACCACTGGATTACTGTGCTACACATTCACCATATCTGCTGTACCAGAGACCTGTGTGTTATTCAGCTGTACCTATTCATCGCTGTGTCCTAGGGATGTGCGTTTCGGGTTTCGGAATTTCGGAATTTTCACGAAATTTCCCGATTCGTGTTTTCGGATGCGGTCGAATTTCCGAAAATTTTTAGATCCGAAAATGTCAGATCCGAAATGTTTTCCGAGCCGAAACGAAATATTTTCGGATTTTTCGAATGGACTTGAAATGTGTCAAACGAGGAGAACAGATGTTCCGAAAAACGAAAATTTTCTAAAAACGAAAATTTTCTGAAAAACGAAAATTTTCCGAAAAAAACGAAAAGTCGATACAAAAACCGAGCACAGTGACACGAAAATACGAAAAATGGTCGATATTCCGAAAAAAAAATGTACCCGAAAAACGAGCCGAACCGAATCGAATCGAAACCGGTCGAACCGAGCCGAATCGAAAAGTTTAAAAATCCGAAAAATCGAACCGAATCGAACCGAAAAAAAAATCGGTGCACAAGCCTACTGTGTCCTGCATATTGCATTATCTGGATTTTCATATTGCCACAGATCACTTGTGCTTATTGGTTTACAACCTGCTGTTTCAAGCCCTGTGTGTTCATCTGCCACAGTTCGAATATATCCCTATTTACCTGCTTCATTGTATCCAGTGTCTTCATTAACCTGTTCAACCCCAGCGCCTGGGATTTATACTGCACTTTGGGTCCCACCTCGGCTCACGCCTGGTGCCACCCTGACAATGACCAGGCGAAGGATTTTAAAAAATGGCGCAGGAGGAAACTGCAAATGCGTGAAGAGTGAATTGACGATTGGAGGAGAAACACAACCGGCAATTATGTTACGCTTTTTTATCAATAAATTTTATTTTATTTCATTTCACGAGTGCTCTATGATTGGAACCAATCTGCTCCAGCTTCTAATGAAGGAATTGGACACATTTGCGAGATCCCACAGTAGAGTGCATGGAATCCAGAGTTATACTGTAGACGAGCCGGTACCTGAAGGAGGGTAACACCCTGTGATTTGATGTGCATTCTATCTAATATGATCTAGTGAATGCTTCCTGTAGGGGGCTCTAATTATTTGAGTTGTGTGTATCAGGATTACACTATTTTAATTTTATATATCTAGGTAACACTCCCGTTGTTGTGTCATACACATTTATTTACTGTAGCTAAGGTCGACTCCCTGATCCGTAAGATCTCCCTCCTGGAAGAGGCTCATAAGGCGACCTTGGACTCAAGTGTTTGGCTATGACTATTGGCAACGTGGGAAGAATTTAATTCTCTCCAGACTAAAAGAGCCCAAGGTGATTTGTGTCGGTGGGTCAATTGTTTTTCGAGAAGGGTAACAAACCAGACGCTATGCTGGCATGCAAATTTAGGGTCCTTCAGAAACGTAGCCAAATTGTTAAGATTAATCACCCACACCTTCCCCCAGTTAGTGTCCCTGATGACATTGCCAATGCGTTTGCTGCATATTATTCCGATCTCTATAATGGCACTACTGCAGAAGGTGACCCTGCCATCGCCCTCGCATCCGCAAGTTTCTCCGGACTATTCCCTTTGCAGTCCATCTCCAAAGGTTCAGGTGCACTTTCTTGAGAGACCCGTGGATGTGGAGGAAGTGGTGCCTATTCTTAAACAACTTTATGGCTCTTGTGCCATCCCAAGTGGCCTTCTTAAGTGGAAGTTTGGAGTTGATTTCCTGGTTTTATCCATGATGCACTATGCCATCCACCATCATGATCCCTAATTCCTGTGTCTCCTCTCTCCACAGGTAGGACTCTATCACCCAGTATCCACAAACCCCCACATTTCAACTGATCCCCTGCATAGTTTTCCTGGTAGGACTCTATTACCCAGTATTACGTGGTCTTTTTTTTATTTATTTTTGTCTTTCTCCACCATTTGCTTTGCTAATTAGCATGTGAATCTCCTGCCCTATTGACACAGCCCATCCAGCATCAGGTGTTTACCTTTTAACTGCCTGAATGCAATCAGTCTGCCCTATATAACAGCAAGGACTGGCTCCAGTGTGGGCCTTGGCTCTTGTGCCATCCCAAGTGGCCTTCTTAAGTGGAAGCTTGGAGTTGATTTCCTGGAGTTGCGGGACTGGAGGAAGGAACTGCAAGGCCCACTTTTTACTCTGGGTAAACACACGTCTATATCATGCTTTCTCTCACGCTTCTACTCTTTACTTCTACTGTTCTCCTTAAAAGGAACTCCTACCACTCTACCACCGACCCCTACACTATCTGCATCTCTCCCTCCCTCCTCTCGTCCCACATGATGGCCTCGCATGAGCTCCTTTGTTTCCTCAGAACATGGTCTCCCTCTAACTCTTGTGCTGCCAATCACTCCCACTCACACAAATCCCATTTCCACCTTCTCTTTCTCACCCTCCTGCTGTTACTCTATGCAGGTGACATATCCCCTAATCCTGGCCCCACAACACATCCAATACTTCCCTCTCATCCTATCTCCATCACACATAAATCACCTCCCTGCAAGCACAGCAACCTCATTCCCATAAACCCTCAGCGCCTGTCCTCTTTCTCCTGCGCCTTCTGGAACGCTCGCTCTGTGTGCAACAAACTCACAGCAATCCATGACCTCTTCCTTTCAAACTCCTTCAACCTCCTAGCTTTAACTGAAACCTGGCTAACTCCCCCTGACACGGCCTCCGTTGCTGCTCTCTCACATGGCGGTCTACACTTGAGCCATACCCCCAGACCGGGTTAGAGAAATGGTGGCGGGGTTGGAATCCTGCTCTCTCCCACCTGCACCTACCAGCATCTCCCTCCACCCCATCCCTCTCCTTCTCCTTCTCCTCCTTCGAGACACACTGCATCTGCCCTCCACTTGGCCAAACAATTCTTCATCTCATCTCTTATATCTACGCTGTCCTCCAACCCTAAACGGCTCTGGTCCACCTTCAACACCCTCCTCTACCCACCTGCACCTCCCCCTCAGCTGCCTTCAGTGCTCAAGACCTGGCAGACTACTTCCTCAGTAAAACTCTAACTATCAGAAGCAACATCCCAACACAAGATAGTTATCTGCCACCTCCACTCCCAGAGGTCCCTCTGCCACCCTCTGCCGCTTCCTCCCAGCCACTGAGGAAGTCAATTCCTTATTGTCCTCACATCTCACCACGTGCCCGCTCGACCCCATTCCCTCACATCTAATTCCTCCCCTCTCCTCCCTCCCCTCACCCCTGCTCTCACACACATCTTCAACCTATCTCTCTCCACTGGCTCCTTCCCATCCGCCTTCAAACACGCGCTAGTTACCGCTTTACTAAAGAAACCATCCCTCGATCCCAACTCTCCATCCAACTACCGCCTTATATCCCTGCTTCCCTTCACATCAAACCTCTTAGAAAAACTAGTCTTCAACCACCTCTCCCTCTTCCTGTCCTCCAATTCCCTATTTGACCCCCTGCAATCTGGCTTCCGTCCCCTACACTCAACTGAAACTGCCCTCACCAAAGACCTCCTAACTACTAAAAAACACGGCCACTATTCTATTCTCATCCTGCTTGACCTTTCGGCTGCTTTTGACACTGTTGACCACCCCCTCCTTCTACAGACCCTCAACGCTCTGGGTCTCGGTGACACTGCATTCGCTTGGGTTGACTCCTATTTATCCAACAGGTCCTTCTGTGTGTCCTTTGCTGGTAACTCCTCCTCTTCATTGCCTCTATCTGTTGGTGTACCTCAAGGCTCTGCCCTTGGTCCTCTGCTCTTTTCCATCTACACCTCCTCCCTGGGCAAAATCATCAACAGCTTTGGCTTTAATTACCACCGCTACGCTGAATACACTCAGATCTACCTCTCTACCCCTGATCTCTCTCCCCCTGTCCTTTCCAAAGTCAGTGACTGCTTATCTGGCATCTCCTCCTGGATGGCCTCCCACCACCTAAAGATCAACATGTCAAAGACTGAGCTCCTACTTATTCCTCTCTCCAATGCCTCCCCACCTCCTGACTTCTCTATCACGGTGGAGGGTATCACCATCTCCCCATCAAACCAAGTTCGCTGTCTTGGAGTTACACTTGACTCTGCTCTTTCCTTCATCCCCCACATCCAGTCTCTTTCCTCCTCCTGCCGATACTAACTGCGTAATATTTCCAGAATTCGGCCATTTTTTACCTCTGTCACCACAAAACAACTCATACACGCCCTGGTAATCTCCCGATTTGACTATTGCAATAATCTCTTATCTGGCCTCCCTCTGTCCTGCCTCTCCCCCCTACAATCCATCCTGAACGCCTCCGCCAGGCTAATCCACCTCACCCGCTTCTCTGTCTCTGCCGCTCCCCTCTGCGAGTCCCTTCACTGGCTCCCCATCCACTGCAGAATTAAGTTCAAAATCCTTATCCTTACCTACAAAACCCTCACTAACTCAGCTCCCCACTACCTGTCCTCACTAATCACCAAATACACCTCAGCCCGCTCCCTAAGTTCAAACAGCGACCTGCACCAGCTTCTCCCCGCATCACCTCTTCCCATGATAGACTGCAGGATTTCTCAGGCGCAGCCCACACTCTCTGGAATGCTCTCCCTCGTACTGTCAGACTTTCCCCTAACCTCTCTTCCTTCAAACGCTCCCTTAAAACATTCCTATTTAGGGAAGCCTACCACCCAACTCACTGACGCAACCATCAATCACTCTCACCTTGCAGTCCTCTCCTCCTGTTTCCAACCCCAACCCTCCTAGATTGTGAGTTCCTACGGGAATAGGGCTCTCATCGCCTCCTGTATTGTTTGTCAAATGTTGTTCAATGTATTGTATTGTAACCCTGTCTATACTGTGCCTATTGTACAGCTCTGCGGAATATGCTGGCGCTTTATAAATTAATAATAATAATAATAATAGCTTAAGATAGCTAAAGTCCCTTTTCCAGGCAGGTTTAATCCTTTCTATTATAAAAAGTTTAGATGACCATTTGAGTGTAAGCTCACCTGCCGAACGTCAAGGCACCTCTAGTGAAGGTGAGTCCTAACCAATGAACCTCAAGCTGCTGTTGTTACGGTGGCCCCCCTCAGGAGCTAAAGGGGTGTCCTCGCTGGTGAGTGTATTAAGCCCTCTAGGCGGGTATGTGTCTCTCTTCATACTGCAGAACCCGGACACAGGATTAAACAGAACCAGACAAGACACACAAGGAAAGCCCTTCACTGGTAAAAAGGTCCTTAGGATGGCCTTCTAATATACAGAGTACAGGGTGGGGGTGAACACAAGAAAAAGTACACAAAGAAATAACAGGGTTAACCAGACTTGACAAGTAAGGAATATCTAGCAGCAAATGGAACAAGAAAGAGATCCTTGAGGTGGTCTCTATAAAAGAGAACACTGAACTGCTGCACTAGATAAACACACATAAACCAGAAAAACAGACTGGACTGAAATGAATACAGCAGGAAGCAGGGCAGGACTTAACTAGAACTCGAGGTTATGCTGTGACCAGCAAAACCAATGGATACCTAGCAATTAGGTCTCACAGCAGACTAAACCAACGACAGAGACTGTAGTGTGGTACAAACATAAACCAGAATACCACACAGACAAATCACAAATGGGATTAAGAGAGAGAACGGTCAGCATACAAAGCCAGGAGTCAAGAACCAATCTATCTCAAAAACACGGTACCAGGGGTAATCACAAGAATCATCAGAATAAGAGCCAGGAATCATAAACCATGATATCAGGATGCACAATACAGAAATCAGGAACTCAGCAATGGAGATCTATGCTGGATCAGGGAACCATTTCACTGATTGCCATTTTATAGGGCGGTTCAGGTCATGTGACCACATGTCTGGTCAGACGCTGAGACTCCAAGGGCAGAAAACAAGACAGATTAGCCCTATAAAGCATGAAGGCTGAGAAGAGCACACAGCACCAGGGGACCTGGCTGGGGGAACGTAACACCTGTGTAGTGAATCATAAACTGTCATGTTGTTTTTCAGTCATGAGGAAGGCTGGTGGGGATTTATTTATGCCCTCCCAGAAACAAATCCACAATGGGATCAAAAAACAAAGTCATGGAACGGAATTAGCTGCAAAGATGAGCTGGCTGGAGGTACAATCAAATATACATAGTACAGGAGAAGCAGAGTCGCTCCTATTCCCCAATGGGGTGGCTGCAACCACCAAGTGTATCCAGCGCAGCAACATGTATAAAACATAACAAGAAAAAAAGGTGTCATCTGCGCTTATTCCTATAACACCATGTGAAACAAAACACAATTAGAGGCTTTGGTTTACTCGAATGGCCATTTGAGTGTAAGCTCACCTGTCAAACTTCAAGGCACCTCTAGTGAAGGTGAGTCCTAACTAATGAACCGCTGGCTGCTGTGTAGCGAACCATAAACTGTCATGCTGCTTTTCAGTCATGAGGATGACTAGTGGACTTTCATTTATGCCCTCCCAGACACAAATCCACCATGGGATCAAAAAACAAAGTCATGGTACGGAATTGTTCTTGGGGCATTTTCCCTTCAGTTTTGTCTTCAAGTGAAATGCATGCTCAATGGGATTCAGGTCAGGTGATTGACTTGACCATTGCATAATATTCCACTTCTATCCCTTCAAAAACTCTTTGCTTTTGCAGTATGCTTTGGGTCATTGTCCATCTGCACTGTGAAGCACAGTCCAATGAGTTCTGCAGCATTTGGCTGAATGTGAGCAGATAATATTGCCCGAAACACTTCAGAAATCATCCTGCTGCTTTTGTCAGCAGTCACATCATCAATAAATACAAGAGAACCAGTTCCATTGGCAGCAATACATGCCCAAACCATGACACTACCACCACCATGCTTCTCTGATGAGGTGGTATGCTTAGGATCAAGAGCAGTTCCTTTCCTTCTCCATACTCTTCTCTTCCCATCACTCTGGTACAAGTTGATCTTGGTCTAATCTGTCCATAGGATCTTGTTCCAGAACTGTGAAGGCTTTGTTAGGTGTTATTTGGCATACTCTAATCTGGCCTTCCTGTTTTTGAGGCTCACCAATGGTTTACATCTTGTGGTGAACCCTCTGTATTCACTCTGGTGAAGTCTTCTCTTGATTGTTGACTTTGACACACATACACCTACCTCCTGGAGAGTGTTCTTGATCTGGCCAACTGTTGTGAAGGGTGTTTTCTTCACCAGGGAAAGAATTCTTCGGTCATCCACCACAGTTGTTTTTCGTGGTCTCCCGGGTCTTTTGGTGTAGCTGAGCTCACCGGTGCATTCCTTATTTTTGAGAATGTTCCAAACAGTTGTTTTGGCCACGCCTAATGTTCTTGCTATCTCTCTGATGGGTTTGTTTTGTTTCTTCAGCCTAATGATGGCTTGCTTCACTGATAGTGACAGTTCTTTGGATCTCATCTTGAGAGTTGACAGCAACAGATTCCAAATGCAAATAGCACACTTGAAATGAACTCTGGGCCTTTTATCTGCACATTGTAATTGGGTAATGAGGGAATATCACACACCTGGCCATGGAACAGCTGAGAAGCCAATTGTCCCATTACCTTTGGTCCCTTAACAAGTGGGAGGCACATCTGCAAACTGCTGTAAGTCCTACACCGTTCACCTGAGTTGGATGTACATACCCTCAAATTAAAGCTGACAGTCTGCAGTTAAAGCACATTGTGTGTGTTTCATTCCAACTCCATTGTGGTGGTGTATAGAGCCAAAGATGTTAGAATTGTGTCGATGTCCCAATATTTATGGACCTGACTGTATATATACCCATATGAGCTGGGGCAATATATTTCCATATGAGCTGGGGGCAATATATTTCCATATGATTGGGGCAATATATACCCATATGAGCTGGGGGCAATATATACCCATATGTGCTGGGGGCAATATATACCCATATGAGCTTGGCACAATATATACCCATATGAGCGGGGAGCAATATATATCCAATGAGCTGGGGGCAATATATATCCATATGAGCTGGGGGGCAATATATATCCATATGAGCTGGGGGCAATATATATCCATATGAGCTGGGGGCAATATATATCCATATGAGCTGGAGGACAATATACTGTATATCCAACATGCGACATGCGAGGTAAAAAATGACAAGCTCAGAGTCGTGTCTACAAATGCTCGCAGTTTAGTCAATAAAATCAATGAACTAGAGGCAATGATGGCAGCTGAAAAAGTAGATTTAGTGGCGGTTACTGAGACATGGTTCAGTGAGAAAAATAACTGGGACATAACAATACCGGGGTACTCTTTATATAGAAAAGACAGAGAAGGTAGGAAAGGAGGAGGAGTGGCCCTGTATGTGAAAAAACATAAAAACGAACCAAATAAAAGTGAGCGAGTTGAACATAGAGTCAGTTTGGGTTACGCTAACATTTGGCAATCATACAGTAGCTCGTGTAGGTGTGATCTATAGACCCCTGGACAAGCAGAAGAACTAGATAATCTGCTGGTTGAGGAAATAGCCAAAATGGCAATGAAGGGGGAAGTTATTATCATGGGGGACTTTAATCTTCCTGATGTGAACTGGAAAACCAAAAACAGTGGGTGCACCAGGAGTACAAATATTTCTAACTCCCTACTGGGATTATCTCTAACACAAGTAGTTGAGGAGCCGACCCGTAAAGAGGCCATATTGGATTTAATACTCACAAATGGAGGTTTGGTATCGGACGTTGTTGTAGGTGAAAATTTGGGATCTAGTGATCACCAGTCAGTATGGTTTAATATAACAACAGGGATGGAGCCGCACCACACAAGAACGAAAGAGTTTTAGACTTTAAAAAAACAGATTTTTCTAAAATGAGATTTTGTGTGAAGGAGTCATTATCAGACTGGAGGAGTTTAAAGGGAGTCCAGGAGAAATGGGATTATTTAAAGAAAGCATTATTGAAGGCCACAGGAAATTGCATTCGGCTTGTTAGCAAAAACAAAAAAGGGAAGAAACCACTGTGGTACTCTGCAGAAGTGGCCAAAATAGTGAAGAACAAAAAGACAGCATTCAATAATTATAAAACAACTCAGAGTGAAGAAGATAGGCAAACTTATAAGATTAGGCAGAAAGAGGCAAAGCAATTTATAAGAGCTTCCAAAGCACATGCAGAAGAGAAAATAGCTCAGTCAGTAAAAAAGGGGGACAAAACATTTTTTAGATACATAAACGAGAAAAGAAAAGTAAAACAAGGATTAGTTAGATTAAAAACAAAGGAAGGAAGGTATGTAGAAGAGGATAAAAGTCTCGCTGACTGCCTCAATGAATATTTTTGTTCAGTCTTTGCAGAAGAAAAGGAAGGAAAGGGACCTCAGTTAGGAGAGAACACTAAAGAGACATTTACATATCAGTTTACAGAGGAGGAGGTTCTACAGCAGCTGTCTAAAGTAAAGACAAATAAGTCAATGGGGCCTGATGGGATCCACCCTAAATTATTAAAGAGCTCAGTGATGTAATAGCAAAACCGTTAACAGATTTATTTAACCAATCCTTGTTAACGGGAGTCGTCCCAGAAGACTGGAAATTAGCAAATGTTGTGCCCATTTACAAGAAGGGTAGTAGGGAGGAATCGGGGACTATAGGCCAGTTAGTCTTACGTCAGTAGTGGGGAAATTAATGGAAACCATGTTAAAGGAAAGGATTGTTGAACATCTAAAAACACATAGATTACAGGATCAGAAACAACATGGGTTTACCTCAGGGAGATCATGCCAAACTAATCTTATTGATTTTTTTGATTGGGTAACAAAAATAATAGACACAGGTGGTGCAGTAGACATTGCTTATTTAGATTTCAGTAAGGCTTTTGATACTGTTCCGCATAGAAGGTTTATCAATAAATTGCAATCTTTGAGTTTAGATTCCAATATTGTTGACTGGATTAGGCAGTGGCTGAGTGACAGACAACAGAGGGTTGTGGTAAATGGAGTTTATTCGGCACAAGGTCTTGTTACCAGTGGGGTACCTCAGGGGTCAGTACTTGGACCCATTCTCTTTAATATTTTTTTAGTGATATTGCAGAAGGTATTAATGGAAAAGTATGTCTTTTTGCTGATGACACAAAGATTTGCAACAGGGTTGACGTTCCTGGAGGGATCAGCCAAATGACAAATGATTTAGGTAAACTAAAAAAATGGTCGGAGTTGTGGCAATTGAGTTTTAATGTGGATAAGTGCAAGATAATGCACCTGGGACGTAAAAACCCAAGGGCTGAATATAGAATATTGATACAGTCCTAACCTCAACATCTGAGGAAAGGGATTTAGGGGTCATTATTTCAGAGGATCTAAGGGTAAGTAGTCAATGTAATAGAGCAGCAGGAAATGCTAGCAGAATGCTTGGTTGTGTAGGGAGAGGTATTAGCAGTAGGAAAAGGGAAGTGCTCATGCCACTGTACAGAGCACTGGTGAGACCTCACTTGGAGTACTGTGTGCAGTACTGGAGACCGTATCTCCAGAAGGATATAGACCTCTTAGAGAGAGTTCAGAGAAGGGCTACTAAAATGGTGTACAGCTTGAAGGAGAAAAGTTACCAGGAAAGGCTTAATGATCTTAACATGTACAGCTTGGAAAAAAGACGAGACAGAGGAGATATGATAGAAACATTTAAATACGTAAAGGGAATCCACAAGGTAGAGGAAGGGAGTATATTTAAAAGGAAACAAAATAGCAAAACAAGAGGACATAGTCTTAGATTAGAGGGGCAAAGGTTTAAAAGTAACATCAGGAAGTATTATTTTACTGAGAGGGTGGTGGATACATGGAACAGTCTTCCAGTAGAAGTGGTAGAGGCCAAAACAGTAATTGAATTTAAGCAAGCATGGGATAGGCATAAGGCTATCCTAAACAAAAGATAAATCCAGGTAAAGTATCCATGTAATTGGGCAGACTAGATGGGCCGAAAGGTTCTTATCTGCCGACATTTTTCTATGTTTCTATGTTTCTATGTTTCTATATCCATATGAGCTGGGGGCAATATATATCCATATGAGCTGGGGGACAATATATATCCATATGAGCTGGGGGCACTTGTAATTATAGTAGACAAAATATATATACGGCCCCCCGATAACAAAGTTTTTAATGTAGCCCTCCGTAGAAAATGTTTGTATTCGAGAGGCAGCGTCACAGATGCGCCCGGCGGCCACGTGACCGCATCACTGCCCAGCGACCGGAACTTCAGGAAGGGTGAGTATTTGGCGCGCCGGAGGGGAACGCTGGCCGCGTGCTTTACATGCACGCGGCCAGCGTTCGAGCTGGGTGCAAATCCATGAGACCTGGGGCCAATCCATGAGACCTGGGGGCAAATCCATGAGACCTGGGGCCAATCCATGAGACCTGGGGGCAAATCCATGAGACCTGGGGGCAAATCCATGAGACCTGGTGGCAAATCCATGAGACCTGGGGCCAATCCATGAGACCTGGGGCCAATCCATGAGACCTGGAGGCAAATCCATGAGACCTGGGGGCAAATCCATGAGACCTGGGGGCAAATCCATGAGACCTGGGGGCCAATCCATGAGACCTGGGGGCCAATCCATGAGACCTGGGGCAAATCCATGAGACCTGGGGGCAAATCCATGAGACCTGGGGGCCAATCCATGAGACCTGGGGCAAATCCATGAGACCTGGGGGCCAATCCATAAGACCTGGGGCAAATCCATGAGACCTGGGGGCCAATCCATGAGACCTGGGGGCAAATCCATGAGACCTGGGGGACATATCCATCAGAGCTGGGGCAAATCCATGTGAGCTGGGGGCAAATCCATGTGAGCTGGGGGGCAAACCCATGTGAGCTGGGGCAAACCCATGTGAGCTGGGGCAAACCCATGTGAGCTGGGGGCAAACCCATGTGAGCTGGGGGCAAATCCATGAGACCTGGGGGCAAATCCATGAGACCTGGGGGCAAATCCATGTGAGCTGCGGTCAATCTCATATAAATTTTTATGAGGTCTGTTCCTATTGGAAAGCGTCACATGACATTAAATAAAAGTATCGGTATTCGGTATCGGTGAGTACTTTTAAAAAGTATCGGTACTCGTACTCGGTCTTAAAAAAGTGGTATCGGTGCATCCCTAATCTTAACCCATTACCTCTTGACGGCGCCCGCCCATTTCTATTTCTAGGGCTGTCCCCTTTCCCCACTTTTATTTGCTCTGTGTGTGAAACTTCTGGCCGAACAGATTCGCTGTTATCCAGATATCTCAGGTATTGGCGTTGGACCAGGAATATAAACTAAGTTTGTGCGCAGATGATGTCTGCTTACTATTACTAATCCCCACCCCCACTAATTTCATCATAACGAATAATCGTAATTATTATGATAATAAAACGATATTAACGAACATTCTTATTTCATCCGATTCTGAATCTCCCATCGACTACCAGTCTCCCACTCCCATATTAAAAAAGGTAATTTTCCCAACCCTCCCTCAGCAGCAGAAGAAAACCTCTGATTGGTCAAACAGTCACTTTTCCGTTTAACAAAATTAGGATTCGGAGCCGAAATTCGTTAACGGAATTTTGTATTTCAGATACATTCGGAAGCATAGCATTTCGGATGCTTCCGAATTGACAAATTTTAGGAAATTCGGACGAATTTCAACTCGTAATGAAATGAATCGCACATGTCTACTACCTGTTTTGCCGGTGATTATCACCAAAGTATGCTATATATAAGATGGAGTACTTGCCCACCCAACTACATTACACTCTAAACATAAAAGATCCAAGGTGGAAAAAACCATTCTCAGAACTGGAGATAGGTTAGAATTTGAAAGTATATTTAATTTTTATTATTCGGATATTCCGAAAACACAAATACAATAATTACGACGACAATATACTAGAAACATATAAAATTGAACATAGATTGTTGAATAGGTAATGAGTTGGAAACTCTGTGAAAGAGCTGTTGACTGTTGATAATTATCAATAGATCACTGCAACATAACATTCACCTGGCTAGTAGCGAGAAAAAATGTCTGTAGAATAGCCAGTTACTACGGGTAGCCCTAGCACAATCGGGTCAATATAGATCTTATATTACAGACATAAAATGACGCTTGAGTATCAGATTGCGAAAATGAAGGACGTTCTATGAGTCCCAAAGGGCCCTATGGTGAAGTATCTGCAAGTGCAGAAGATGAATTAGATAGAAATCACACAATGTAAATATTGTCTAGTGTACTGGACTACTGTCCCAGAAAAAAACAGTTGGTTAAGTTCTAATATGAAGAACAGATAAATCAATGTACACTTGTACCGAGATGATTCTAATGGAGAGCAACAGTCGGCTGTTGCTGATAAACTCAAACTAAACCCAATTAAGCCTAAGGCAATTGATATTCATATGCAGAGGACTTTTATTTTAACCCTTTCGCTGCTGAGGCGTTTCACGCCTCTGTGCTGAGGTCATATTTACCGGTTTTGCTCATCATGTTTAAATGCGTTTTGAAGGCTTATTTTAGTATATGACCCAGACATATTATATATCGCTCTTTCCGTCAGACTCGGCAGATTAATAATATGTCATTATTATATGTATATGTCATGACCTGTCTGTATATTATAACAAAAAATGCAATAAAATATGAATTTTCAATAATTTACAACGTGTAAAGTGTATTTTTTTCACATTTTAACATGCGAGCAATTGCGGTTATATTTTGTATGGGGTGCGCTTGTTAAAAATATTAGAGATGGGGTCTCGTTACATTTTTTTTGGGGGAAATTACGCGATTTTTAACAAACGCACCACATACAAAAATCGTTAGTGCAGCATCATTGTTCACATTATAATTGAAATGGGAACAATATTGCTGCATTAACAAACCAAAAAAAAAAAACTTGTTTATTTTTATTTTTTATAATTTTTTTTTAAATATTTTTTTATTTTTATTTTTAATTTTAATTTTTTTTTAAAAAAACTTTTTCACAGTTGTGTTTGGTATCGTTGGAACGGCCATGCTCTTTAACCCCTAGCTGCCACGGATCGGGAGATAGGGGGTTCATTGGAACCCCCTATCTCCACCGTTGGTGGCAGCTAGGGGTTAACTCTAGGACTGGCGTCATCGTGCTATGCACGATGACGCCAGTCCTCAGGGGGAGTTCCCGGAGGCTTGGCCGACATCCAAGATGTCGGCCAGCTCCGGGAAAGGATCACGAACCGGCGCTTTTCAGCGCCGATTCATGATCCGGCTCCCCAGGGATTAATGAGAGCCACCGTTTGGAAGGGCAGGCTGTGCCCTTCCAAGCGGTGCCTGTCTTAACCCCCTGCTCCCCGGCGATCGGGAGGGAGAGCGGTCCGAAGGACCTCCCCCCCCTCCCTTTCAGGCGCCTCCTCCGCACATGCGGGGGGGCGCCTGAATTAGATGTCATTGCGTCGCCGCGATGACATCTAATGTCCCCGCCGGACTCCCGAGTGCTGGGCTGACATCCAAGATGTCAGCCCGCACTGGGGGGGGGGGCGCAGCAGGAAGTGGTTAAAGTGGTTAAAGCCTCAAAAAAAGGGAAAATAATGAAGTTATAGAATTATATGATTTGGATAGAGCAACCATAATAGATATTAATATATAATGCATCAAAAAAAGCATAATTCAAATATGTTGATTGGTATTTAATCAGGCTAGCACAGCGAATAATTGACTGTGGTAGATACTCCACAGATGAAAGAGGAGAGGATAATCCTATATATGTATTACTACAGGTGTATCCTATAGATATATTACTTAAAGCATAGTGCTACAAGAAGCGTAGATTGTTTATATATATTTACAAAGCTATCTACGCGTCTTGTAGCATTAATGAACCGTATTTACTATGGCTGTGTTATTCCAAAATCTTTTTGGTTTAGTGTGCATTGGGAACTTGAGGGAATTATTCCCTAAACATATGTAAATGTATCCAAACGCACTATGCTTTAAGTAATATATCTATAGGATACACCTGTAGTAATACATATATAGGATTATCCTCTCCTCTTTCATCTGTGGAGTCTCTACCACAGTCAATTATTCGCTGTGCTAGCCTGATTAAATACCAATCAACATATTTGAATTATGCTTTTTTTGATGCATTATATATTAACTAGGTGGAAAGCCATATAGAGAAAAATACAAACGTATTTGTTGGGAGCGCAGACAATATATGGATTTGTATGGCTTCAAAATACAGGGTTTCAAGATGGCAGTAGGATCCAATATATGCACTACAATGTAATGACAAATGACAGATAACCGCGCAGTACTGCTATTATATTACTGAATTGTTAAAAAGAAGATGAAAGGAAAACCACTCACAAACAGAGAACCAATTGGTTCATTTTATACGCAGGTAAGCCTCTACGGGGGGCTCCTCCCGTCAGAGCTGTTCTTATGCTGGTTGTAAATGGTACCACAGTCTTGGGTTGCACGAATGTAGTAACCTCAAATGAAAAGGGCATACATAGCACAACACCAGTGGTATATAAAATATACAATCCAAGTCAAAAACTACTCACGCTTTACTGAGCCTCCCTAATGAGTGGCTCAGTACTGTAGCATTGGACCGCTTATTCCTTGGGGGGTCCCACCCTCAGATCGATATTACCGCGTTCAGGTGCACTGAAGAAAAACAGCTGTTTCCAAGATGGTGTAAGTAAAGCATCTACTCCCAAGATGATATAGTAATGGATTTATTAAAAATAAATGTAACAAAAAGGAAAAATAAAAAATAAATAATAATAAAAGAAAATATAATAACAAAATTGGTATTAAAATGTATAAATTCAGATTGGAATCCGAATTAGAATCCGAGACGCGTTTCACTCGCTTGCCTGCGAGTTTCATCAGTCGGTAAATTCGTTGTTATGCAGAAAGTCTATTTATAGTCCTCCTAATTCGATTGTGTGATGTCTCTTCAGTTGGCGTGCGTGTCAAAGAGGCAGTGTGCGTTCCAGATGCTTTCCGGAGCCTTCTAATGACAGAGATCCCCTCTTCTTTTTAACAATTCAGTAATATAATAGCAGTACTGCGCGATTATCTGTCATTTGTCATTACATTGTAGAGCATATATTGGATCCTACTGCCATCTTGAAACCTGTATTTTGAAGCAATACGAATCCATATATTGTCTGCGCTCCCAACAAATACGTTTGTATTTTTCTCTATATGGTTGATATGGGTGAGGGACACACCTTGTGGTGAGCTGCATGTGTATAATACATTTCTCGTTTTACAAAATTCTGACACACGATTAAATACAGCGCCGGGCACATTAACACCTGAGGTGTTTTGTTTAGTTTTGTTTCAGTCTCGTGGTGCGGGCAGCTAATCGTTTAACATGGAATTCAGAGCCAAGTTTGGCAATAATATAGGGGAAGTGTTTGGTAATACTGAATTTAATAGAGGTTTAGGAGATATCAATACCATTATATATGATAAGAAAAAAATGAGTAATAGGTTGGAATATTTACTAAAAAAAGAGATACGACTCAAATGGGATATCAATACTTTGGCTCAATACCTCAAAGATATGATAGTCCCTCGTGGTCTTAGGTGGTTAAAGGATCCCTCACCAGAAATGGTGAATGATTCATTCATGGAGATCTGGTGTGACATGTTAGAGGGATTTTCACATACCACTATGAGAGTAATTATCGCCAGAAGAAAGACTCTATTAGAAGATCTAAGTATAGAAATAGAAACTATCTATAACCACATATGCAGTGTTATAGACCAACAGGAGAAGGAACTCCTAATGAGAAATATTGAAGAAAGTTTAGAGAAAGTTGAAAGAGAGGTTAAGGCAAAAAAAGGAGTAAATACATACGAGATATGAGAGATTACAAGGAAAATAGAATCTGGATATTTAATAATCATACAACTGAAAAACATTTCAGAGGCGTTAAGGGAGTAAAAACAATCCAAGAAGAAGAAGACTCGTCTACGAAACAACATAATCTGAGTTATGGGTATCAACCTAGACCCCTAAATAGAACACCTATTAGGAAAGAGGATTTAATGGTCAGAAGAAAAATCCCACAGCAAGGATACAATCGTAACTAACGACGTAGAAGTAGTCTATACTTAACGAATTCACCTATGAAGGATAGGAGACACACACAGATTCCCCCCCCCCATATGAGATGAGATCAACATGTGGGATTTAATACGGAAAGAAAGAGATCTGTATTTTCAAATCGAAATGTCTGGGATTCCAATACACCAGCAATACGGCCATTTACTACTCATAATAGATATCAACCACTTGCAGATTACGAACAGGATGAGGTTTTTCACCAAGGAGAGGAGGAAGAATGGACTCAAGAAACACCATACAGAGAGAAGTACAAAGAAAAATCTAGAGGAGTTATGGGAACCAATACTGGCGTCAGAAATACAGGAAAGAGGATAACAAGAGAAGAGGATGTCGAGGAGGACATCTGGCACAGGGAAGAAAAAAGAGGAAGAATGAGGGAATATTAGGCATATTCAATCTTAGCGGTCAAAACCTCACGCATGGGCAAATAGGAGTTTTGAAGAAGGGCTTAAAATATGTACCGAACCAGAAAGGAGATACTTTTAATACTTTCGTTGATTTGCAAAGATTTAAATGAAAATTGTGCTTGAAGAGATTCTTTGCTAAAACCCCAATAGAAAGAGAAATAATATATGATAACAGATATGTCCATACCACCTTGAAGGAAAAATCTAGATTTTACCCTAGACATATGATATCCAAAGAGATTGACACCTTTGACCAAATGGTCCAGAGGGATATAATAAAATTAGAGAAAAAGAGAAAATATACTAACAGACCTACCAATCTAACTAAAGAGGAGAGTGAAGGGTTGAAACAACTAAGTGAGGATACTAATTTGATTATAAAACCTGCAGATAAAGGGGGGGGCCTGGTTATACTTAATCAGGAACAGTATCACCAAGAATCATAGGTTATTTATTTATTTATTTATTTTATTTTATTTCTAAAAGGATTTTACCAGGAAGGATACATTGAGATTTCTCTCGTTTTCAAGTATGTCCTGGGTTCGAGAACATTGAGTGGTTACAGAAATACAAAAAAATAGTAAAATGCAAGATATTAACACAAGACCAAATATACAGATTAACAGAAAAATAAATATGGAGGAAATAAAGTCATTATGTTACATGTTTACAGGTGCATTTCGTATTGAGGTATGTTAATAGGGAAGTCTTAAGGGACTTTAGACTGGGGGAAGATTTGATGGCGTCTGGGAGGTTATTCCATATTTGCAGTGCTCTGTAGGAAAATGAGGATCGAGCCATTTTCTTTTTGTATTGCGGTATTGCAAGTAAGGTGCTGGTCCTGGATCTGAGGTTATAGGATGAGGGAACTGCCGGGGGAAGCAGCATATTCAGATAGGGTGGTAGCTTCCCAGAAAAGCTCTTAAACACCAGGTTGGAAAGGTGAAGGGTGCGTCTAGAGTCCAGTGATGGCCAGTTTAGTTCTTTTAACATGTCACAATGGTGTGTCATGTAGTTACATTGTAGCACAAAGCGACAGAATGAGTTTATACAATGTAGTAAGTTTCTGGAGGTGTGTTTGCGGGGCGGCTGCATACACTACATCTCCGTATTCAATGGCTGGCATAAGCATTTGTTGTATAATCTGCTTTCTTACCGCGGGGCTCAGGCAGGATTTGTTTCTGTACAGGGCACCTAGTTTGGGGTAGAGTTTAGATGAGAGTTTTTCGATGTGGGGGCCAAAAGATAGATTTGGGTCTAACCACATACCTAGGTATTTGAGAGAAGTGACTGTGGTCAGCGTGCCATTTGATTTTGTCCCAACACATAGATGGGGTGTTTGCAATTTGTGTATGTTTAGGTGCGGTTCCAAAGAGCATTGTAACAGTTTTGTCAGTATTTAGAAAAAGTTTGTTATTTGCGATCCACTTTTCTACCCCTGTGAATTGTTCTTGCAGCACTGCCTCCAGCTGTGGGAGATTTGGTTTGGTGGTATAGATTACAGTGTCATCTGCGTACATGTGTACAGTAGAAGCTTTGCAGACATTGGGCAGATCGTTTATGAATATTGTGAAAAGCAGGGGGCCAAGTATCGAGCCATGGGGTACACCGCACGTGACTGGGAGGGGGAGGGAAGTGCTGTCAGAAATGGACACAAATTGAGACCTATCAGACACATATGATTGGAACCAGGTTAATGTACTATCACCAATACCAGAGTTCTTAAGTTTTTGTAATAGGATGCCATGGTCTACGGTGTCAAAAGCCTTGGCAAAATCAAGGAAGATGGCTCCAGTTAGATTTCCTTGTTCCATGCCAGCTTGGATATCATTACAAACTTTTAAAAGGGCAGTTGTAGTTGAATGGTTTGGACGAAAGCCTGATTGATCTGGGGTTAAATAGTTCTGATACTGATAATAATCACGTAATTGAGTGTAGATACATTTTTCCAGAATTTGACATTACAGGGAGGTGATATTGGGCGGTAGTTGGATACCAAAGTATTGTCTCCACTTTTATGGATAGGTACCACCCTTGCAGTCTTCCAGAGTTTGGTATGTATCCAGTCGCCAGTGATTCATTAATCAGGTTGCGACAGATTTTGCAATTGCTGGTGCACTGATTTTCAGCAGCATTGCTGGGATTTGATCAGGTCCAGACTGGTATTTCATTTTTTGGTTACAGTGAAGTTTAGTGATGGCACTGACAGGCACTGGCCTAAAACTGAATTTCTCTGCGTTACGGGGTCTTTGCACTGTTGGTGGGTCCGAACTGGGAAATGATCCAACTGAGCAGATTAAGCAAACCTTTCTTGAATATTTACAACGAGGAAAGGACAGTGGGATTCTGAATGAACATGAATATCAATATCTTAGAATCAATTATCCACGAATACCAGTTTTTTATTATTTACCCAAAATACATAAGAACAGCCAGCATCCACCAGGTCGTCCCATAGTGTCCGGCATAGACTCCGTCTCATGTAGAATTTCCGAACACATCGACCATCTTCTACAACCACTAGTACAAACAACCCCAGCATATTTGAAAGACACTATCTCAGTTCTAAAATTAATTCAGGAGATTAAATGGGAATCGAATTTTATTTTAGCAATTTGTGATGTAAATTCACTATATACGATAATCCCACACAGAGAAGGGTGTAAAAGGAATTCAAATTAGATCAAATACAGTATATAATTGAAGGAATCAATTTGATCCTCAGAAATAATTATTTTTGGTATGGAGGACAGTTCTACCTTCAAGTCAATGGTACGGCTATGGGGATGAGGTTCGCCCCCAGCTATGCCAACCTGTTCATGGCCCACTGGGAATCCAGTGTGGTATGGACGGGGCATGACTGGGGGCCTAACCTCGTCCTCTATAGAAGATACATAGATGACGTTTTAATTGTTTGGCGGGGGAGAGACAAGAATTAGAGCGTTTTTTTACACACCTGAATGATAATGAATTAGGAATTAAGCTGGACTTTAACATCAACCCAACTCAGGTAGACTTTCTCGACTTAACTATATATGTGGAAGAAGACAAAATAAAAACCCGCACTTTTTTCAAAACAGTGCAGGTAAACAACTATATTCCCACAAATAGTAGATATTACCCCCCATGGTTGAAGGCGATTCCGAAAGGACAACTTCTGCGTATTCGTAGAAATTGTATTGACGTAGAACAATATCTCTATCAGGCACAAAAATTAATTAATCAATTTAGGGAGAAAGGTTATAACAACATATTTTTAGATGAAATGAAAAAGGAAGTTCTTGAATTGAGTAGAGACTCACTATTACAATATAAACCCAGAGGAGATGGGGAATTTAAGGAGATCCCATTTATCATGGACTATAACATGGATAATAAATTGATTAAGAAATCAATATAAAAACACTGGGCAGTTCTGATCAATGACCCAAATCTTAATAGCATCTTACCCGAAAAGCCTAAAACTATTTTTAGGGGAGGAAAAAACCTAAGTAATACTTTAGTCCATAGTTACATCAGAGTTAAAGATGTGCAGAGATTGGAACCCTATTTTGGAGTAACTCCGGGATTTTATGGCTGTGGTCAATGCATATCATGTCGAAAAACCACAAGTAAAAAAAGAACGGTAAAAAATTTCGATGCAGGGATTAGAGGACCTAATTATAGAATAAGGGACACAATTACCTGTCATACTAAGAATCTAATATATTTACTTAAATGTCCATGTGGAAAAAAATACGTAGGTCAAACATCACGACCTTTATATATTAGGATCAACGAACACCTCTGTAACATTACTAGAGGGTATATAAAGCACAGTGTCTCTTCCCATTTTAGGGATGTACATAATTGTAGCCCCAGAGGCTTGGAGTTTACAGGTATTGAAAAAATTAAACGTGACTAGAGAGGTACAGACATTGATCAGAAACGCATTAAAACTGAGATGAGATGGATTTATTATTTGGATACTCTAGCCCCTAATGGGTTAAATACAGACTTTGAGGTCTGTCATTTTTTATACACATAAGTGTTTAGTACGATATATTAATTCGATTTTACTATATTTTATTTCATTTTCTTATTGTATTTTTCTTTATTATTAAATTTTAGTGCTAATTTTTTTAAATATGGCGGATGCGATATTCTATTGGCATATGTTATAAGTCTGATATACCCCATTTAGATGCTTAATATGGCCTTTGTGATATTCACATCTATCTTATGTAGATGGTTATATATAGGTTGCTACGGTAATTGGGGAACTCGTGAGACGAAATTGAATGTAAAAACGAGAGGCCCACGCATGCGCAATATGAGACAACGCACGTGATCACGATACGCATACCGGAAGGGGATCTCTGTCATTAGAAGGCTCCGGAAAGCATCTGGAACGCACACTGCCTCTTTGACACGCACGCCAACTGAAAAGACATCGCACAATCGAATTAGGAGGACTATAAATAGACTTTCTGCATAACCACGAACTTACCGACTGATGAAACTCGCAGGCAAGCGAGTGAAACGCGTCTCGGATTCTAATTCGGATTCCAATCTGAGTTTATACATTTTAATACCAATTTTGTTATTATATTTTCTTTTATTAGTATTTATTATTTATTTTTTATTTTTCCTTTTTGTTAAATTTATTTTTAATAAATCCTTTACTATATCATCTTGGGAGTAGATGCTTTACTTACACCATCTTGGAAACAGCTGTTTTTCTTCAGTGCACCTGAACGCGGTAATATCGATCTGAGGGTGGGACCCCCCAAGGAATAAGCAGTCCAATGCTACAGTACTGAGCCACTCATTAGGGAGGCTCAGTAAAGCGTGAGTAGTTTTTGACTTGGATTGTATATTTTATATACCACTGGTGTTGTGCTATGTATGCCCTTTTCATTTGAGGTTACTACATTCGTGCAACCCAAGACTGCGGTACCTTTTACAACCAGAATAAGAACAGCTCTGACGGGAGGAGCCCCCCATAGAGGCTTACCTGCGTATAAAATGAACCAATTGGTTCTCTGTTTGTGAGTGGTTTTCCTTTCATCTTCTTTTTAACAATTCAGTAATATAATAGCAGTACTGCGTGATTATCTGTCATTTGTCATTACATTGTAGTGTTTATATTGGATCCTACTGCCATCTTGAAACCTGTATTTTGAAACAATACGAATCCATATATTGTCTGCGCTCCCAACAAATACGTTTGTATTTTTCTCTATATGGTTGATATAGGTGAGGGACACACCTTGTGGTGAGCTGCATGTCTATAATACATTTCTCTTTTAACAAAATTCTGACACACGATTAAATACAGCGCCGGGCACATTAACACCTGAGGTGTTTTGTTTAGGTGGAAAGCCTGCCCAGAGGGCAGTCTATTGTTGTTGTCGCCAGCTCAGAATTCACGTCCACATATTTGTTTTTCAATGTATTATCCAAGAGTAACGCGTCCATCGCCATCCCATGCACAACAGGAGGGCCGACTAAGCAGCTGTGATGGGTGCGCGCACAGCTGACAGCGCATTACAAAGGCATTTATATATTAGCGCAGGTTCCTCTTCCCTCTTAGATTGTAAACTCATGGGAACCGGACCCTCAGATTGTAAACTCGTGGGACCCCTTAGATTGTAAACTCGTGGGACCCCTTAGATTGTAAGCTCATGGGGCCCCTTAGATTGTAAGCTCATGGGGCCCCTTAGATTGTGTTGGGCTTGGGCGGGCATTTTTTTTGTAGCATATACAATATGCGTATATTTAATGGCACATGGTATGCATGGCATGGCAGGCTGGTATTTAGGCACACTGGTATTATGAGACACTGGTATTATGAATTGCAGACTGGTAATATGGCTGGCAGACTGGTATTATGCATGGCAGACTGGCATTATGGCTGGCAGACTGGCATTGTGCATGGCAGACTGGTAATATGGCTGGCAGACTGGTATTGTGCATGGCAGACTGGTAATATGGCTGGCGAACTGGTAATATGGCTGGCAGACTGGTATTTTGCATGGCAGACTGGTGATATGGCTGGCGAACCGGTAATATGGCTGGCGAACTGGTAATATGGCTGGCAGACTGGTATTGTGCATGGCAAACTGGTAATATGGCTGGCGAACTGGTAATATGGCTGGCAGACTGGTATTGTGCATGGCAGACTGGTAATATGGCTCGCGAACTGGTAATATTGCTGGCAGACTGGTATTGTGCATGGCAGACTGGTAATATGGCTGGCGAACTGGTAATATGGCTGGCGAACTGGTAATATTTCTGACAGACTGGTATTGTGCATGGCAGACTGGTATTAAGGCAGGCAGACTGGTATTGTGCATGGCAGACTGGTAATATGGCTGGCAGACTGGTATTGTGCATGGCAGACTGGTAATATGGCTGGCGAACTGGTAATATGGCTGGCGATCTGGTAATATGGCTGGCAAACTGGTAATATGGCTGGCAGACTGGTATTGTGCATGGCAGACTGGTAATATGGCTCGCGAACTGGTAATATTGCTGGCAGACTGGTATTGTGCATGGCAGACTGGTAATATGGCTGGCGAACTGGTAACATGGCTGGCGAACTGGTAATATGGCTGGCGAACTGGTAATATTTCTGACAGACTGGTATTGTGCATGGCAGACTGGTATTAAGGCAGGCAGACTGGTATTGTGCATGGCAGACTGGTAATATGGCTGGCAGACTGGTATTGTGCAAGGCAGACTGGTAATATGGCTGGCGAACTGGTAATATGGCTGGCGATCTGGTAATATGGCTGGCAGACTGGTATTGTGCATGGCAGACTGGTAATATGGCTGGCGAACTGGTAATATGGCTGGCGTACTGGTAATATGGCTGGCAGACTTGTATTGTGCATGGCAGACTGGTACATTATGCATATATTTAATAGCACATGGTATGCATGGCATGGCAGGCTGGTATTTAGGCACACTGGTATTATGAGACACTGGTATTATGAATGGCAGACTGGTATTATGAATGGCAGACTGGTAATATGGCTGGCAGACTGGTATTATGCATGGCAGACTGGTATTAAGGCAGGCAGACTGGTATTGTGCATGGCAGACTGGTATTGTCCATGGCAGACTGGTAATATGGCTGGCAAACTGCTATTGTGCATGGCAGTCTGGTAATATGGCTGGCGAACTGGTAATATGGCTGGCGAACTGGTAATATGGCTGGCAGACTGGTATTGTGCATGGCAGACTGGTAATATGGCTGGCAGACTGGTTTTGTGTATGGGAGACTGGTAATATGACTGGCGAACTGGTATTGTGCATGGCAGAGTGGTATTAAGGCAGGCAGACTGGTAATGTGCATGGCAGACTGGTAATGTGCATGGCAGACTGGTATTGTGCATGGCAGACTGGTAATATGGCTGGCAGACCGGGCACGGAGGAGATGGAGGCCGGGCATGGAGGAGATACACAAAACAAATCCGATCCATTGGAGAGGCGCTGTGCTGTGCGCCTCTCCAATGGATCGGATTTGATTTGTCCCTCATGCACGCCGGCTGTGCGCGTGCCGCGGACGTTGGATGCGCGCGCAGCCAACCGCCGCAGGTTGCACGCATGCGCAGTCCGTTTTTTGGGCGACGGACACGCCGGAGCTTATTGTTTTATGATATAGATATCTATTATGGTTGCTCTATCCAATCATATGATTCTATAACTTCATTCTTTTCCCTTTTTTTGAGGCTTTAATATAAAAGTCCTCTGCGTATGAATATCAATTGCCTTAGGTTTAATTGGGTTTAGTTTGAGTTTATCAGCAACAGCCGACTGTTACTCTCCATTAGAATTATCTCGATACAAGTGTACATTGATTTATCTGTTCTTCATATTAGAACTTAACCAACTGTTTTTTTCTGGGACAGTAGTCCAGTACACTAGACAATATTTACATTGTGTGATTTCTATCTAATTCATCTTCTGCACTTGCAGATACTTCACCATAGGGCCCTTTGGGACTCATAGAACGTCCTTCTTTTTCGCAATCTGATACTCAAGCGTCATTTTATGTCTGTAATATAAGATCTATATTGACCCGATTGTGCTAGGGCTACCCGTAGTAACTGGCTATTCTACAGACATTTTTTCTCGCTACTAGCCAGGTGAATGTTATGTTGCAGTGAATGATCTATTGATAATTATCGTACAGTCAACAGCTCTTTCACAGAGTTTCCAACTCATTACCTATTATTCAACAATCTATGTGCAATTTTATACAGTGGCATCACTAGGGTTGGTGTCACCAGTGCGGTAACTCATGGTGTCACCCCCCCCCCTCAAGTTGTACGTTTATTTTATTTTTTTAAGCTACTCTTACTCATAAAGAAGTACTCCCATATAATACTGAATGCTCATAATACACGGCGCACATTACTGTGAGGTTTATTGCTGAGCAGCTCTCTCATATACTCACACACAAATTTTGGCGAACTGCCAGCAAGTACGATGCCTGTTCGACGGCAGTGAAAGTCCCCATAGAGAAGTAATTGTAAATCTGTTCAGAGACATCGAACAGCAGAGAAATGTCCTGTTGTTCAGTGGTTTCATTAGACAGGTTTATTCAGGCGAACACCATCAGGGCTATTCAGAGAGAGGTGAAAACCTTGAGAATTGCTAGGAGAATGAACAATCTAGACCAAATAGCCAATTTGGAAAGTGAGATAAATGGGAGAATTTTTCTGGTTTGACTATTTTGCCCTAGAATTTTCAATTCTACAGTCATTCTCAAGGTTTTCACCCTTCTCTGAATAATCCTGCATAGAATTCAATGGTAAAAATATTCCTGTTTTTACCCAATATCTAATAAAACGTTTATTCCTTTAATCTGTAGCAAAAAGTCTCTTCTAGGGATGTGCGTTTCGTTTCAGACCGATTCGTTTTTTTCACGATTCGGATTCGGCCAATTTTCCGAATCGGATCGGATCTGAAAACGTCTGAAACAAAACGATTTCCGATCCAAAATGAAAAAAAATTGGAATCGGAAATCATTTTCGTTCAATTCACAATTTCGGTTCCACTTCGGTAATTTTCAAAAAATGCTTAAAAGATCCTAAAAAATCTAAAAATAAAGAGACTCTTTACTACAGAATATAATAATAAATGGTTTATTAGATATTGAATTAAAACGGGAATATTTTAACATTGAAGTCTATGGGGCAAAACATTTCCCACACCGAATACACGAAAATGTCCGAAATCACGAAAAGAAAGTCGATACGAAAAACGAGCTGTTCCGAAAACACTAAAATTTCAGCTTTCACGAAAAAAAGTCGATACGAAAAGCGAGCCGAAACGAACCGAAACGGAAATCGCCCCGAAACGATCCGAAATGAAAATTGTCGAATTACGAACTAAACGAGCCGAAACGAAAAAAAAAAATTGGTGCACATCCCTAGTCTCTTTATTTGTTGATTTTTTTTTTCTTAGTATCTATTAGCCATTTTTTTAAAAAAAAAAATTCTTTCTAATAGCGTTTTTTTCCTGTAACAGCCCTTTTTATTATCATTCATAGGATCTTATATGTTAATTCCAGACATTTTCGATCAGTAGTTTTTTTGAAAACAGCGTTCGTGGTGGCATTCTGTGGCTGATTCCCTGCCCTTCAGGGACCCTGCGGTGAATTCAACAGGGAAAATTGATTCCCTGAAGTGCAGGGAACAACAGAACACTGAAATGTCTGCGTCATTTCAGTGCTCTGTGAATATCTCCATTAGTGGTGTTTTTTTTGCTGCCCCCTGGAAAGTGCCAGCCTAGGCCTTGCCTGCCCATGACATACTTGAAAATGAGAGAATTCTCAATGTATCCTTCATGGACCTAGCGACGCCAGTGATTTTATATGTTTCTAGTATATTGTCGTCGTAATTATTGTATTATTTGTGTTTTCGGAATATCCGAATAATAAAAATTAAATATCCTTTCAAATTTTAAACTATCTCCAGTTCTGAGAATGGTTTTTCCACCTTGGAACTTTTATGTTCATACTTTAATGAGGGTTTAATCCCATCTGGTTACATCGCTCTCTAAATTGTTCACCATCTCTTAGGAGATAGGTGAACTTTCTTCTTTTTGTTACATTACACTCTACCCCAATGTCACCGTATTTGGGAACCATGGCTCGCCTCCCAGTGCGATTTTAACAGTGAAACCTATGGGGAAAAAAAGCTTAGTTTCTTTAAAAAAAATAAAGATAGGAAACCTAAAATTCCACCCAAAAAATTCTGAAAAATTACAAAAAGATTCTAAAAAATAAATAAGTAAAGAAACCTTTTGCTGCAATTTAAAAAAAAAACAAAAACAGTTGACGGCTGGTATTTTAATTTTATTGACAGTAATCTATTTCATATTCTGAAATAACTGATAAATCAAACAACTCTTAAAAACAAAATACAAATCAACCAAAAATAAAGAATAACAGATAAAAATGTAAAAGGAAGTGATCAGAAAAACTTAATATATTGGGCGATCCAAAATATCAGATCGACTGAAATTACGTAAGCTTAAAAACGAAAGTGATCTGAAATACGATATTGGACGATCTGATAATTTTGGATCAGGTCTGAAATTACGAATCACAGTGAATTAGTGGACGACCCGAAATGAAATATTTTTTTTTAAAATCGCCTGAAATGACCCGAAACAAAAAAAAAATGGGACGAAGAATTCCGAGACTAACAACAAACGCTGTGCACAAGTCTATATGACAAGAAGTGCAAGTATCACTTTGCTGTTTCCAAAGCATTTATTTTCAGAATTAGTGATACTGACATTGCAACACTGATATCTGTCACGAATACCTGAATAACCCTCCACATGTACATATTTTTTAAAAGTACACAACCCAAGGGGGTAGAGCTTGACTGTCAAGGAGGATAGATGTGCATCCCTTGAGCTCCGCGAACGGGGCTCCATATCTCAGACTTTCCTGGCCCTCCCGGGCATTTCTGAGACTCCCTCCTTACTCATTGTGACTCCAAGGGGCTCCTTCCTACGGGTAAATTTCTACGGGTAAATTTTGTTGACGTACCTGCTTGCTCCGGCAGCCATCATGGGACCTACACACCGATTTCTCTGGGAATTGCCTGTTGGCCCTGTGTGTTTGCGATGCCCTATGGGGATAAATCAGTTACATAGTTACATAGGCTGAAAAAAGACATGCGTCCATCTGGTTCAGCCTCACACATCACCTACTGCTGTTGATCCAAAAGAAGGCAAAAAACCCAGTCTGAAGCACTCGCGTATATGCAACACACTGGGAAAAAATTCCTTCTTGACCCCAGAATGGCAGTCAGATTTCTCCTTGGATCAAGAAGCTTACCCACATATTAAATATTATAACCCTTAATATTTTGTGTCTGCAGGAAGTCATCCAGTCATTTTTTTAAAGTCTGTACAGTCTCTGACCCAACCACCTCAACAGGCAGAGAATTCCACAGCTTTATTGTTCTCACCGTAAAATAACCCTTCCTATGCTTTAGGCTGAATTTCCTTTCGTCCAGTCTAAATGGGTGACCTCGTGTCCTGTGTATAGTCCTGTTAATGAATAGGTTTCCAGACAATGGTTTATAATGGCACCTTATATATTTATATAAGGTTATCAGATCCCCTCTAAGGTGCCGTTTCTCTAAACTAAACAGGTTTAAGCTTGTTAGTCTTTCATCATAACTTAAACCTTCCATTCCCCTTATTAATTTAGTCGCCCATCTCTGCACATTTTCTAGCACTATAATATCCTTTCTAGCACTATAATATCCCAAAATTGCACAGCATATTCAAGGTGCGGTCTTACCATTGATTTATACAGAGTCAAAATTGTGTTTAAATCCCGAGAGTGAACTCCCCTATTAATGCATGCCAATACCTTGCTGGCCTTGGCGCCTGCTGTTTGACATTGCACATTGTTACTTAGTTTGAAGTCTATGATTATTCCCAAATCCTTCTCCTGCTTTGATTTCCCTAACTCCGTACCATTTAGGGTATAAGTTGCTTGTGTGTTCTTCACTCCAAAATGCAAAGTTATGCACTTATCTACATTAAATTTCATCTGCCATTTAAGTGCCCAGTCCCACAATCTATCTAAATCCCTCTGCAGCGAAGTAACATCCTGTTCACATTGTATTATTTTCCTAGTTTTGTGTCATCTGCAAACACTGATACATGGCTTTCAATGCCTATCTCAAGGTCATTTATAAATAAATTGAATAGAATTGGTCCTATAACAGACCCCTGAGGGACACCACTTACCACTGATGTCCATCTTGAAAATGTACTATTTATCACCACTCTCTGTACCCTATCTTTTAGACAATTTTTTATCCAAGAACAGGTATTTTTATCAAAACCAATTTTTCTAAATTTAAATTGTAACCTCTTGTGTGGAATTGTGTCGAAAGCTTTGGCAAAATCCAAATAAATCACATCCACTGCAACCCCCTGATCTATACTTCTACTTACTTCCTCATAGAATGTAATTAGGTTAGTCTGACATGATTTGTGTTTCATAAAACCATGCTGATTTTTGCCAATTACATTATACCTCCCAATAAATTCCTGAATATTATCCCTTAGTAACCCCTCAAATACTTTCCCAGCCACAGATGTTAAGTTCACAGGTCTATAATTCCCAGGCACAAATTTTAAACCTTTCTTAAATACAGGGACCATGTCAGCTTTTTCTCCAATCCTCTGGTATGATTCCTGAAAGAAAAGAATCTTGAAAGATTAAGAACAATGGTTTACATATTTCAACACATAGCTCCCTTAGTACTCGCGGGTGAATTCCATCTGGCCCTGGGGCTTTATTCACATTGTTTATTTGCTGCAAAACCTTGTCCTGAGTCAAGCAGTCACTTTTTATTAGTAGGTTTTTATCAATGAATTGCATGTCTCCTGTTATAGGTTTCACTTTGATAAATATTGAAGAAAAATATTTATTAAAAATGTCTGCCTTATCTTGATCTTCAGTTAACAATACCCCTGACTCCGATTTTATTGAACCTACATTTCACTCTTGAGTTTTTTAGAATTTATGTACCTAAAGAATCTTTTAGGGTTGGTCTTGCTCTCTTTGGCTATTTCTTTTTCATTTTCTAATTTAGCCCATCTAATCGCATTTTTATATTTCAAAATTTTTATTTTGAAAAAGCGCCGGCAATAAAACACACAGTATAAGATGATGGCCGCGCAGGGCCAAAAACAAGTTATGCAGTAAGGTATCTCATAAGGAGTCAACATACAAAGCAACAATATAGATACTACAAATATATTCAACTAAAATAAAAATAACAAAAAAAATGGGAGGGCGGGGTAAAAAGAAGGGGTGGGGAACAATCAGAGTGAAATAAATAAATCCGGTCGGACCAGATAAGGGGGTGGGTGGAGTCTCGTGGGACAGCCGGAGGGGTACAGAATGGCTGGGGAGGTAGAAAATAAAAGATTTAAAAAAAGGGGGGAGACTGCCTGTGTAATGTGACATTCCTGGCTCGCCCCGGAAATCCAAGGAATGGCCGGGAGCCATGGAAGAGGCCACAGGGCCGGGGGTCCTGGTGCCATGAGAGATGGCGAGAGCCATGGTGGCCATCTCAGCGGCTAGCCCAGGACCATCCAGTGTCCCATCCGTAAAAAAAAAAAAAAGGGAGGGGTTAAGAGCCAAACATCCTGACACTCCAGCAATCCTATAAAGTCATGACCTAGTGTTAAACCACAAAGTCCATATAATACTAAAAGTCCAATCCGGAAAATAAAAATGGATAGAAAACCAAGGACAAGTAATCAACTGTAAAAAAATATCACAAATAGGAAGAAAAACAGGGGTGGTTAAATAAAAAATGGGAAGAAGGAGAGAGGGAGGGGGCAGCCCTCTCAACCCAGGGTCAGTCGAGCGGTCTGGGCCCGGAGACATCAGACCCAATTTGGCAAGCAAAAGCCAAGCCTCAGCTGGCATGCCGACTACATGCGTTATTCCGTCGTGCTGGTGAGCAAGGGTGTCAGACACCCCACTGGTATCGAACCTCTGCTGTCCTCAATGCAGCCGTGACCTCACTGAACCGTCGCCTAGCCATCAGAGTAAAAAATGGCAAGTAATGAAAAAGAGACATGGACTTATTTTCAAAAACAAAAGGTGCACGAGCCGCTGGCAGAGACATCAGCTTCCCTTTAAGTGAAAGGTCCCGCACCACCGCAAGAACATCTCTCGAGGCCTCCGATGGCACCATGGCAGCCTTCCACAGACGAACAGGCGACACGATCGCCTGAGAGTCGGAATCCGGGAGAACCAGAAGGTGACGGACGATACGATTCAGGAAATCCAACAGGTCTGCAGAAGCCACCGACTCGGGCACCCCTCGAATCCCAATATTTCATCTGTGGTGGCACGCCTCCAGCAACTCCACAGCCGCAGTGAGGTGAGTGTCCTGGAGTGCTGCGACCTGTACAGCCTGGCGGGTCTGATCAACTGCCGCTCCATCCACCTGTGTTTGCACAGCATCCACCCGGGTCGTCACAGCAGACACATCCTCCCGGACAAAATGGAGGTCCACCACCCAAAGCTCCTGCAATTCCCGCAGCTCCGCGAACAGATGGCTGATATCCCCCTTTGTAGAAGGCCTGGTGTCAGCAGTTAGATCCTCCTGGGGCAAAGTAAGATGCTCATCAGGGTGCACCTCCATAGCTGGAGAACAGTGCACAGGAGTCTGTCCTGAACTGGATGATCCCAGTATCTGGGCCGAAGAGGCCGCTGGGGTCCGGGCACTCACTGCAGCCACACAGCTTTCCGGCCAGCGCACCCCCTCTTCATCAGAGGAAAGGCGAGGAGTCAGGGACCCAGGCTGGGAGGCATCACGCTAATGTCCGAGGCTGCCGCTCATCGACGTCCGGATATCTCTCTGGCGCAGACCCTCTACCTGACCAGCCCCCTTTCCCATCTTTTTCCCTATCTACGAACTCGGGGTAGACGGGGACCCACCAGAAAGGAGAGCGTCTCTCAGCAAGGCCGGGTCGAGTATGTATAGGCCCAAGATGGCTGCTGCAAGCAGACAGCCAAGGTAGGCCCAAAGTCACCGTGCACCAAAATCCACACTCGGAGCGACGCAGCGAGACCCCGGTCTGAGTCAGAGGGCTACAGGGACCACCTGTCACTGCCTGGATGTCAGATAGCCGACGAGGGGTCTCCAAAATAGGCCAAATAGATAGCTGTAGCCAATGAGCTCCTCACAACGTGACCGTCCTCGCCGGTAGTTAGCTCCGCCCTCCCTAATCGCATTTTACATGCTTTATTGGCATGTAGTGACGGAAGACCCAGATCCTCTGACTGCTGAGGATATTTGGCAGATGAATGTGACTGGGAAGCACAGAACTCAGCGATGAAGCGGTTCCCCCCCGAAGAATTTAGGCCCATGCCTTTGGGCCCAGCTGAGAGTCTGCCCTGGCTGGAAGAGGAGGATGAGCGTCCGCTCACCAGGGGGTACCTGCGCCAATAGATGGCTTTGATGCGATCCTGCTGGGCAGCAGGGGCTCTTTCTGAGCTTTAGTCTGGTGATGCTGACCTCCCAGGTGCTGCGACTGGCTGCTCTGCCTGGGTGGAAGATGAGAAGCTGTGTCCCATGAGTGAAGGCCTGGATATTGTGCTGTGGTCAGGTGCTGTCACGTCTCCATGTTCCAACCCTGTCCCCCTGCCCTCTATATTCCTTATGTCTATGGTTCCTATGTGGTACCCTGTGTGTTGCTTTGCTTTCCCTGGGTTGCAGCTCAGGGGTTAAGTGTGGGTTGCTTGTTAAGTTCTCCTGATGGTGATATGGTCTGATCACCTCCCTATATTAAGCAATGGGCACATATCCCATTGCTCTTGCATTGGTTCACTTCAGTTGCTGAGTGTGGTTCATTTTCAGTTCCTGTTTTCCTGCTGTATAGATGTTCCTGAGAGCTCCCTGCTATTTTTCATTCTGGTCTAGTTTGTGTTCATGTTTTCCCTTATTTCTTTGGTCTGTCTGTTGTTTCTTTAGTCAGTTCAGTTTCTAGTTCATGTCACGTGTTTCTCCTCTGTCTGATTATATGTTCTGATTGATTTCATGGTATTGACTAGGGATGAGCTGTTCGGTTTGATCGGTTCGAATCGAACATCGCCTGTTTGCGAACTACGAACATTTCCACGTGTTCGCCTCATGTTCGCCCACAATGCACCACAATGGACCACAATGCACTTTTCCCCTGGCCTGAAACTTGTAATTGGCTACAGCCTTGCACTAGGGATGAGCCGAACACGCCCGGGTTCGGGTTCGTATCCGAACCCGAACTCGAACTCAATACAAGTCAATGGGGCTGAAATTTCGGTTTTTAGAGTGCCCTCCAAGAGGGCATATATGCTAGATATTTGCCATAAAAGGTGTATGGGGGTCCGGGTAGTGCCCTGGGGGACAGGAAACAAGGACAAAAAGTTTTAAAAAAAACCTTTTTAAAGGGACAGTGAGTTTTCCATGAAATAAGGGATAAAAATTAAAATGAAAAATTCCTTCAAATATCGTGCCTAGGAGGTCCCCATAACCTGCCCTTGAAGTGGCAGATTTCTAGGATGTATAGAAACACTTAAAAACAAAAAAATGAAGTTTCATATGACGGTAAATGCTTTTCCTTTAATCTATCCATAAACAACTGCTTGGGGCGGCAGTCTGTATGAAAAGAGGAGACATTTTCGTACACGCAGAAAAAGTTTACTGATTTTTTTGGGCTAAATTATTGTGAAACTTATGCAGGCTTTGGATGAAAGTAACAATAGGTGCTTCCAAATTGGTCCTTTAGCATCCCCAACAGTGCCATCACACTGTAACCCCTCTGAGGATATGAATCTGATACAGGCGTCAGTGGCAGTGCACCCAAATATTGTGCTTTTGGTGCCAGGCCTGCAAGTACTATCATACAGTAACCCCTCTGTGGTATTGTGAAAGAATGCAGGGGTGAACCTTGCGGTCCTATATTAAAAAGATATGCATCTGGTTAAGGCGTCAGTGCACCCAGATATTCTGCCTTTGGTGCAAGACTGCCAGGCCAGCAAGTATCATCATACAGTAACCCCTCTGTGGTATTGTGGAAGAATGCAGGGGTGGACAATGTGGTCCTATATTGAAAAGATATGATTCTGGTCAAGGCATCAGTGCACCCAGATATTGTGCCTTTGGTGCCAGGCCAGCTAGTATCATCATACAGTAACCCCTCTGTGGTATTGTGGAAGAGTGCAGGGTTGGATCCTGCGGTTCAAAAAATTTAAATGATATAAATCTGGCACAGGTGTCAGTGCAGCCAAATATTGTGCCTTTCATGGCAGCAAGTGCCTTCACACTGTAACCTTTTTGTGGTATTGTGGAAGAGTTCAGTGCTGGAGGTTTTGTGAATGCAGAAGAGGACATCCCCGATCTATTCCATTACTTCAGCATCAGGGGATTGATAGCTGCTGATCCAGGACTGATTCATTTTTATAAATGTCAACCGGTCTACAGAGTCGGTGGACAGACGCACTCTTTTGTCTGTGACAAAACCTCCAGCGGCACTGACGTCCTTTCGGAAAGCACGCTAGATGAAGGGCAACCTAGTAGCTGCATAGCATATTGGCTAGCTTCTGGCCAGTGATCCAATCTCAACACCCAGTAAGCCAGTGGATCATCTGCTGGAAAGGTATCCAGGTCTGCCCTTGCCCCTTGGTTGTCCTACACCATATGGTGAAGACGCTGGCAATGGGTGCCTACATTTGACGTCCCTGGGCGTGGGCGTCAAGCGGCCCTGGCCTTCACCATTAATCCTCTGATCATCCGCAGCCTCAGAAGCACGTGTGTCAGCACTTGGTAATCTACCAGTGCCTGGAAAGGTGTTACACAAGTATCGCTTTAGAGCGTCCTCAAGTTTTTTCATCCTGTGCTCTGTCTGTGCGGGCAGGATGAGCGCTGCAACTTTACCCTTGTATCGTGAATCAAGAAGGGTTGCCAACCAGTAATGATCCCTCTCCTTGATAGCACGAATCTCCTCTGAAATCTCCTCTCAAATAACTGGCGCTCATGTTGCCCCAGCAGCTGAAGCATGCTGCCAAGTTGGCTCCAGTGACGAGGAGATAGGGGGTGATTATGATGACAATGATGATGAGGTCACTGACTCCACCTGGGTCCCTGATCGAACAGAGGAATCAAGTGAGGAGGAGGAGGGGGAGGAGGCACAGCAAACACGAGGCACAACATCCTCTATGACCAACCGTAGCACTAGCCAGTCCAAGGTATCAGATGTCAGAGCTGCTCAGGTGCAGAGCGCTGTTGTCTCAAAGCACACACGCAGGAATTCTGCTGTCTGGGAGTTCTTTAAAAAATGTGCAGCAGACCGCACCATTGCTATTTGTAATCTATGTCAGATGAGGCTGAAGTGTGGGAAAGACACCGGACGCTTGAGTACCACGTGTTTGAGGCGACATATGACCACCTGCCACACATCCCTTTTGACGCAAAACTTTGCGTAGGTCCTCGTCCTCATCTGTCTCTACCCCCATTGTATGTCCTGCCATGTCATAGCCTACAACCTCCACTGACAGGGATGATGCTACAGTAATGGATGTACCAGCTCCTTCACAATGTGACAGTATCCCCATCAGCTGAAGATTTACGTAGTCAGATTACGTTGCTGCAGCGTAAGAAAAAATATAGTCGCAACCATCCCCAAGCACAGCGTCTAAATGTCAGCTTAGCAAAATTACTTGCATTGCAGCTGCTGCCTTTCCAGCTGGTGGACTCTGCTCCTTTCTGTGAATTTGCTGAATGTGCTGTACCACAGTGGCAGGTTCCAAAACGACATTACTTTTCACGCAAGGCCATTCCAGCACTATACCAGCACGTGGAAGACAATGTTATCCAGTCATTGGGAAAGGCAGTCAGCAGCAAGGTGCTTGTGACTTTAGACACGTGGTCCAGCAAGCATGGAAAGGGTCATTACATTTACTTCACGGCACACTGGGTAACTCTGATTGCAGCTGGGAGGGATCCAAGATGGGGCTCTGTGCTGGAGCTTGTTAATCCACCACACCTCCAGAAAGCTGCTTGTATGAGGTCTGTCTGCTCCACCACCACAACCTCTCCCTCTTCCTCCTCCTCCTCCTCCTTCTCTGTCTCTGGCGCAGTGGCAGTTAAACCGACGCCTGACAGGTTCTGCGCAATGGCTCAAGTAAATAGATGCCATACTGTGCTTGAGCTGGTTTGTTTAGGGGACAGGAGCCACACCGAGCCAGAAATTCTGTCAGCTCTGCAGGGGCAGGTGCAGAGATGGTTAACACCATGCCAGCTTCAGCTGGGAATGATCGTCTGCGATAATGGCAGCAACCTTCTCTCCGCCCTACGCAAGGGTAAATTGACGCATGTACCATGCCTATTGCCTAGCACTCGTCTTAAATCTGGTGGTACAGCGTTTCCTAACCAAGTACCCAGGGCTGCCAGAGCTTCTCATCCAGGCCAGAAAAGTCTGCAGCCACTTCAGACGGTCATTCCCAGCAAGCGTTCGCCTGGCAGAAATTCAAAGAGAATTCCACCTTCCCACAAACCGTCTGATCTGTGACATGCCCAACAGGTGGAACTCGACATTAGCAATGCTGCAGCGTCTGCACAAGCAGCAGAGGGCCATCAACGAGTACCTGTGTGAGTATGGCACAAGGACAGGTTCAGGTCAACTTGGTTTTTCCCCCCCCCGCAGTGGCTGATGATCAAGGATGCATGCACTGTACTGTGACCATTTGAGGAGGCAACGAGGATGGTGAGCAGGGACAGTGCATGCATCAGTGACACAATTCCTTTAGTGTTCCTGCTGGAGCACACTCTGTGGGGAATTATAGATGTGGCTCTAGAGGCAGAGCAGCGGGAGGAAGAGGAGCTCTCAAGGCCCCAGTCTTTCCGCAGACAGCATTCCAGCGGGTCCTACTCAGATCAGACAGGAGGAGGATGAGGAGGAGGAGGAGGCCGAATATTTAAGTAGTGGGGGCATTGAAGGTGGGGATTCCTTAAGGGAGGGTTTCGTGTGCCCAGTAACACAAGGGCTAGTGCGTGGCTGGGATGAGGAAGTGCACGATACGGTCATCCTCATTGACCAGGAAGACTCGGAAGCTAATGCCACCTCCAACCTACGCTGCATGGGCTCCCTAATGATGCAAAGCCTGCTAAAGGACCCCAGGATTCGTAATATCAAGGAGAGGGATCATTACTGGTTGGTAGGCTTGTGCACCGATTTTTTTTTCGGTTCGATTCGGTTCGATTTTTCGGATTTTTAAACTTTTCGATTCGGCTCGTTTCGACCGATTTCGGTTTCGATTCGATTCGGTTCGGCCCGTTTTTCGGGTACATTTTTTTTTCGGAATTTCGACCATTTTTTCGTATTTTCGTGTCACTGTGCTCGGTTTTTGTATCGACTTTTCGTAATTTCGGAAATTTTCGTTTTTCGGAATTGCACATTTTTCGGAATATCGACCATTTTTCGTATTTTTCATGTCATTTTGCCCGTTTTTTGTATCGACTTTTCGTTTTTTCGAAAATTTTTCGTTTTTCAGAAAATTTTCGTTTTTACAAAATTTTCGTTTTTCGGAAAATTTTCGTTTTTCGGAAAATTTGTTCTCCTCGTTTGACACATTTCAAGTCCATTCGAAAAATCCGAAAATATTTCGTTTCGGCTCGGAAAACATTTCGGATCTGAAATTTTCGGATCTAAAAGTTTTCGGAAATTCGGCCGCATCCGAAAACACGAATCGGGAAATTTCGTGAAAATTCCGAAATTCCGAAACCCTGAAACGCACATCCCTACTGGTTGGCAACCCTTCTTGATCCACAATACAAGGGTAAAGATGCAGAGCTCATCCTACCCGCAAAGAGTTAGCACAGGATGAAAAAAACTTGAGGACGCTCTCAGGGTTATTCAGAGAGCGGTGAAGAGCAGGAGAATGACTGAGAATGGAAAATTCTAGGTCAAAATAGCCAAACCAGAAAAATTCTCCCATTTAGGCTAGGGTCAGACTAGCGAATTTTTAACGTGCATTTAGGCGCACTTAATCACGGCCGCACTAGCAGCAAATGACGGGCAATGACGGCCAATATACGAAGTACGGTCGCACGAAAGTCCGGCTGCGCAACACAAGTGGAAAATGAACGCATTTTTTTGAGAACGCAGAACCGCTAGTACGGACGTACAGAGAGCGCTGCGTCCACTAGCGGCGTGTGTGCATGATTTGGAGACGTCAGACCCTGCTCATGTCCGGCCAACATAACGTCCAGACACCCAAAGTTTCCTGGTTTGGATTCGTAAAAAATCATGCACAAAAATGCGCATCGTATGACCGTTTTCGTGCATTCCGTGAAAAAATACGGCAATGCGTTAGTCTGACCCTAGCCTTATCTCACTTTTCAAATTGGCTATTTGGTCCAGATTGTTCTCTTTTCCTGCCATTCTCCTGGTTTTCACCTTTCTCTGAACAACCATGAGAGAGAGGTGAAAGCCAGAAGAACTGGCAGGAGAAGAGAACAATCTAGACCAAATAGCCAATTTGGAAAGTGAGTTAAATGGGAGAATTTTTCTGGTTTGGCTATTTTGACCTAGAATTTTCACTTCTCCAGTTATTCTCCTGCTTTTCACCGCTCTCTGAATAACCCTGTGAATGTTTAATCCCGAGATGAAAAATAACATTGCTTTAGATGTTATTTTGAATTTTTTTCAAACACCAGTTAAATGCAGCATATTAGGATGTTTTAGGAGGGAAATTAATTCTTTAATCTCAATCAGAAGCAGAAACCACCCCACCCCCTCAATATAGTGTACAATGTATCAAATTGATTACCAGACTAAAAACACCTGGTGTTATGCCCGTTTGTGAACAGAGGTCATTTAGAGTTGAGAATCTTTCCACGTACACATTAGTTTTTAATTCAATATCTAATAAACCATTGCTTATAATATTCTGCAGTAAAGAGTCTCTTTATTTCTAGATTTTTTAGTATTTTTTTTAAGCATTTTCTATACTTTTTTCAAAATTTCTTTTTTTTTTCGAACTCGAACAGGACACACCCAAAAAGTTCGAAGTTCGCGAACTTTCGAACTGCCAGAGTTCGGACCGAACTCCGAACCGTCCGAACCCAAACAGCTCATCCCTAGTAGAAATTACTGACCCCCAAAATACTGCGTGGCACTGGCAGTGACAAGACACAGATCACCTCAATTCCCAAATATTTTGTAGAAATTACTGACCCCCAAAATACTGCGTGGCAGTGACAAGACACAGATCACATCAATTCACAAATATTTTGTAGAAATTACTGATCCCCAAAATACTGCGTGGCAGTGACAAGACACAGATCACCTCAATTCACAAATATTTTGTAGAAATTACTGACCACCAAAATAGTTGTTGGTGGCAGTGACAAGACACAGATTGCCTCAATTCACAAATATTTTGTAGAAATTACTGACCACCAAAATCCTGCGTGGCAGTGACAAGACACAGATCACCTCAATTCACAAATATTTTGTAGAAATTACTGACCCCCAAAATACTGCGTGGCACTAGCAGTGACAAGACACAGATCACCTCAATTCACAAATATTTTGTAGAAATTACTGACCCCCAAAATAATGTGTGGCAGTGACAAGACATAGATCACCTCAATTCACAAATATTTTGTAGAAATTACTGACCCCCAAACTACTGCGTGGCACTAGCAGTGACAAAACACAGATCACCTCAATTCTCAAATATTTTGTAGCAATTACTGACCCCCAAAATACTGGGTGTCAGTGAGAACACACAGATTAGAACAATTCCCAGATATTTTTGTAGAAATGAGACCCCCCAGAGACCCCCCCAGTAGCTGGTGGCAGACTGGCAGTGAGAACACACACTAACACAAGAACAATCTCCTCTCAAACATGTGCTGAAGCGCAGTGTGAAGCCTTATATAGTGTGCTGCGGGACTTAGCTCTGTGAGCCCATGATCAGGACTCTGAGCCATGATTGGCATAGTCTTGAACCTGTCTTGCACCTGATTGTGGTCAGGTGCAAGGCTGTAGCCAATTACAAGCTTCAGGCCAGTGGAAAAGTGCATTGTGGTCCATTGTTGTGCATTGCGGGCAAACACGTGGAAATGTTCGCAATTCGCGAACATGCGAACAGGCGATGTTCGAATCGAACTCTGAACCGATCGAACCGAAAAAGCTCATCCCTAACCTAAAGCACAATATCTGGGTGCACTAAAGCCTTTACCAGATTCATATCTTTTTAATATAGGACCACATGGTCCACCCCCGGGGTGTGTGTACTTTAGTTGCCATGAGAAACGAGGCTCCACCCACCAGCAAAGACCCGTCTATGGAGACCCAGCGCTTCCTTCTATCAGCTGTGTGCGCTAGAGGAATCACGCCTGCCAATTGCACACACTTTGGAGAAAGCATAATGGTCCAGGGATCTAGAAACCGGCGGCCGTGGGTCCCAGTGAGCTGTAGGGTGTTTTTTTTTGTGTGGAGGGCGGCACTTTTGCTGTAGGCCAAGATACATCACTGCTCCCGTTGATACTCATCTCCCTCGCCGGCTTCCACGACGTCTATGGCAAGCTTGAAGCTTGCCTTGCCGTTTCTTGGGGGCCGGCCGATCCGATGACGTTATCTCCCCTCCCTTTATGCTAGAGTGATGCAAGTTGCACCGCTGGGAAGGGGAGAGTCAGCGGTGTACAGCATTAACTGTTTCACTGCCGTATCACGATTCTGCACAAATCTGGAGGGGGCTGACATCTTGAATGTCAGCCAAGCCTCCAGGTCACCCCCACCCACTGACATCCTCAGTGTGAGTGAGTGTGAGTATGTCAGTGGGCCAGTTAACCCCCTAGCTGCCATGTGGAGATAGGGGGATCCTTTGGATCCCCTTATCTCCTGAGCAGCTAGAGGGTCATATTTGACATCTTTGGAAAGGCCTTTCCAATGATACCAAGTATGACCAGGTTTGGTGTAAAAATAAAATTTGAATAAAAAAATATATATATTTAAATTTTTATTTTTTGTCTGGGGGGTTTAGTTAAATAGTACCTAGGCTGTCATCTAAAAATAATTAGCATAAAACGGTCAGAATGAGCTCAGCGCACATGAACTGGCTCAGCAGTGAAGGGATTAAAAAGCAAAAATATGTACAAATTGGGTATTTCTAATCTCGGGACAAAATTTTTAAACTATTTAGCTGGGATCTGTTTTGGTGGTTCTAGATTTTGGGGATTAAATTAGGAAAAGGTGTGTTTTTACCATTTTTTCAGCATATTTTATATTTTTTGTTATAGTAAATTATTCGATATGATGGAAATAGTCGTATTTTTAGAAAGTCCATTTAATGTCGGGAAAAGCGGTGTATAATATGTGTGGGTTGAATAAACGAGTAAGAGGAAATTTTGACCTAAACACTAATAGCGCAGAAACGTAAAAACTGCAGCGGTCACTAAAGGACGGATTTGTGTAAAACCGCCCAGTCACTAAGGGGTTAAATTTCATCTACGTTTTAAGTGCCCAGTTCCCCAACCTATCTAAATCCCTCACCAGCCTCAGATACATCACTAGCAGTAGATACATCAGCTAGCGAAAAATATGTATCTAGTAATGTATCTGAGCGCTTAGCAGGATCTAAATCAAAGTCTGAGTCAGAAACAGATTGTTACGATCCCCACCAGGAGGAGAAATGATCCTTACATGCAGCACTCTATCCTTTCCTTCCGATCCTTAATAAGTGGTCGGTCTATATATATATATATATATATATATATATCCCTATGCTGATACTTTTGCAACCAAGCATGGGAAAATATAGCAAAACCAGAGGTCAGTACGCCAGAGAATGTCGGAAGCCGTTGGCCAGGAGTCAGTATGCCAGAGAATCTCAGAAGCTGTTTGCCAGGGGTCAGTACACCAGAGAATGTCGGAAGCCGTTTGCCAGGGGTCAGTACGCCAGAGAATGTCAAAATCAACAGAGTAGCTCTAAGGGATGTGAAACCATGTTAGGGCAATGTATGAATGCATTGCCTGTGGTTTTAATCCTGGCGGGAATATGGTATAGAGGATAGAATCCTGGCGGGACCGCGTCATCACGCCTGGCTCTGCCCCTATGCGTCTCATGTGACCGCCGGGATTCCCCTCTTCACTTGGCAGCTGGCCAGCGAGCAGCGAGGATGATGCTGCCGGGCACCGATGGACCATAGCGCGGTACGTAGCACAGATGCCTCAGACTCTGTTGCCAGGATGGCATCAGCCTCCTCAGTGCTCTATATCCTCTGGGACATTGTGATTCTATTTTGTTTATATGTAATTATAAAAATACATTCTATAATATATTATATAAAGATTCTCTTCTGTATTAATGGTTCTGAAAAGAACCTTTGGTCTCAAAAGAAAAAAAAAGAATGGCTCTGAATAAAGCCTTTAGGTTTGCCTACAAAATTCCGCTAAAACTCCTAGCTAAAACTCTGTATATCTCTCTCTAAATTTCTCAATACTGATCTCACTCTCTCCCTCACTAAAACACAAATGAGGAGAAAGAGGGAGGATCCACAGTGGTCAGAACCAATAATTACAAATATTGACCTGACCAGACAAATTATAATCTTTATTTATATTTGGGGCACTTTCTAGTTGGATGTTACTAGCCTACCTCTCTAAAGAGCAGCGCCATCTTGGCTGTCAAAGGATAGGTGAGGGGGTTAGTTTATTCTTTTTATTTATTTTTTAATACTTTCTTCGGCTGAATGCGTCGAGCCTTCGAGGCACTCAGAACACCGTCTGATCACACCATGTGATCTCTTTTGTACTGCGATCCTCGACGCCTCAAGGCACTCGGTACGGCTGCCAGCTGCTACCAAAAGTAGCGATCTCCGAGGGCAGCGATCTCCGAGTGGACCGGCAGCTAATTGTGTAATTGCAGGGAGCCTCGATGTCGGTACAACCCGGCGATAACACTAGAGCAGCTGGACACTGCGGGGCGCCTTTCCGGTTAAAATGGAAGTTGATCGCTTCCGGGGAGCGATCACAAACGGCCCCAGCTGTAGTGACTACTATTGCAGGATACCTGGATGTTCAGGCATCTCTGCAAATAGCAATCGAGTGGCTGGAAGAGATACCAATCACTTTCAGCACTCGAATTATCATCGGATGTACTATGTACATCAGATGTCGTTAACCCCTTCACTGTTGAGCCATTTTACCTCTGTGTGCTGAGCTAATTTTTACCGCTTTTGCTCATCATACTGTATTTAAACGGGATTTGAAGTCACGTTTTATTATACGATCCAGACATATTATATATCCTTTATTTGACAAACTCTGCAGATTCATAGTTACATAGGCTGAAAAAAGACATGCATCCATGTCTCTCAAACATCACCTACTGCTGTTGATCCAAAAGAAGACAAAACACCCAGTCTGAAATGCTCGCCAATATGCAACACACTGGGAAAAAATTCCTTCTTGACCCCAGAATGGCAGTCAGATTTCTCCTTGGATCAAGAAGCTTACCCACATATTACATATTATTCATACTCATATCATTATTATATGTATTTGTCATGCCCTGCCTGAATGTTATACACAAAAAAGCTATAAAATTTGAATGTTTAATCATCTACAACGTGTAAAGTGATTTTCTTCACATTTTATCATCCAAGCCTTTGCAGTTATATATTCTATGGGGTAAAACACACACAAAAAGTTTTTAATTATTTTATTTTTTTATTTATTTTTTTGTTACTTTGAACATGGTCATCTTTGGTATCATTGGAAAGGCCAGGCTCTGACCTTTCCAATGATACCAAACAGGACCTATCTGTCCACCGATCGGGAGACATGGGGGTTCAAATGGACCCCCTATCGCCACCATAGGATTTCCTTAGGAAATACCCGGGCTGCTAGGAGAATCCCGGCTAACTGACATCATTGCGTCATACGCAATGATGTCAGATGATGAGAAGAGACCCAGAGGTGGAGTTGCCATCTAAGATGGCAGCCCAACCTGCAACTAGACCATGATCCGGTGCCGAATGACGCCAGATCGCGGACCGGCAACTCAGGGGTTAAAGTCAGGCATCGCTTGGAAGGGGAGACTCTCCCCTTTTCAGTGGTGCCTGGCTTTACCCATCACCTCCTCCCGATCGGGAGGGAGAGGGATCCAAATGGACCCCTCCCTCCTTTCAGGTGATCTCACGGCTTTGCCGGGTGGCCGCCTGTAAATGACATCATCGGTCCGACTGCTGCCAAGGGTGGCCCAACCAGTTATTAAGTTTAGGGAGCAAGAACATTTTCACACAGAACCATGTGGGTTTGGATTTTGTTTTCCCTTAATAATAAAAACCTTCATTTAAAAATGGCATGTTGTGTTTACTTGTGTTATCTTTGACTAATATTTAAATTTGTTTGATGACCTGAAACATTAAAGTGTGACAAACGTGCAAAAATACAAAGAATCAGGAAGGGGGCCAACACTTTTTCACATAACTGTAGGTTTTCATGACGAATTTAAAGAAAATAGGTACAAGCGCGACCTATATGGTGCAGATGATAGGGTGTCAGAGAAGGGACATAACCCTAGGGGACTAGCCCTGAATCGACACGAAAGATAGCTTATCAGGCTGAGCACTGACGACAAATTTTATTAATTTCAAAAGAACACACTAGTAAATCTAAAAAACATACCTGTAGAGAAATGACAGTTACCTGTTATCTATTATTTGAAGGATACTGGATATTACCAGTATCTTGCTTTTGTTGCCCATTACCCTTTTTTTCTCTTGGTCTTTTGTTGGTACACGCTAGATCAGTGGTGTCAAGTAGGTGGCATGAACCGCCGAGGTATAGTCAGGATCTCCGGAGCTCCTGTGAAGGGTGGCCTTTAAATCGGTTCAAAAAGACTGTTGTCGACTTTTGAACGATACAAATCCTGATGAGTGTTTTTTGTGCAATATAGGCTGCCTTTTAGGTCAGCAATAATTGAACTACATGCCGCCAAAGGAAAAATGTATCTATATTCCATAATTACTCTGGCTTCTGTTTGAATCACTCCGGAAGATCCCGCCTCATGAAGTGTAGCTACAAATATATTGAAAAGTTTGCCGCGGAATTCGTATTATATGAATTTTGGATGGCTGTTTGTGTACTCTAGACCGCTTTTTTGATAGCATCTTTAATTATACTATATGCCTTGGAAGGAGAATAATTGTTCTGGCTTTTACATACTCTGGTTTCCAATATATCTATTTTGGGATACTTACCTAATACTTGGTAATGCACCCCCTCAACGGGTGTGTTTAAGCGGTACACATGACCGGCTGATTAGAATTGATTTGTATTCCATAGAGCGACTATGTTCTAAATCACATCACTACCTGTCCTCACTAATCACCAAATACACCCCAGCCCGCTCCCTAAGGTCAAACAGTGACCTACGCCTAGCTTCTCCCCGCATCACCTCTTCCCATGATAGACTGCAGGATTTCTCACGCGCAGCCCCCACTCTCTGGAACGCTCTCCCTCGTACTGTCAGACTTTCCCCTAACTTCTCTTCCTTCAAACGCTCCCTTAAAACATTCCTATTTAGGGAAGCCTACCACCCAACTCACTGACACAACCATCAATCACTCTCACCTTACAGTCCTCTCCTCCTGTTTCCAACCCCAACCCTCCTAGATTGTGAGTTCCTAAGGGAATAGGGCCCTCATCTCCTCCTGTACTGTTTGTCAAATGTTGTTCAATGTATTGTAACCCTGTCTATACTGTGCTTATTGTACAGCGCTGCGGAATATGCTGGCGCTTTATAAATAAAGAATAATAATAATAGTTCCCCTTGCTATAGGTAACAGCTATAGATTCGCAATAATTTCAGATATGTTATATATTGTTAATAGCAGGGAAAATAATGTATTCCTAGGAAAATACTCTCTCCTGCTAAATCATCTCCTTCCCTAAATATTGATTTCTATCTCGGAGATATAATCGGTAATATCCAGTATCCTTCAAATAATAGATAACGGGTAACTGTCATTTATCTACACATATGTTTTTTAGATGTACCAGTGTGTTCTTTTGAAATTAATAAAATTAGTTGTCAGTGCTCAGCCTGATAGCCTATCATTCTAGGTTTTCATGACGCCATGCTCATGTGTGTCAGTGTCATTCTACAATTAGGTAATATGCCAAATGTCACTTCAAGGGACCTTATTTCAAAGCACACGTCTGAAACAAAATAAAAAAAATTCAATCATTACTCTCTGTATCCCATTTTGTGTGCTTTATGCTGATATATGTAATTCCTAGCTGGAGATTTCTCTTTCTGCATTGGTAGTATTGGAATATTTGGGATAATTCAATGGAGAGCAATTAGATATTTTTCATAATTTAAATTTGTTTTTACTGTAGCGCTCACTCCCGGAGGAGCCGCTGAATTAACCTCGGGTTAGTCTCACCGCACTAGGGAATAAATATACACCAGCACTGTTGTGGATTTTATAGATTATATACTTTACTGATCCCAATAAAGTGACACATATAATGCAAATACGGTATATGAACGACAGGATTTTGTAATGCGGGAAAACACACGACGGCAAAAGAAAAAGGATTAACCCCCTCAGTTCTGGCGTGTAAGTCCCGTGAGTGTATTGTCTCAAAAAGGTGTAATATATACAGGCTCAGCAGCAAACATACAATGGGTCAGATACACGTCCTCAAGTTGACTCATGCTCCTGACTACCTCAGCTAACATAGCAGACACTTCGGGCAACCTTCGCACCGTGGTGACACCCTCTTCAGTGCTATGTTCTGGTGAGTCGTAAGTGAGTCTCTGAGGGGGTCGGATAGAGCATTTAGACTCTGGTTCAATCATCTCCTCTTCGGGTGGGGTGTGCCACATTTACAGGCTCAATTCTTTTGTCAACAACTGGAGCAGACAATTCTTCCGAATATGAGCCTTCCAGTGAAGGCATAGAACTATAATCTATGGACACATTTTTGGGAGCTACAGGAATTTCCAAAGTCTCAGGAACTTCCAATCGGAATTCAGGAGCCTCGGGCCTCAGGTTACTTTCCCACCGTTCAGACGTTGGAATGACCTCTTCAGGCTCAGGCGAGCACACCCAGTCCAGACAAAAATTTCCTTCCTCACTGTCTCCTTCACTATCTTCAACAACCTGTGTCTGTTGATACTGAGTAACAGGAATCGAGCGTGGAACAGGTGGGTTTTTCGTCTTTCGTAGAGAAAGCTTGGGCATAACGCGTGAAGTGATCTGTCACTACTAGAATATCTCCCTGCCCACTAGCATCCGGCTCTAAGCACAGGAAATCAATGCACACCAAATCCATAGGTCCTTGACTTTGCAGGTGGCTCATTGGAGCAGTTCGAGTTGGTAGGGTCTTTCTCTGGATACACCTCAGACATGAATGGCCGTAACTTTCTACTTCCGATCTCATACAGGGCCAATAAAATCTGTCTCGCGCTAGCTTAAAAGTTCTCTCTGCACCCAAATGCCCATGGTCATCGTGTAATGATCTCAGCACACCCTCTCTGTGTTTGGTGGGAAGGAACAACTGTTGTGTCTCTTCAGCATTGTTCGAGGGGCCCCTTCGGTAGACCACCCCATCCAACATCTTCAGCCGTTCCCACTCTTTGTATACCAATCGAGCTCCTTCCGAGGAATTTGTCAGTAGAATTTCCCTTTTTTTCGTGTTTATGGCCTTTACTGTTAACGCAATCAGAGGATCTCTAGCCTGATCGGCTCTCAGGTCCTGTTTCGAAAAAGTCGGCAGACTTTCATCCCTCAGCTGTGTAGGATTACAATAAAACTCTGGAACAGCCGCAGCCATGACTCCTATAGCTTCTGCTTCAACCCCTCCCTTGACCCGGCGCTCCGCTCCTTGACATACGGCTTGCACCCCATGTGGAGTCAACTGAGTCCATTCTGTAGTGTAGGGTCTTCGACAAAGAATCTGCATCTCGATTATTCACTCCAGGGCGATAGAGCGGCCAACCACCGATGTCCCGTTGCATCCAGCTTCGCATTAGTAAGAACGTATGTAAGAGGATTTTTTTCAGTCTTAATCTTTCAGTTTGTCTACTACCACCCACTTCAAGGCTAGGAACTCCAACTTGTGGGTAGGATAGTTCTTTTCTGAAGGCGTAAGGCTTCGGCTCACATATGCTACAGGCCTCAACAATCCACCATATTCCTGGTAAAGGACTCCCCCTAGGCCTTCTCTGCTGGCATCCACATGCAATTCGTACGGCTTATGAGGGTCAGTGTAAGCCAGGACAGGAGCTCGAGATAGGCTCTCCTTCAACTTCATGAAGGCACTTTCACATTGATCAGTCCATTCTTCTTGAATGGATTCTCGGGCCTTCCTTTGCCCTTTAGCCGACGAGCCTCGATCAGAGGCCTTGGAGCCTTCTACACATCTTCCACATCTTCCTTCTGTAGGAGCTTGTTCAAGGGTTGAGCTATCTTGGCAAATCCTCCTACGAATCTTCGGTAATACGAGCAGAACCCCAGGCTGGGTGGAGTAGAGGTAATGTCACTGCTCTGCATGGAGAGAGCCTGTGGAGTCATGGGTTCGATCCCAGCGAGCAACCTCTCCAGTAAGTGTCCTTGGCAAGACACCTAACGGTACATTCTCGCCACCCAGGACATACTTGAAAACGAGAGAAATCTCAATGTATCCTTCCTGGTAAAATCCTTTCTCAAAAAAAAAAAAAATCTAAGTTCAGTAACATTTTGGGGTCTAGGCCAGGAAGCTACGGCTTCCAACTTTCGGGGATCCGTCGAAACACCTTCTGCTGAAACAACATGTCCCAGGTACGTAACGGAAGGTAGACAAAATTGACACTTCTCTAGAGACAGTTTCAATCCTTCTTCGTGGAGCCGCTTCAAGACCTCTTCCAACCGCTGCTCATCTTCTTCCAGAGTCTTCCCGAACACAATAATATCACCAAGATACACCAACACCTCGATCAGGTTCATGTCCCCGACTGTCTTCTCCATTAACCGTTGGAACGTGGCGGGAGCCCCCGTAAGGCGTTGAGGCATTCTGTTAAACTCAAAGAACCCCAGTGGGCAGATGAACGCAGTCTTCTCTTTGTCCTCAGGATGCATTGGTATCTGATGATACCCACTTCGCAGGTCTAGTACACTAAACCATTTTGCTCCAGACAAACACTGTAAGGCATCTTCTATCCGAGGAGTGGCATATTGATCCGGAATGGTTCTCTGATTTAGCGTGCGATAGTCTATACATAGACGGATAGAACCATTTTTCTTCCGAACCATCACTATTGGAGAAGCGTACGGACTCCTGGACTCTTGAATCACCTTAGTCCTCTGTAGTTCATTCAGCTGTTCTCGTAGATCATCCAAGTCTCCCAGCGGAACTCGTCTTGACCTTTCTCGAAACGGCTTATCTTCCTGTAGTCGAATGCGATGCTCAGTACTCTTAGCTAAACCCACGTCGAACTCATCCTTCGAGAACAAGTCCCTCCATTTTAGGATCTGGGACTGAAGACATTTCTTCCATTCAGGTGAGAAGGGAGCATCCTTAGGATAGAACCTTTCAGCTGGAATCTCTTTATTCACTCCCCCCCTAAATCGGTAGGGGAGAGAGGTGTAGCGGACGCTACTTGCCCGATGGGCATTCGTGCTTTCAGGATCACTGGAGAATCAGACACATTACACACACTAACTGAGACTCTTCTTCGTGTCCGTTTCAGAGCTCTTGTGGAGATTATTTCAGGGATTACTTCTACTCCGGCTTCACTCCCATGATTGAGATCAGTTTCCAGTACCACATAGGGACCCGGTTGTGATCCGTTCAACTTGACTGAAGCCTGGAAACTCGCCACTTCTCCTGATTGGGAGGAACAGAGAAGGTTCTGCAATCTCCACAGGCGCCCCACTTCGGCAGGTGCCTTCTGTTCTTCGACCATTCGCTGATAGACCGGACGTAACATCGGGTGTACCCCCCTGGTAGAACCTTCTTCCATTCCAGGAGTCAGAAGACGTCGCACCAGATCAGTATTCGTCCCCACTATCATAGAACTTATGTTGGCCCCTGAAGGCCGAGGACACACAATGGCCAATGCATCACAACCTCGAGACTGTCCGATGACTTTGGATCCAATTTCTAACTTCACCTGTAGATATCCGTCATAGGGAAGTTTCTCAGTTCCGATACCCCAGATCTCAAGGTCCTTTAATTTCTGTAGAGGTATGTGCTTCAAGTGCTTCTCGTAGAAGTCTCAATAGATCAACATCACTTGAGCCCCTGAGTCCAACAGAGCTTTAGTGTAAACTCCCTCCACTTGGATTGGAACGATGGGAGAAGGATCTATCAGCTGGTCAGGAAACTTTGTCGTAGCCACAGGAGGTTTAGACCCAGTTCCCTGTACCCTGGCCTTCTTGACTCGTGTAGGTTTTGGGTGTGTATTGTTTCCCCATGACATAGGACCGGATACTAAGGGAGTAACTCTTTCAGTCCTGGTAGGTCAGCAGTTGGCAAGACTCTGGGCCCTCTCGGCCTTTCGGTTCTGGCTTGAATTTTGGAGCAGTTTTTAACCATAGAGCACCTAGTTTGCTCCTTCACTTGTGCCCTCTGGCGTTTCCCACCTGTGAGGTAGATAGCAGCCCTTCCAAGGCTTTTAGGAACTCTTCCACTCTATTTCCTTCAGGCCTTTGGCTTTTGCATTGTGCTCAGAAATGACCCATTTCCCCACAGTTGAAACATCTCTTCTTTGAAGACGGAGACGCACTTGTTCGTGGTGACTTGGTTGAAGGACCCTGGCCAGACGCCATAGCATCTCCCGTTGTCCGCATATCAGTGAGGAACTTCTGCATATCGGTCTGTGTCTCTGCCACCTTCAAAAGTACTCGGCACAGGTCAGTGTGCGCTTGTTTCAGCTCAGCTTGAGCTTCTTGTACTTTCTTAGCGGTCTTGTGTAACTCACTATACGCAGGAAGGGTTGGCTCTTTGGCAGTACTCTCTGTGGATATAGGAACAAACAGATGCTCTTGTCCGTCAACTTCGGATCCATAGGTGTCCAATGAATCATCTTCAGTTTGCAGATATTCATTATGCCTCACGGGTTGTGCGTAAGCTCTTTCTCCTCTCCTTAAGGATTTTTCTTCCAGTAGAGCCTCTTCCTCTCTAACAGCTCGAATCAGTTCCAGGTATTTCAATTCTCGGTTACCTTCTCTGATTTTCAGCTGTAGAATCACACGATCTAGAGGTTGAGCGCCCCTCAATATCTGCTGCATTCGGATTTTATCTATTGTGGCCGGTTCGGCCCCTTTCTTAAGAAGTATCTGGTGCAGAATCTTATCTAGGCGCCTCATATATTCAGTCATTTTCTCACCTTTTCGCTGGTAGGTGTGTTCATACTGGTACATGAGCTCAGCAGCCTTTTCTGTTCGCCCAAAAACTTCCTGTAATACATTTAGGTAATCTAAAGCAGTGCAGTCTTGCTTACTCAATTTCAGGTTTCTGACAGCCTCTGACGCAGGTCCCTTTAAGTTCTCAGTAATTCTTTGCTTCTTCTGCGCTTCAGGGACCTCCCACTCATCCAGAGCCTGCATCGCCTGTTCAACCCATTCTTCAAGGTTTCTTCTCCCGCCGGAGTTGGTACGTTTCCTGTAAAATTCCTCAACCATCGATAACCAAAGTTAGTGTGTGGAGGGCTTGTTCTTTGACATTTAGCCAGCAAATCTCCAATAGCCACTATGAATTCAGGCCTGATCATGGCCAGCGGACTGGGTGCGGGAACACTCGCGGGATCGCCACATGGCGCACTTAGCTGAATCAGTTGAACTTCCACCTCATCGGTCAGCATCACGCTCGCGCCCTGAAAACACACTGGAACACCCTTTCTCCACTCAAAAAGAACATACGTGTGAGAAGTATCCGGGTTCGCTTTAATGTCCAGGATTAACCCCCAATGATCTGGTGTCAGCGCGGCCACGGCCCGGAGAATCTGATCTTCGGCCCAAGTGTCTGCAGGAATATCCATGACTATGCTTAACTCTATCTGGCTATCTTGCTCCTCACACCATTTGGCAGCAGTGTCTGGATCCATAATTAACCCTTTAAATGTGGTTTTATTATAGAGACTGGAATCCCGGATGAGCCCCCATGTGTAGCGCTCACTCCCGGAGGAGCCGCTGAATTAACCTCGGGTTAGTCTCACCGCACTAGGGAATAAATATACACCAGCACTGTTGTAGATTTTATAGATTATATACTTTACTGATCCCAATAAAGTGACACATATAATGCAAATACGGTATATGAACGACAGGATTTCGTAATGCGGGAAAACACGCGGCGGCAAAAGAAAAAGGATTAACCCCCTCAGTTCTGGCGTGTAAGTCCCATGAGTGTATTGTCTCAAAAAGGTGTACGTGTATTGATTCGTGTACCCGGGTACCGTACTCAATTGGCCAGTGAATGGAATAAGCAAATCTTCGACTAGTCACGTTGGGGCTCTGTAGAATTGAACAACAATGCAGCGTGCTGGATTATACTTGGACTTGCGGCCTGTAAGGCCTCTCACCCATCCGTTAGACAGTCTGTCTCACAGCCCAATCAAGGATGTCTCTCCGCTTGTCCTCCGGAACTCTGTGCCACCGGATCCACTCTCTTGCTCGTCCGATCTCCAACTCGAGAACTACGGCCTACCGCCTGCACTCCCTATGGATCATCGCGGTCTCCTTACAGGGGGTCCAACTGGAACTGAAGTTCTGCGCAAACCTCTCAGTGATTATGGGTATGCCTCCGCAAGTTACTGTCCCGATCTCCAGCGCCCTCGAATGTAGCGTCTGTGCTCCGGCCTGGTCTCGATCCCTGGCAGTCTCACTTGCATCCTCTGTGTTTCGCTGCTCCGCTCACTCTGACGCTCCTCCGCACGAGGCAGCTTACGTCCTTCCCCTCTGTCCCACCCCCTTCCTGTGTCCGCTACAAAGCCTGATGGATATTGTAGTTCATTTAGGTCCCACATAGTCCATATGGCTTTTGTCTCCCTCTAGTGGCTAATACCGAGTAATTACAGCAACACAGTTTTAAACAGCACTACATTACAATTATAACTATTACATCGGTGATTGACTTCCTAGTTTTGCATATTATCAGTGCAGATTTTCTCTTTTTTTTTTTAAATGGTGCATTTTTTTTAAAATTACAGAACCAATAAACAATTACCTGGCTAATCTATCGGCTTGACAATACATGTGAGATAGATTGCTTATTATGAACGTATCATGATTTGTGAACCAGTAATTTCCTGGGTCTGACAGAATTCTTGAATGTAGTAATTGTGGCAGGGCAGCCGCCACTTCGTTAATTGATGCTATATTGTATATACAGTCAGGTACAGAAAGATTGGGACAGACACAATTCTAACATCTTTGGCTCTATACACCACCACAATGGAGTTGGAATGAAACAAACACAATGTGCTTTAACTGCAGACTGTCAGCTTTAATTTGAGGGTATGTACATCCAACTCAGGTGAACGGTGTAGGACTTACAGCAGTTTGCAGATCTGCCTCCCACTTGTTAAGGGACCAAAGGTAATGGGACAAATGGCTTCTCTGCTGTTCCATGGCCAGGTGTGTGATATTCCCTCATTACCCCAATTACAATGTGCGGATAAAAGGCCCAGAGTTAATTTCAAGTGTGCTATTTGCATTTGGAATCTATTGCTGTCAACTCTCAAGATGAGATCCAAAGAGCTGTCACTATCAGTGAAGCAAGCCATCATTAGGCTGAAGAAACAAACCAAACCCATCAGAAAGATAACAAGAACATTAGGCGTGGCCAAAACAACTGTTTGGAACATTCTCAAAAAGAAGGAACGCACCGGTGAGCTTAGCAACACCAAAAGACCCGGGAGACCACAGAAAACAACTGTGGTGGATGACCGAAGAATTCTTTCCCTGGTGAAGAAAACACCCTTCACAACAGTTGGCCAGATCAAGAACACTCTCCAGGAGGTAGGTGTATGTGTGTCAAAGTCAATAATCAAGAGAAGACTTCACCAGCGTGAATACAGAGGGTTCACCACAAGATGTAAACCATTGGTGAGCCTCAAAAACAGGAAGGCCAGATTAGAGTTTGCCAAACACCTAACAAAGCCTTCACAGTTCTGGAACAAGATCCTATGGACAGATGAGACCAAGATCAACTTGTACCAGAGTGATGGGAAGAGAAGAGTATGGAGAAGGAAAGGACAATTGGCCTTTTGACTTTGTCCCTGTGTGCTCCATCAGGAACCTGTTGGGATTTATCTCTGCACGTGACTACAACATGTCGAGATTTATATTCGATAAGAAACTTATACGAGACACAAATATCAATCGTTTTATATTTCCTAGAAATTCTCCTAACCCGGCGGAGTCCCCACGAGATGTGCTTGCAATTGCGGGGGATGAAGCTGAAAAACGCCGTATGATGTCATCGCCAGCAGCCCGAGCCCCGATATTTTTTGAGGGCCATTCCTTGATGCTCTTTAATGATCTCCCCTTTTTGACTCTGATCACCCAGAGGCAATTCCGGGAGGTTACAGCTTTTTTAAGGGGCTGCGGAGTTCGATACAGATGGGGGGTGGCGGGTTCTATGCACATACATCACAATAATCTGACCCACTTGATATCCTCCCCCGCAGAAGCCTGGAGCTTGCTACACACCCTGGGCCTCTCCCCTACTCCGGTGTCTCCTTGCTCTGTTCCCGAGGGTTCCCTCCCTGCTGTGTTGGACCCGGGTTAGGATATATGTTTTGTTATTCGATCTCGGGCCCCCTTTCTTTTTCTCTGCTTTTATCCACTGTACCGTCATGTTCGCCTCACCCTTCCACCCACCTCGCAATGACCCCCTATTTTTGAGGTGAACCCCCCCACCTCTTCTTACGGGACAAAGATGACTTACACTGATGCTCCCCGGCCGGGCAATTGTTTTATTTTTTTTTTAGTGAGGTGCTGCTCTCCTCCCACTTACTTCATTTTCTGGCTTATATTGTTCCCTCGTAGTTTCCTGAGGACTCTTGTTTTTCTGATGGACACTTTATCTGACTGCGTGTACCGACGCTTTTTGTAATATTTGTATGCCTAACATAGCTACTGTTATCTTACCCCCCCCCCCTTCTCCACCCTGCTTCTCCCTGATGTCTGCCCTATTGGCAATGGTATATATCCCACCTCTTTTACCCTCCTTCCCCCTTTTTCCTTTTTTTTTTCTCTCTCTCTTCTTCTTCTTTTTCTCCTCTTTTTTCTTTCCTCTCCCCTCCTTATTTCGGCATCCTCCAGGATACATGAGGCGTGCCACTGTGGCTTCGTGTCATAATTGGCCCTCAATCTCCTGGACCTCGTGACATTGTCCCTCCATGGCCTCCTCCGGAGCGTGCCAGGAGCGTTACGGTATTGGCCCTTGCCACTCCCCCTTCCTCGGCCTCTCTTCTCTCTTTCCCCTGTTTCCTCCCCCTCTTTCCCTCCTTTAGATATTTTTGTAGACACGTACTTATATGAGTGACTCTATTTTATATACGCTGAATATTCTAGTATCTTGAACTCTGGCCCTGCGAGGCCACACTGGTTGGTCGATTTGTGACCCTTTTGCTTGCAAAATAACAAAATAAAATAAAATACCCCAAGTTTAAAAAAAAAAAAAAGAAAGAAATTCTCCTAAATTCTTTTATTTGTCTGTGTTTTGCTTTGAAGAATACACTAATCAGATAAAAATATATATATTTATTACATATACAAAAAGTTTAAAATCTCATATCATAAACAAAGATTTATAAACCCCAATCCATCCACCAGCACATAGGCACTAGCTTCACAATATATGTATCTCCTGTTAGTAACTGCATATATGATTAATATCATTTACCTTATCAGTTAATAATTATACACAAATGGTTAATAAACATTTCTGCTTAACGAAAATTTAACATATATTTACCAGCAAACCAATGTTTAACAAGCTAGATCTTGTAGAGATATATATCTCTCTCTATACTATGTGGATCAACAAAAGATGAGCTATCACTTATTCTATTTTTAGAATGATAAGGAATAAAAACTTATTTAGTGAATCCTCCCCTAATATCGAGAATTAAGCTTCTAATCTTCTGCTTTTTATTTTGTAGTTATATAATTCATTGCTTATTAATTTCAATCACAGTAATTTCCAAATTCAATATATATCTATCGGTATATCAATCTTTGCAACAGTTTCTTTAGGATAAATCCTTATATCCAATTCTTCTTCTTCATATCTCTATCTGCATATATAGAAATATTTTGAAGACTTTAGATCTATCTGTTGCAAGAAATACTCCAAATATATATAATTTATTAACCTTAAATTTGCTCTCTCATACATTACCTCCAATCTGGATTTTATGAGTTACAGCCTTGGAATATTCTTTGATTGTTTTGGAATATGTGAATATTATTAATGTCAGATAATTAATGCATGTGAGTTAGAGATGTGGAATCTTTAGTGCATTGTCCTGGAGTGGTCTGCTAGCGATGATCTGCTTGCGCGAATCTCCTGTCGTGTAAGCTGAATGCATTATGTGTCCTGGAAGTCTGAATGAATGCAACAAACAGTGCGGCTCCAATTATAGTCAATTTGACGTCACGAACAATCTATTCTCTATATTAAATATAATATTTACTATCCTCAAGAGGGCAGTGTTGCACTTTAGATTAATTCCACCATTTAATTTTAATATCTCTTATCTAAGGTCAAGAGGTCAATCTGACTCAATTGACAAATCTGACAAAGACCCTCTATTTTCAATATAGACTCTGAGTCTATCCTGTCAAAATTAGATTTATTTTTCCACTCCTCTCAAAGTTTTTACTAGGTCTCTTTATCAGTTGAATTCCTTTCTCTGTTAAAATCACAGAATCTATTCTTCAGTAATTATACTATTTACCAATCCTATACTCTACAATATTTATTGGAGCATCTATTTTCTACTGTAAATATAATAAAATATACCTTGATTATAAAAATATATTTCGTGAATATAAACATATGTTACAAAGATTTTAACTTTTATTCCTTTACCCATAGAGAAAATATCTTTTTGTTTTGAAGACTTAAGACAAACCAATAAATTTAATTATGACAGGTCTAGCACTTAGCTTCAGCATTATATCACATAAAGACATTTTAAGGTTCCTTCATGTCTGGCATAAAAAAACTCTTAGTTACACCTAGCCGTGAACTATTAAAAAATAATCTCTGTTCATTTCTAAAACTAGAGAAAATTGAAAAAGAAAAGACTTTCTATTTAAAACAAAATGGCTACAGGCATCCATTTTAAATTTTCCTCCTTCTAATATACCCGACAAACCCCAACATCTGACCTCCCACTCCTCCCCGGGGAGCATGACTGCTCCTATGGAACTAAGACACAGGTACACATCACAAGCCTCTGGGTACCTTTGCATCACTGCCACTCGGTCCCCCGTCCATGGATCGAGGTACTTCTCAGATAGAATCATCAGGAAGACCAGAGCTTCAAGGCAGTTCCCTGGATATGCTGCTGCTCCATCAGGATCAGCCCTAAAAACCAGCAAACCTCCATGGTGAGACATCAGGCTGCCTATAGACTGTAACTGAAGCGCTGCTCCAATAATGCGGCCAAATGGGCTCGGGCTAGAGGTAGTGGCTCATACCGCAAAACTGGTTTTGGGCTGGAGGCGGGGGCCCTCCGTGGTCTCGCAAAACTGGGTTCATACTGGAGGCAGGAGCCTCCACTGTATTGAGAAGAACTGGGCTCTCGCTAGAGGCTGTGGTGCCCCGGCGCCGGGATGTCTGAGGCGACAGGGGCCGAACTGATCGTGTAATTTTGTATTAAAGGATTTAATGTTCTGGGCAATAAATATCCAATTTTTCTTCACCCTACACTGTTTCGGCAAGTGATTGGGAAAACTACGAATTATTTATATATCTCCTTTGCCTCTCTGTAGCAAGGAAGAATCTACCGGAGGATCTATTCTGAGTAGCAGCATCTGTCACTGTAATGCGTTCTGCATTGAAGAACTTTTTTAAAAACTGTATGGTTTAATTGAGCTCGAAAAGTAAGCCACATCTAGTAATGTTACAGTTTAAAAATGTATGATTGATTTAATTAAATATAATTAATTAATCCGTTTTTGTTTGTTTTTTCTCAAAAAAAACATTGGTGTGTTTTGATAGATTAATTTTTTTGTTTCAAATTATTGGTTCTTTCATTCAAACATAATCAGCCATAGTCAAAAAAATAAATATGATTATGTTCAATAAAAAAGAATAGGGCATTAAAAAGCATACAGGCTTATTCAGAGAGCGTGAAAAGCAGGAGAATGACTAGAGAATGAAAAATTCTAGGTCAAAATAGCCGATTTGGAAAGTGAGATGAAAGGGAGAATTTTTCTGGTTTGACTATTTTGACCTAGAATTTTTCATTCTCCAGTCATTCTCCTGCTTTTCACCGCTCTCTGAATAACCCTGATATTGTCGGTCAAATCCACAATACTCTTCAACGTTTTTAATATTTTGGTCTATTGTATATGTTTTTCACTGTATATATGTTAATAATACATTAATTATTGCTATGATATTGGCAATGATATGATGTCATAATTAGCATAAGTTGAAGTTGTCATAGTCAGCATAATATTGATTATGGCTACTGAGCACGGATATTTTAAAATAAAATGTTTAAATGAGGAATGCATTGTGCGTTTCCATGACCAAAGTGCCCTTTATCAACTCATTTTCTGAGCTTGATATATTTTGAAATATCAGCATACCGAAAAAGCTGAATTAAATCACTAAAGCTGAAATTTTCCTTATTATAGTATAGGCGCAAGAGCCAAAAATTGAGCTGATATTTTAATGGGAATCAAAATCTTTTAAAAAAAATTAAATCTTTTAAAAAAAATATATGGCTGAATTGTGATTGAAAAGTCTGTAAATTTTGGGGATCAACTATTGTTAAATTGAGCTTTAAATACACACCTATGAACCAGTTTAAATGGAGAGAATAGATATTATCAGGATTAGTCAAAGACCACTGATATTCCACCAGAATTTCGATACTCTTTCGTTCCCCGCACTTTGGGAATGAAATTCAGGGAAAATCCACCAAAAGCATCCGCAAAACCACTGAAAAAAAGCCGACCGCACTCAACGATCTGCCAAAAACCACCGAACGCAACTGAAAAAAGCTGATCTGGCGAACAGCCGATAAGCCGACGGCCGTGGTAAAAGAAAACAAAAAAAACCTCACTGCATCTTTTTTTTTCATATGAAAATTTATTAAATTTCTTTTCACATTACAAAAATAATACTTCAAGCAATAATAAAAATAAATCAGAAGATACAGAAAGAAAAAGGGGGAAATAGAGGGGTACATCATCATACAGTGTCAAAAATCACATCTAAAGGTCACGGCATAAATTCACCTCCGCACAATCACTTGGACCCATATATGTCGTCAGGCTAGATTAGGGCCTCAACTGGCAATTACATATACATCCCACACCCACCAATGGTCTCGTGCACCTGGGCATCTGCCCATCATCACCTTTTGAGCCATGGAATCTAGGCTACGAATCTCTGCAACCCTTGTTTTAATCTCAGCTACCGTGGGAACTAAGGCTGATTTCCATTTTGAGGCTAGTAAGGAGGCCGCTACCGTGAGGATATGAGAAAGAACCCTCGTCAGAAAAGGGCCCGGTTCAGGAGTAATCTGAGTACCCAATACACTGGTGCAGAAGGCAGCTTCTGCCAATAGTCAGTTACACCCGAGCATGTCCACCACACATGGTAAAAGGAACCAGGTACTTTTCCACAACGCCAACACATGGAGGGGATGGTCGGGTTAATTCGATGCTCTCTTTCTGGGGTAATATGCAATCTGTACATTAGTTTCCTGCGTGCCTCCAAAAGGGAGGCACTGCGAAACGTCCCCTTGTCGTTAGTGAAGGATTTCTCCCATTGAGTGTACGACCATGAAATTTCAATATCCCTCTCCCAATTCAACTGGAACCCCCATTTAACCTCTGATCTCGAGGTCAGTAATAGTCGATAGTATAACGAGAGTAATTTAACGTCAGTCGTGGGATTGACACAGTAGTCTTCAAAGTCTGAGAGAAGTGGGGATGGAAAGGGAGTTACCCCAAACAGTCCCAATATCTGTAGGTAAGAACGCAATTGCATATATGACAGGGCAACCCTCCCAGTGAAGGGCAGTAAGGTCTGCAGATGGGCCACAGGTAAGGGCCCTTGAACAGTAAAGAGGTGACAGAGTCTAAATATCCCAGGCTCCTCCTATACTCAGGAGCATAAGGTAGGGATAACCAGTTCCAACGCTTTGAGGGGAGTCACCATAGCCAGAGGGTGCACTCTGCGGAGAGAGGTAGCGCAAATATTCCACATGCGCACTAATAGTTTGGGAAACGGGAGTAGAGATTGCCAGCGCAGCGACCTGGGAAGCCATAGAGATATTGCTGGAGCTGCTGGGAGAAATTGGGGAGTAACCATACATATCCACTGTGGAGAACAAAAAGGGGTCAAAACCGATCCCACCGCAGCCATTATGACTGCCTTATTGTATAGCTGGAAATTGGGAAGTCCCATGCCCCCCCTCCCCATCAGTTGGTGCAATATTGAAACCTTAACCCTGGCTCTTTGACCTTCCCAAATAAAGTCTGTAATTATTGTTTGGAGAGCCTTAAAGAAATGTGAGGGGGCGGGCATGGGCAAAGCCCGGAACACATAGAGAAGTTTAGGTAGTAAAGTCATCTTAACCACTGCCATCCGACCCACCCAGGACAGTTCTGTTGTGATCCACCTGGCACACAGCCATTTAGAGAGTGAGAGCAGTGAGGTGCAATTTAGCCGAAATAGGGTAGTAGGCAAAAAAGATAGTTTAACCCCCACGTACGTCAGAAAGGTCGTGCGCCAGTCATACGGATATTTGGATTTTTAAAGTCCCTATCTCGTCTCAAGGATCGCGAATGGGAGAGCTTGAGTCTTAGCAATGTTAATTTTATGATATGATACTGCGCCATAGTCCTGGAGTAGGGAGTGAAGGTGGGGGACACCCTCCACCCCTGGTGCTTGTTGAATTGCCTGTGCCAAATGTTCCAGTGCTAAGGCATACAGTAGAGGGGATAATGGACACCCCTGACGGGTACCATTAGAAATAGGAACGGTGCAGGACAGAAAGCCTGCGTTCAGGACTTTGGCGGAGGGAATGGAGTACAAAGCCATAACAGCTCTGATTAAGTCAGGAGGGAAATCATATTTGAGAAGAACATGATGCAGATAAAGCCAATGAAGCAGATCAAAGGCCTTTTCAGTATCAAGGGACAATAAGAAACATAGAAACATAGAAACATAGAAAAATGTCGGCAGATAAGAACCTTTCGGCCCATCTAGTCTGCCCAATTACATGGATACTTAACCTGGATTTATCTTTTGTTTAGGATAGCCTTATGCCTATCCCATGCTTGCTTAAATTCAATTACTGTTTTGGCCTCTACCACTTCTACTGGAAGACTGTTCCATGTATCCACCACCCGCTCAGTAAAATAATGCTTCCTGATGTTACTTTTAAACCTTTGCCCCTCTAATCTAAGACTATGTCCTCTTGTTTTGCTATTTTGTTATAAGAGGACCGATCGGTAGTCGCTAAGAGCCAAATCAAATAAGTTCAAAATTTTTATCGTATTATCTGTGCCCTGGCGTCCGGGTAAAAACCCTACTTGATCATCTGCGATTAAGGAGGCAAGGACCGCAGCAAATTGTCCCGCCAAAATCTTTGCATACACTTTTGTGTCAACGTTAAGGAGGGAAATCGGGCGATATTTAGAGCATTCAGGGGAAGGCAGGTCTGTTTTGGGTGTTGTAACAATCGTTGCAGAGATCCATTCTGACGACGCTTCCACTGCTCTAAAAATAGAGTGAAACAGGGACATAAGGTGGGGTGCTAGGAGGTCTTTAAATGTCTTAAAGTAAAGACCAGTAAATCCATCCGGTCCTGGGGCCTTTCCTGCAGGAAGCAAGCCTATTGCTTGATGAATTTCTTGCATAGAAATGTCCTCGCCCAGCGTCTGTTGTTGTTGTTCAGAAAGGGAGGGTAAATGTAAAGATTGCAAGTATGGGACTATGGTAGTTAACGTTGGCTGAGTAACAGTGGGGTCAGAATTCAGGTTATATAATTGAGAATAATAATGTGCAAAACCATCCGCAGTACTTTGGGGATGATGGTGGAATACGACCCGCATCATCTCGCAGGCTATGAATGTGAGAGCGATATATCCTCTTCTTGAGTTTATTGGCCAACATCCTACTCGCCTTATTACTGAAAGTATGGTAGCAAACTTTTAGTCTCCTAGCTGCCCAAGCATAGTGTTGTTTATCTAGATCAGCCAGCTGTTTCTTAAGGGAGGTCAGTTCAGCAGTAAGTGCGTCAGTAGGAGTCAATTTGTGGGAAAACGAACATGCGTCTAGTCGCTGCAAGAGGTCTAATCTTTTGGCAGCATCACGTCTTTTAAAATAGGATTCCCATTTAACCAGAATGCCTCGAATCACCGGCTTATATGTCTGCCATAAAGTAAGGGGTGAAATGTCAGGTGTAGAGTTTTCTTGAAAAAATAACGGAAGTTCCCTCATCAGTTCCTCATGAACCTCCGGAAGGGACAGTAGGTATTCATTAAGCCTCCAGGTCATTCGGCCCGTGGCAGCAAAAGGGACATTAATTTCTAATTCTACAGGGGCATGATCCGACCAGGACATTGTTCCTATGTTACACAGACGTACCTGGGAAACAACCTCTCCTGGGGCAAAAAAAAAGTCCAATCTAGAGTAGGACCGGAGGGCCATAGAATAAAAGGAGTAATCGGTCTCTCCATGATGGAGGAGTCTCCACACATCATACAGCTTAAATTCTGCAAATAATTTCCGAAACAGTTTAACCTGAGATTTCTGTGATCTCGTTGGAGCAGAAGGGTGGTCTAATGAAACGTTGAGGTCCCCACACAAAATCAATAATTCCTTACTAGTATGACCCAGTTTGCACAAAGCTTTCCGTAAAAACGATTCCTGACCTGTGTTAGGGCAATACAAGTTAACAATGGTATAATCGACATTATCCATAGAACATAATAAAAAAATATATCTCCCTTGAGCATCCACAATTTGCCTATGAGATTGGAAATGTACATTATTGCGAATCAGAATGGAGACCCCACGAGATTTAGCAGGGGAGGACGCGTGAATCTGCGTGTGATATTGAGGTAAAAATAGGGTGGGTTGGGCGCCAGTTTTGAAGTGGGTTTCCTGGAAACACACAACATCGGGAGCAGATCGTTGAAGGTCAGCTGCCAGGGAGTGTCTTTTGAAGGGTACATTCAGGCCTTTCACATTAAGGCTAGGGTCAGACGAAAGCATTTTTCCACGCGAACGTGAAAAAGTGCGTCCGAACGCATTGATGTATTTTTTTCACGGAATGCCCAAAAATGGTCAGACATTTTCGGGCGTGATTTTGTACGGATCGTCAAAACTCTTTTTGCGTCTGGACGTTATGTAGGCTGGACATTAGCAGCGTCTGACATCTCCTAATCACGCAAACACGCAGCTATGCCGCAGCTGCGCACTAAGTACGTCAGTACTAGCGGTTCAGCGTTCTCAGAAAAATGCTTTCAAATTCCACTTGCGTTGCACGGCCGGACTTTTGTGCAGCCGTACATTGTATATTGTCCGTCATTGCCCGTCATCTGCTGCTAGTGCGGCCGTAATTATGTGCGCCAGAATGAACGTTAAAAGTGCGCTGGTCTGACCCCAGCCTAAATGTCAACAATTTGAGGCTACTCATTGGATCTGGGGTGGTGAACGTGGAAAGCAGCTGAGGTGGTAACCTTGGAACCGGATATGATGTACTCCCTGAGGGAAATAGAAAAAATAAGAGGAAAAAAAGGGGACCGTGCCAACAGGGCGGCGGTCGCCAGCCAGGAAAAAGACCAAAAATAAAACATACTTGTCAACAAAACAAACAATATACACAATTTTACCCTCCCGTGTCTGGGTGAAGTTTCCAGACTAACCTTAGAAAACCAAGGGGAGGTGGGGGGACAAATCATGTCCATAATCTGTAGTACAATCAACGTCGTGAACCGGGATCAAGTGTTATGGGGCAAACCCGTCATGAGCTGTAGGGTTCTCGAAAGGACAAAAAAGAAAAACATTGCTCAGTCAGAGATCTCAACCTGAGATATGTAATGGCCAGGAATGAGGACCGCAAAAGAAAGCACTCTCTTATATTCCGGCAACATACGGTCCAACTTGAGGGCACTGGGGGTCTTCCATCGGATAGGTCTTGTACAACCTACTTCTTAGTGACCACTCGATGCCATTTCGGGGAAACCTTGGCCAGGGAAGTCGACGGCGGTCGGGGAGGGGTATAGGCATCCAATAGTTTCCAATCCTGGAGAAGTCGCATTCCTTCTGGAACCGTTGGTATCACGTGGAGTACATTATCATGCCAGAGCAGGAGTTTTGTGGGGAAGCCCCAACTATAAGCCAATTTATGGTTCCGCAAAGTTTTATAATAGGCAAGAATACTCGACGTTTCGCCATAGTATGGGCCGACAGATCAGGGAAGAACTGAATCTCTGAGTAAGGGTCTGGAAGGGCCTCTACAGACCGCGACAGTTGCATAAGATCTTCCTTACTACGAAAAAAAAATGCACCCTTACTAACACGTCTCCCGAGACAGTCTGTGGCAAGTTACGAGGTTTAGGGATGTGATGAGCGCGATCCACTTGCAATGCGTCAGTGGTTTTAAGTGGCAGCAAAGTTTCAAACATTTCTGATAAATACGCCTCTAGGGTCTCCACTTTCACAGACTCAGGGATGCCGCGAATCCGAACATTATTCCTCCTCGACCTGTCTTCCATGTCCGTTACTTTCATCTGCAGCGCTGCATGTGACTCTTTTAATTCTCGATGTGCATCCACCAGCTCGTTGTGGGCTAAGCATAGCTCATCTGACTTAGCCTCTAAATGATCCATTCGGTCACCCAGTTCTCGGATATCACGGTGAATGTCATCAGCAATGGACCTGAAATCCTCCTGCAGTGAAGTACGAAGGTCTCCCAACATCTCCCGCAACTGTAATTGGGAAGCCGGATTGGACCCCGCAGAACTCGCAGACAGGTCGGCGCTGACTTTGCGGGATATGGGTGAGTGTCGGCCTTTGGAGCTCTCAGGGCCGCCAGCCTGGTTGTCTTGCGGCCTATCTTTTCGCGCCGATTGAGACTTCCAGGGCCCGCTGAGCTTTCGGAGGGGCCATAGTTTGGGTCCTCAGAGTCTCCCCGCCTTCCGATGCCGATATAGGGCGGTTTGCCCCGATGTGTGCCGCTGTGAAAGCCGTTAGTCCCGGCGGTCAGACGGAGCTCACTCTACTTGCGCCTGCTTGTGATTGCATCCAGACACGCCCCCCAGCATCTCACCGCAACTTTTAAAAGCTGTTTTCAAACACTACTGGATGAAAAATCCTGGAAATACTATATTAGTAAATAAAGGTGTTCGGACAAAACTTGCTTATTCAAAGAAAATTACAAAACAGGCATACATAATACCCTAATTTGCCAAAAGTGTTAAATTCCTAATCCCATTGTAGGCACTAAAAATGCAGTGGTTCTCATATACTTTGATACTGTGTATGGCATTTATTAGTGACTTCAATCAGTACTACTGACCCACTAGTAATATCTACTAGTACAAGCAACCATAAAATATTTAAATGGGGAAAAGAAAAATATAAAAGAAAATGTGGTAAAAGTTGAACTCTGGATTAGGGGGCTTGAACGAGAAGGCAGGGTGGTGAGGATATTTAAAGTCAGGTCCAGAAATATTGGGACATCGACACAATTCTAACATATTTGGCTCTATACACCACCACAATGGAGTTGGAATGAAACAAACACAATGTGCTTTAACTGCAGACTGTCAGCTTTAATTTGAGGGTATGTACATCCAACTCAGGTGTATGGTGTATGATTTACAGCAGTTTTCAGATGTGCCTCCCACTTGTTAAGGGATCAAAGGTAATGGGACAGAATAATGTCCCCTGCATGGACTATGAATACAAATATGTATATATAAATATCTTTACCAAATAACGACAGACACCAATAAACTTTGGAATAGTTGGCCGTAGCTTTTATTTAAGGGTAATTTGGAGGTATAAACACTTCAACCATAAAACCGAACTTAAAAACCTGTAAAACCTTATCAATAATATTATAACAAATTCCCAAACCGCCCTGTTCTCAGCCAGCTTGGGAACCCTTCTGCCTCCATCCACCCAATAAGGGGCGACCTTTACCCTTATTAAACAACTATGACAATATGCATAAAAAAGGGAGGGGGGGAACGCTGCTACAGGATCCAATCTTCTAAAACAGCTGAGGTAATTGCCAAAACTACCTCAGACTCTCAATTTATAAAACCTTTGGAACTTGCCTCGGCTCTCAAACAGCTGATATCCAATCAGCTGTTTGAAATTTCCCGCTCTTGATTGCACGCGCAACGGCTCGTGCTGCTGAACAGCTGATTAACTAATCAGCTGTTCAGATTTTCCCACTGCAAAAAACCAGCTTAAGCAGTTTCAGCTGGCTGAAACCACCTCTGAGCTACCAAACTTGACCTCTAATTAACCCCAGCCTATCAATTGTGCATCAATGGACACTTGCAGCTCCTCCTATGCAGTTGTCGCTTTAAATAATCATAAATCAAACTTTCCCTTCTTAATACTTGGTTGCAAATCCTTTGCAGTCAATCACAGCCTGAAGTCTGGAACACATAGACATCAGCAGACGCTGGGTTTCATCCCTGGTGATGCTCTGCCAGGCCTCTACTGCAACTGTCTTCAGTTCCTGCTTGTTCTTGGGGCATTTTCCCTTCAGATTTTTCTTCAGCAAGTGGAATGCATGCTCAATGGGATTCAGGTCAGGTGATTGACTTGGCCATTGCATAACATTCCACTTCTGTCCCTTCAAAAACTCTTTGGTTGCTTTTGCAGTATGCTTTGGGTCATTGTCCATCTGCACTGTGAAGCGCCGTCCAATGAGTTCTGCAGCATTTGGCTGAATGTGAGCAGATAATATTGCGCGAAACACTTCAGAATTCATCCTGCTGCTTTTGTCAGCAGTCACATCATCAATAAATACAAGAGAACCAGTGGTGGTGGTGTATAGAGCCAAAGATGTTAGAATTGTGTCGATGTCCCAATATTTCTGGACCTGACTGTATACCATTTATAAAAAAATAGCATTTGTTCCATGAACAAATGTAGACATACATTTTCAAGATAGTAAACTCCAATGATATAGCATTAAAAATAAAATCCCAGCATTGAAGATAAGATGTGGCTTTTAACCCCTTCAGTACCAAATGATTTTCCAAGAAAACATTGTCAGGATTGGAACCAGTGTTTTTGGAAAAATAATTTTTAATTAATTATACTCATAAAAAACATTTTAAACACTCACAATGATTTTATTTACTGTATGTACATATTTGGCCAGTAGATGGTGCCATCTACTGAACCAAAATGAGTTACAGTTGTCGTCAGTTTTTTTACTGCAACACTGTATCAGCTTGCTGAATGGCGTCCGACATTCATTTTTGCTGATTTTACACAGTTTTAACTCTTTGGGAGTTATGCCCAAAGGGCTAAAACTTTGGAGGCACCTTCTGCAGCCCAAAAGCAAACAAAATATGTTTGCAGCAAACAAGTTTAATTTGCTCTTTAGCTGCAGAACAGCATACAGGTATATCGGGGCACCAGATGGTGCCTTTGAAACCTGAGATATCTCAATAACGTTAGTGAAGGGGTTAAAGAAATATTCTCTAAAAAATGTAATGTAACATACTCGGCATTAAAGATATTCTTATCTCTAAAAAACATTCAATTGCACAAAGGTAATATACAGAAAGTTTATAATTTTTAACCTCATAACACATTCTCACTTTGCACATTATCCATTTTCACTAATAAGAAAGACAAAGATATTTGACAAATATATTTATTTTAAATCAATAATTAAAGTTAAATACATTCAGTTTATAGGGGACTATTAACATTATATTTGACACTGAAATTGGAGCAGTGACTATAGGATGTGCTAAATGCTCCCTTACAAGTGGAGAAATCTATACTGAAGTAAACATTGCTAATAGAATTAATGATTAAATGTTTAAAACTTAGAGACACCAAAATACACAATACCATGAAGTAAATAAATTATCCTAGTCGTCGTCCCCTAAACAAAGTCTTTATTGCAACTCAATCTTAGGACCTGGTATATATATATCCAGCTCAGCAGACTGCTCTCCTAGGATTTTCTCAGAAGAAATTCATGCACAGAAATGCAATCAGGGAAGCAGCCATCACCACGTAGGAAAATGCTAGAGAAAAATAGAAAAGACATTGACTCCATTACACACAAGTTGCATGAAGACTGGTTTGCTAGGAATAATAATCATAAAACGTGAAACTATTTGACAAGTGTTACAATGTAACAAATTAAATTGTGTGAGTGAGGGGGGTTCTGTCATACGATAAAAAAAATTATCCTTGCAAATATGGGGCCCTATAACAATCTGGGCGTTAAAAGGCGGGCGCAAGGGAGGAAAAACTGCGCCCGCAGTTTTCCCCCTTGCGCCCACTTTTTAACATCAGATTACAATGCAGGCGCAAGAAAATGCTGCCTGCATTGTAGTGCCCGTTATATAATCAGGATGCTCGCTGGAGTCCATAGGACTCCATTGAGTTCCTCTCTGCCGATCACGTGACCGGTGGGTGTAGGGAAATGCAGGGAGAGACAGGGAGGACTTTTTCCCCATGTCTTTCCCTGCTCCCACCAGCCAGAGGAGACGACCAAAGCCGCGGTCGTCTCTGCGGGACACTGAGTATGTGATTTTTTTATTACTGTTTTAAGCTGGTGTTAACGGATTCTGCACCAGCGGAATCCGTTAACACCAGGTCCTGGCTCTGGTTAACTTTTCGTTGACCAGAGCCAGACGTTAATCAGCGCTGGGACATTGTAATACCAGCGCTGATTAACACTTTGCGCTCCCCATGTTAAGTATAGGGAGCGCAAAGTGCAGTGACCTCACGCTGAGAAGCGCAAGGTCCCAAACGCAAACGGGTTTTTTAACCCGTTTGTGTTTGGATTGTAATATGCCCTGAACACAGCAACTAACGGTAGTGCTCACGCAGGTGAGCGCTACCGTTAGGGTACAGAGTGTAATAGGGCCCATGGTGTGTTAAAGGGCCACTACCACCAAAGAATGAAATATCCTTATTTTGTTTATTTTATGTTGCTGATATCTTGCTTGTACTTTGTTTTTCCCTTGTGTGTTTAGTTATGAAAATATTTTACGCTACATATGTCACTGAGTGCATCCATTTTGTGATCTTTTGTGTTGGAATCTGCCACCCTCTCACAGTATCTTTACCTCTCTTCGTCCTCACTTTGTGGTTTCGGCCACATAATGGAGTCTAGCAGGGTTATTCAGAGAAAGGTGAAAACCAGGAGAATTGGCAGAAGAGAACAACCTTTCTAGACCAAATAGCCGATTTAGAAAGTGAGATAAATGGGAGAATTTTTCTGGTTCGGCTACTTTGACCTAAAATTTTCACTTCTTCAGTCATTCTCTGGAGTTTCACCATTTTTGAATAGAGACCTGTATGGGTCAGGCGGCCAAGTCACATCATTGCATTGTGCAGGATGTATTCACAGAACTTTAACAGGGGGGTAGATTACATTTATTTTAAGCTCCCTGTCATATCTCCTTCAGCTGCCAACTCTTATCTCAGACAGCCTGGATCACAATACACTCCCTGCTGCCATATCTTCCCTGCTCCACATCATTATCTAGTAAATATTGTAGATGAAATAAACAAGAGCCGCAAAGTATTTGGTAAATGTTTCATCATGGGAAAAATCCAGAACCTGAAACACCTAATTTAATTTTTCCTTTTTACATGCAATTACTTCAAACAAAGAAACAAAACCATCAGCATGTGTTTTATAATGTGGTTTTATTTGTAATGCACAAATATTCTAGATACAGGTTACGTAAGTGGTAGTGTCCCCTTAATTAAATGTTGGCATTTATTTATCAAATTACTGTTATTTTAGTGTGTCTGCAAATATGTAATGACCTGTGCGTTTAGCAAATCATTTATAATAACCTGTCCCATAGGTAAAAATATGGGGGTTAGACATTGAAATATCTGAGTGAGAATGGTTAATATAGATAAAATGTTATGAGAAATGAGTATAGAGGGACTAAAATAGAGGGAATGAGATCAGTCTAAATTAATATTCCTTATTGCAGTTAATGGGTTCATTTCTCTGTGCTATTCAAGGGTGGACTGAACCATCGGGCACTCGGGTGCCGACCAAGAGCCCAGATTGGGGGGGGCCCGGATTGGTCTTGCTGCCCCTGCAGGACAGCGTGGAGCGTCATAAGGTTTCCCACCCCAGCGCGCAGGATGCTCCACGACCATAATGTAGACTGCAGAGGGGGAGCGGAGGGAAAGGCAGTGCTTCCCCCAAGCAGCAGCATCCTGTCAGCTATGCTGGGAGAGGAATGAGTTAATAAACTGAGTGTCTGCCATTAACAATTTATATGCTGGGAGGGGGAGGGAGGGGTTAATAAACTGAGTGTCTGCCATTAATAATTTTATGCTGGGAGTGGGATGGAGGGGTTAATAAACTGAGTGACTGCCATTGATAATTGATATATGGGGAGCGGGAGGGAGGGGTTAATAAACTGAGTGTCTGCCATTGATATGCTGGGAGGGGGTTAATAAACTGTCTGTCCATGTCTGTTTCGCTCATACGCAGTGCACATTGCTGTGATGTGTATTGCTGTAGTGTTCTGGGATATGCTTATACATTAAACACACCACACATTACAGTGAGGTTTATTGCTGTGGTGTTGTTACGCTCTTACACAGTGCACATTGCTGTGAGGTTTAATGCTGTGGTGCTGTTACGCTCTTAGGCTAGGGTCAGACTGAGGCAGTGCGAACGCGCGTTCTGGCGCACTTAATCACGGCCGCACTAGCAGCAGATGCCGGGCAATGACGGCCAATATACGATGTACGGTCGCACAAAAGTCCGGCTGCGCAACGCAAGTGGAAAATGAACGCATTTTTTCGAGAACGTTAAACCACTAGTACTGACGTACAGAGTGCGCTGCGTCCGCTAGCGGCGTGTGTGTGTGATTAGCAGACGTCAGACGCTGCTAATGTCCGGCCAACATAACGTCCAGATGCAAGAAGTGTTTTATTGATGATCCGTACAAAATCACGGATGAAACTGCGCATAGTATGACCGCTATTGCGTATTCCGTGAAAAAATACGTCCATTCTTCGAACGCACATTTTCACGGACAACGTGAAAAATGCGTTAGTCTGACCCTAGCCTAACACAGTGCAAATTGCTGTGAGGTTTATTGATGTGGTGCTTTGTTACGCTCTAACACAATGCACAATACAGTGAGGTTTATTACTGTGGTGCTCTTTGATATGCTTATACACACACACACTGCACATTACTGTGGGTTTTATTGCTACATACCCATGGGGTGTAGGGGGGATATATAGTTATGTATGTGAATGAATGGCTGTGTGTGTAATAAAGATTTAAAAGCTCCAGAACAGGTCAGTTTTATTATTGCTATTGCCCTCTTTATTCCTACAGGTATGTAAATAGTAGTTACATAGGCTGAAAAAAGACATGCGTCCATCGGGTTCAGCCTCTCACACAGCACCTACTGCTGTTTATCCAAAAGAAGGCAAAAAAACAGTCTGAAGCACTCACCAATATGCAACACACTGGGGAAAAAATCCTTCTTGACCCCAGAATGGCAGTCAGATTTCTCCTTGGATCAAGAAGCTTACCACATATTGGGCCATATTACATAGTTGGTGCTAAGTAACTTAACCAGCGCTATTGTAAACTTCCCAGAGCCATTATAGCCTATGGAGGTTTTAAGTTTACAACAGCTCTGGTTAAGTTACCACCAACTTTGTAATATAGCCCTCTGTGTCTGCAGGAAGTCATCCAGTTGTTTTTAAAAGTCTTTACAGTCTCTGACCCAACCACCTCAACAGGCAGACAATTCCACAGCTTTATTGTTCTCACCATAAAATAACCCTTCCTAGGGCTCTATTACATTCTCTCGCGCGAAAATTTACATGGTATTACGATCCGAGCGCATTTATTCATCCTTTAAGATTTTTCATGCGCAAATCCGACACGCAAAGTCGTTTGCAAATTAACGTTGCGTGCAGGAATCGGTGGGCAGACTGTTTTTTCACGGGATTCAGCCAATCAAGAATTCGGGCTCTGCTTCAACGGAGTCTGTGTTTTTGGCAGAAAGAAGCAGATTGGTAAAAGGTGATGACATCTAGGGATGAGCTGTTCGGTTCGGAGTTCGCATCGAACATAGCCTGTTTGCATGTTCGCAAACTACGAACATTTCCACCTGTTCGCCGCGTATTCGCCCACAATGCACTTTTCCACTGGCCTGAAGCTTGTAATTGGCTACAGCCTTGCACCTGACCACAGGTGAGGTGCAAGACAGGTTCAACACTGTGGGAAAATTTTGCCCAATCATGGGCTCACAGAGCTAAGTCCCGCAGCACACTATATAAGGCTTCACACAGCGCTTCTGCACGCGTCTGAGAGGAGATTTCAGAGGAGATTGATCTTGTGTTAGTGTGTGTTCTTACTGCCAGTCTGCCAACAGCTACGGGGGGGGGGGGTCTGGGGGTCTCATTTCTACCAAATATCTGGGAATTATTGTAATCTTTGTGTTCTCACTCCCAGCAACTATTATGGGTGCTCAGTAATTTCTACAAAATATTTGGGAATTGAGGTAATCTGAGGTAATCTTTGTGTTCTCACTCCCAGCAACTATTTTGGGGGCTCAGTAATTTCTACAAAATATTTGTGAATGGAGGTGATCTGTGTCTTGTCACTGCCAGCAAGTATTTTGGGGGTCAGTAATTGCTACAAAATATGTGAATTGAGGTGCTCTGTGTCTTGTCACAGCCAGTGCCACAAAGTATTTTGGGCGTCAGTAATTTCTACAAAATATTTGGGAATTGAGGTGATCTGTGTCTTGTCACTGCCAGCAAGTATTTTGGGGGTCAGTAATTGCTACAAAATATTTGGGAATTGAGGTGATCTGTGTCTATTCACTGTCAGCTATCAGGGGGTCCCACATACTTCTAGCAGATTTCTGCGAATTGTAATCTGTGTCTTGTCACTGTTGCCAGCTATCAGGGGGTCCTATCAGGGGGTCTCACTGACTTGTAGCAGATTTCTGGGAATTGTAATTTGTGTCTTGTCACTGCCACCCATCAGGGGGTCTCACTGACTTATAGGAGGTTTCTGGGAATTGTAATCTGTGTCTTGTCACTGGCTGCCAGCTATCAGGGTGTCTCACTGAGTTATACCAGAGTTCTGTAAATCTTTAATCTTTATACCAGAGTTGAATCAGAGTTCTGTATATATTTAATCTATATATCACTCACCATGTCAGAAAGACCAAAAAGGACAGGCAGACGCTCCCAGGCACAGATAAGAGGGCAAGCAGCCTCTGTGTTGGGAGGCTGTGCCTCTGGTCATGGTGGACGTGGTGCATCCTCTGCAGGGGCACGTTTGTCCTTTCTAACTGGTGCTGGCCATCTTAAGCAGCAGCAACATACAGAGGATTTGCAGGATTGGCTAACCAGGCCATCCTCATCCTCCGAGTCCTCTGCAAGCCAGGCTTGTAGTGCTTTACAGTCCATCTCAGCTGCCAAAACATCTAATGCAGCCTCCATGTCCACAGCTACTCCTGCCGTAGCCTCACTATCACACACGGAGAAGTCAGCTGAATTGTTTGACTACAATGACAGTGACATGCTGCTTGAGGATGCGCAGCAAGTACAGTGCTCTGATTCGATCTCTGAGGTTGAAGAAGGGAGTATAATCAACCTAGAGGAAGGGGGTGCCAGTGATGACAGACACATAACTCGCACTCATGTTGCCCCAGCAGCTGCAGCATACTGCCAAGTTGGCTCCAGTGACGAGGAGATAGGGGGTGATGATGACAATGATGATGAGGTCACTGACTCCACCTGGGTGCCTGATCGAACAGAGGAATCAAGTGAGGAGGAGGGGAGGAGGAGGAGGCACAGCAAACACGAGGCACAACATCCTCTATGACCAACCGTAGCACTAGCCAGTCCAAGGCATCAGATGTCAGAGCTGCTCAGGTGCAGAGCGCTGTTGTCTCAAAGCACACATGCAGGAACTCTGCTATCTGTGAGTTCTTTAAGAAATGTGCAGCAGACCCCACCATTGCTATTTGTAATCTATGTCAGATGAGGCTCAAGCATGGGAAAGATACCAGACGCTTGGGTACCACGTGCTTGAGGCGACATGACCACCTGCCACACATCCCGTTGGCGCAAAACTTTGTGTAGGTCCTCCTCCTCCTCATCTGTCTCTATCCCCACTGTATGTCCTGCCATGTCATTGCCTACAACTCTCCACTGACAGGGATGATGCTACAGTAATGGATGTACCAGCTCCTTCACAATGTGACAGCATCCCATCAGCTGAAGATTTACACAGTCAGATTACGTTGCCCGAGCTGCTGCAGCATAAGAAAAAATATGGTCAGAACCATCCCCAAGCACAGTGTCTAAATGCCAGCTTAGCAAAAGTACTCGCATTGCAGCTGCTGCCTTTCCAGCTGGTGGACTCTGCTCCCTTCCGTGAATTTGCTGAATGTGCTGTACCACAGTGGCATGTTCCAAAACACCAATACTTTTCACGGAAGGCCATTCCAGCACTATACCAGCACGTGGAAGACAATGTTAGCGAGTCATTGGGAAGGCAGTCAGCAGCAAGGTGCATGTGACTTTAGACACGTGGTCCATCAAGCATGGACAGTGTCATTACATTTCCTTCACGACACACTGGGTAACTCTGATTGCAGGTGGGAGGGATCCAAGACGGGGCTCTGTGCTGGAACTTGTTCATCCACCACGCCTCCAGAAAGCTGCTTGTATGAGGTCTGTCTGCTCCACCACCACCTCTCCCTCTCCCTCTACCTCCTCCTCCTCCTTCTGTGTCTCTGGCGAAGTGGCAGTTAAACCGATGCCTGACAGGGGCTACGCAATGGCTCAAGCAAAAAGATGCCATACTGTACTTGAGCTGGTTTGTTTAGGGGACAGGAGCCACACCGGGCCAGAAATTCTGTCAGCTCTGCAGGGGCAGGTGCAGAGATGGTTTACACCACGCCAGCTTCAGCTGGGAATAGGCATCTGTAATAATGGCAGCAACCTTCTCTCCGCCCTACGCAAGGGTAAATTGATGCATGTACCATGCCTAGCACATGTCCTAAATCTAGTGGTACAGCGTTTCCTAACCAGGTACCCAGGGCTGGCAGAGCTTCTCAGCCAGGCCAGAAAAGTCTGCAGCCACTTCAGATGGTCATTCCCAGCAAGCGTTCACCTGGCAGAAATTCAAAGAGAATTCCACCTTCCCACAAACTGTCTGATCTGTGACATGCCCACAAGGTGGAACTCGACATTAGCAATGCTGCAGCATCTGCACAAGCAGCAGAGGGCCATCAACAAGTACCTATGTGAGTATGGTACAAGGACAGGTTCAGGTCAACTTGTTTCCCCCCCGCAGTGGCTGATGATCAAGGATGCATGCACTGTACTGTCACCATTTGTGGAGGCAACGAGGATGGGGAGCAGGGACAGTGCATGCATCAGTGACACAATTCCTTTAGAGTTCCTGCTGGAGCACACTCTGCGGGGAATTATAGATGTGGCTCTAGAGGCAGAGCAGCGGGAGGAAGAGTAGGCCTTCCCTAGCTCTGAAGGCCCCAGTCTTTCCGCAGACAGCATTCCAGCGGGTCCTCCTCAGATCAGACAGGAGGAGGATGAGGATGAGGATGAGGAGGAATATTTAAGTAGTGGGGGCATTGAAGGTGGGGATTCCTCAAGGGAGGGTTTTGTGTGCCCAGAAAAACAAGGGCTAGTACGTGGCTGGGAGGAGGAAGTGCACAATACGGTCATCCCTTTGACCAGGAAGACTCAGAAGCTAATGCCACCTCCAACCTACGCTGCATGGGCTTCCTTATAATGCAAAGCCTGCTAAAGGACCCCAGGATTCGTGCTATAAAGGAGAGGGATCTTTACTGGTTGGCAACCCTTCTTGATCCACGATACAAGGGTAAAGTTGCAGAGCTCATCCAGGATGAAAAAACTTGAGGACGCTCTAAAGCGACACTTGTGTAACACCTTTCCAGACACTGGTAGGTTACCAAGTGATGACACAGGTGCTTCTGAGTCTGCGGATGATCAGAGGAATAGTGGTGAAGCCAAGGGCCACTTGACTGATGCATTTTTTTAATTTTTTAGTCCACAATGCCCAGGGACGTCAAACGTAGGCACCCATTGCCAGCGTCTTCACCATATGGTGCAGGACTACCTAGGAGCAAGGGCAGACCTGGATACCTTTCCAGCCGATGATCCACTGGCTTACTGGGTGTTGAGATTGGATCACTGGCCAGAATTTAGCCAATATGCTATGCAGCTACTAGGTTGCCCTTCATCTACCGTGCTTTCTGAAAGGACGTTCAGTGCCGCTGGAGGTTTGTCACAGACAAAAGAGTGCGTCTGTCCACCGACTCTGTAGACCGGCTGACATTTATAAAAATTAATCAGTCCTGGATCAGCAGCTATCAATCCCCTGATGCTGACGTAACGGAATAGATCGGGGATGTCTTCTGCATTCACAAAACCTCCAGCACTGAGCTCTTCCACAATACTACAAAAGGGTTACGGTGTGAAGGATCTTGCTGCCATGAAAGGCACAATATTTGGCTGCACTGACGCCTGTGCCACTTTATATCATTTAAATATTTTGAACCGCTGGGTCCTCCCCTGCACTCTTCCACAATACCACAGAGGGGTTACTGTATGAATGCACTTGCTGGCATGGCACCAAAAGCACAATATGTGGGTGCACTGACGCCTTTACCAGATTCATATCTTTTTAATATAGGACCGCATGGTCCACCCCTGCACTCTTCCATAATACCACAGAAGGATTACTGTATGATGGTACTTGCTGGCCTGGCACCAAAGGCACAATATTTGGGTGCACTGCCACTGACGCCTGTACCAGATTCATATCCTCAGAGGGGTTACTGTGTGATGGCACTGTTGCCGGCGGTAAAGGCCCAATTTTAAAGCACCTATTGCTACTTTCATCCAAAGCCTGCATAAGTTTCACCACAATTTAGCCAAAAAATCACTAAACTTTTTCTGCGCGTCCTAAAATGTCTTTTCATACAGGCTGCCGCCCCAAGCAGTTGTTTATGAATAGATTAAAGGGAAAGCATTTACCGTCATTTGAAACATCATTGTTTTGTTTTTAAATGTTTCTATACATCCTAGAAATCCGCCACTTCACAGGCAGGTTATGGGGACCTCCTAGGCACGATATTTGAAGGAATTTTTTGTTTTTATTTTTAACCCTTATTTCATGGAAAACTCACTGTTCCTTTTAAAAATGTTTTTTTTTAACTTTTTGTCCTTGTTTCCTGTCCCCCACGGCACAACCCGGACCCCCGTACACCTTTTATGGCAAATATCTAGCATATATGCCCTCTTGGAGGGCACTCTAAAAATCCAATTTTGAGTCCCATTGACTTGAATTGCGTTCGAGTTCGAGTTCGAATTCGACCATTTGGAAAGTTCGAGTTCGAATGCGAACCGAACTCGGCAGTGTTCGGCTCATCCCTAATGACATCTAGCTCTTTAGGTGACAAAGTCAGTAGCTGGTGAACTCCAGCGGGATTCCCCAGTGCAAGATGTCTCTTCTCAACCATCTGATGCGGCTATTAATGCCTGACATCCAGACTGATACAGTATAGTATATTCTTTGGTCCCCATGGAACATTTTCATTGTCTCAGGGTGAGATCACTTGTCGCAAAAATTGGTCAGCCGTGGAATTGCACATTTCCCCCCCAGGGCATAGGACATGAGTGCTGACGTTTATTAACACAGCAGATTAATAGCACTGGGAAAAGACCTTTTCACAAACATGATAAATATTAATAATAATCAATAACAACCTACGGCCCCTATTATAATCTTTGCGCAGTGCGTTTTGCGTGTGCAAATGCGCATTTGTGCGAGGGGCAAAACCCTTTGCGCTGAACGTCGTATTACAACGTTCACGCAAACGATGCGCATTATCGTTTAACGCGGATGGACCTGCGCGAGCGTGATGAACCGTGCGCGTCCTATACTTAACATTGTGAGCGCAAATGCGTCCGTGCGCTGGTATGCGGATAGTATTTCAATCGATGGCCATTTTTTTACGAACGACGTTTGTGCGCATAATTTTAACGTCTTGGAAAAGCTGGTGGTAATTGCAAATCGGAACGTTTTTGCCGAAACGAAAAACACCAGCAGAAAAAAAAAATACAGCACAGTATAGTTACACATTCTACACATACCCAAACAAAAAAATTGTGAATTGGTGCATATTTCTTTTATTGCTGCAGCATGTATACTCAGATTTAGTTTGACAGGCGCAAAAACTTAAGTGAGTCAATTAAGATAAATTGATGTCAAGTAAGGTTCTTAATTCTGATTGGCTGAATCCTGCATAAAAACCACTCCGCACACTGATTTACATGCACAATGTTACTGCGTACGTATTACACTTCGTTTTGCACGTTGTTTTTACAAATGTTATTTTTTGATGGATGAGAAAATGCGTTCGGATCAGTATACCCCGTTCATTTTTGCGCGATAATGCATTTTGCTGTGCGCATGTGTAATAGGGCCCTATATGTTCTAAATTGAGCTACAGACATTACCCAAGAGCAAATACTGAAAGAACTTTATTTGCAGCAGTGAGTGCGGTGAACAGAAGCAGCTACGCTTTGAAATATGGTACTAATCTTGTCAGATTCAAAAATTTGTGCAATTTGGATGGCGCCACCACACCACACACACACAATTTCTCTGCTCTGTATTTTAAAAATATACATTAAAGAACATTGAAGAGTAATATCATACGAGTGGAAATGAAAATAAAAAGGTTGGTGCGCCTGTCAAAGTCAATCTGCGTATATGTGCTGCAGCAAAGAAATAAAATTAAAAAAATTATAATTTTATTGTTTGGGTATGTGTAGAATGTGTAACTGTACTGTGCTGAATTTTTTTATTCCTGCTGGTGTATTTCGTTTCGGCCAGAATGATCACATTTACCAGTCCACCTGCTTTTCAAAGACGTTAAGAAAATTTGTGCAAACGTCATTCTTACGACGTTATGCGAAGATACCATCTGCGTACCAGCACATGAACGCATTTGCGCTGACAATGGTAAGTATAGGATGCACGCACAAAAATTTGTTCGCGCAGGGTCAATCGCGGTAGACGATTGTGCGAACGTCGTAATACGACATTCTGCGCAAATTGTTTTGCAGTCGCGCATTTGCACGAGTGCAACACAAATGCGCCAAGAATGCAATAGGGACCCTATGCTTTAGGCTGAATTTCCATTCATCCAGTCTAAGGGCCATATTACATAGTTGGTGCTAACTTAACTAGAGCTGTTGTAAGCTTACCAGAGCCATTACAGTCTATGGGGATTTTAAGTTTACAACTGCTCTAATTAAGGCTAGGGTCAGAGTGGGGCAGTCGGAACGCGCATGCAGGCGCACTAAATCACGGCGGCAGTAGCAGCACATAACGGCCAATGACGGCCAATATACGCAGTACGTGCGTACAAAAGTGCACCGACACCACGCAACCGGCAAATGAACGCATTTTTCTCAGAACGTGAAACCGCTGCTACAGACGTACAGAGTGCGCTGCGGCCGCATGGCAGCGTGTGTGCGTGATTAGGAGACGTCAGACGCTGCTAGTGTGCGGCCTACATAACGTTCAAACAGCCGGATTTCCCTAGAATTGCGTTGGTGAGTACCTGCGACTGTGCGACTGTGGTCGTCTGACCACTTAAGCGTATTCCGTGAAAAAATGCGTGCGCACGCATCGACGTACATTTTGACGGTGGCCGCAGAAAATGCGCTCATCTGTCCCTAGCCTAAGTTAGCATCAACATTGTAATACTGCCCTAAATGGGTGACCTAGTGTCCTGTATATAGTCCTGCTAATGAATAGGTTTCCAGACAATGGTTTATAATGGCCCCGTATATATTTATATAAAGTTATCAGAGCCCATCTAATGCGCAATTTCTCTAAACTAAACAGGTTTAAACTTGTTAGCCTTTCCACATAACTTAAAGTGGCATTAAACCCTCAGATTTTCTAACATAAAACAGTACTATAATGCGAGCCTTACTGTAATCCAGTGTCGTTTTCCTTCTCTTTGCTTCTGTTTCTTTTACATCCTCATCTGTAATCATGTTTGGGAGAACTTCCTGTTTTGAGGTGACTCCAGCTTCTCTGAAATCTTACATGGTATCAGCGTTCTCAGCTAGAACTACAAGAGGAAGTCATGGAGACATCCAGATCCCCACCCACTTGTGATTGACAACAGCTGCCTTAATGTGCTGTGTTTTTTTATTAAACAAGCGTTATTGCTTATTGCGAACTGTGCAATGAATAGGTTGTTTATGATAAAACATTATTGCTTATGTTTTTATCAAAAACAGCCTATTCATTGCACAGTTCACAATGCAATGAATATGTTGTTTATGATAAAACATAAGCAATAAAGTTTGTTTAAAAAAAAACACAGCACATTCAGGCAGCTGTTGTTAATCATAAGTGGGTGGGGATCTGGATGTCTCCAGGACTTCCTCTTGTAGTTCTTGCTGAGAACGCTGATACCATGTAAGATTTCAGAGAAGCTGGAGTCACCTCAAAACATGATTACAGATGAGGATTTAAAAGAAAAAGAAGCAAAGAGAAGGAAAACGACACTGGATTAGAGTAAGGCTCACATTATAGTACTGTTTTATGTTAGAAAATCTAAGGGTTTAATGCCACTTTAAACCTTCCATTCACCTTATTAATTTAGTCGCCTGTCTCTGCACTTGTATTTGTATGTATTTGTGTTTAAACAGGCTGCAGTGCGTAAAATTCTGCATCTGTGTCCTTGTCGCAGCCTGGCGTTGCCCCCTTGTCTTGCACCCAAAAGCCTGGTATTGCTCCTAGAATTGTCACAGTATCTGCTCCCTGCACTGCACAAAGTAAGAATAACAGAGGGCTTCTTGGCAGCATCGTGAGGTACAGGTAGGAGACTAAATATTGGTGCGGGGCAGCAAGAGGTTAAATGGGTACCCTACTCAAATTTTGCCCCATTTTTTCCCTTTAACCTCTTTGCTGCTGACGCCATGCTGAGCACATCCTCTGGTTTCATGTTTGTGTGCATAGGATGTGCTCGGCATACAAGCGCAGTGTTCACGTCCGTGTTGCCGCACATTTTAACGTCCGTGATAGCATACAATTCTGATCAATAGCGACCACAAACGAAGTACGTCCGCACAGAAGTGTGGATGCACAACGGACGCGGCAAACGAAAGCAAGTAAGGCAAGAACGTAAAACCGCTAGAACGGACATGCGGAGTGCACTGCGTTCGCAATGTCCGCATAGCTTTGTGTGTGAGTGATGGAACGTAGTCAGCCAGACAGCATTTTTGACGGACAAAATGGTTTTTCATATTAATTTTATTTCCCATCTACCTCAGTCAAAGAAAATGTCAGTCACAAAAAAGGACCGTGTGGCCACTACCTTGTCGTCAGTCAGAAAGTACGTCCGTTGTGCACGGACGCACAGTCCGCTGAAAATGCGCTCGTCTGACCCTAGCCTAAGTCCTGCAACTCAGTGCCATTTCTTTCTTCTTTCACAGCAGGCTGATATTTTTCCCTAGACCCTGATATAATCGCCTAAGAGCATGATGATGTCAGATTCTCCGCCCCCCAACTTGTGAAATCCCTTTATTGGATACACAGGTGTCCTTTGGGCCGCTGTATCTCTGGTACCATAAGTTCTACAGGGTCATATGGAGCGTCAGTGGAAAGGCCACAGTCTGCGTTATTACACATCGTTTCATCTAAAACAAAAGCCACTGTACTGGTGCGGGGAGAGGCGAGGGGATGGACCACTGTATTCTTTACACTATGCCCATACACACTGCACATTACAGGGAGTTTTATTGCTGTGGAGCGCTGTAATGTGCAGTGTGTCAGGATTGTACAGTATCTTTTAATGTGATCGGCAGTTTCCCACATTTTCCACAGGGAAATTCTGTGCCATGGCGCCGCCTTAGCTGTAGTGAGTTGGTGATGACTGCTGCAGCAGTGTGGTGGCCATCTGTAAGTCTTGAGGAGGCGCAATGGATCCCCCAATTAGCTGCAGGCTTCAAGTGGATTTTCTTCACACAGTTTTCAAAAAGGTTATTTTAATGAGTTCAGAAATAAATTCTTTAGCACAATAATGTACATGTGGGTGTTGCGCTGTAGGGGGTGGGATTTTTTATGGGTGTGGCCTCCTGTGGGTGCAGAACAAGGGGGCCCCATGATCTCCTATAGCCCGGGGGCCCTGTTAGTTGTCAGTCCGCCCCTGGTGCTATTGCATTGTTAAGAAAATGTCATATTCAGGCTACATTTTCAGATAGCTTGATTGAGATTAGCAGGGTTATTCAGAGAAAAGTGAAAAACAGGAGAACTGGCAGGAGAAGAGAGCAGTCTAGACCAAATAGCCGATTTGGAAAGTGAGATAAATGGTTTGGCTATTTTGACGTAGAATTTTCACTTCTCCAGTCATTCTACTGAGTTTCACCTTTCTTTGAATAGACATGTAAATCATTACATTCTGTAAGGAATATAAGGAATACTACTAAAGCTTTACAAACATTTGAATACATAAATATAACTAAATATAATTCTTTGGCATATACACTGTATTGCAAAATGACTCTGCTTCTTTTTTACTTTAAATATAAATTATTCAATGTATAAAAATATTATCGTACCTGTGTGTGATCCAGAGTTATTGGAATATGTATTATCTGAAAAGAACACGGGTTTAATTGACAGTTGCAAGTTGAAATCATAATATAATAGTTACAAGCAATTATAAATCGCCAACAAGTTCTGTGGCACTGTGCAAAGGGAGAGACAGAATAATAAATATACATACACATTAGACACACAGAACAGTAGGAGAGAGGACCCTGCTCGAGAGCTTACAATCTAAGGCTAGGGTCAGACTAACGCATTTTTCGGGTCTTCCGTCAAAAAAAAGTGCGTCTGGACGCATGGACGCACTTTTTGATGGAAGACGCGATAGTGGTCATACGGTGCGCAATTACGGCCGTGATTTAATATGGATCCAAACCAGGAAACTTTTTTTTTTTTTTTTTTTTGGACGTTATGTAGGCCGGACATGTGCAGCGTCTGATGTCTCCTAATCACGCACACACCGCTATGCCGACGCAGCGCACTCTGTGCATCAGTACTAGCGGTTAGACGTTCTTGCTAAAATGCGTTTGTTTGCCGCTTGCGTTTTGCAGCCGCACTTTTGTGCGGCCGTACTTTGTATGTTGGCCGTCATTGTACGTCATTTGCTGCTACAACGGACGTAATAAAGTGTGGCTAAATGCACGTTCACACTGCGTTCGTCTGACCCCAGCCTAAGAGAAGGAGGTGACACATTAAGTGTGGTGAGGGTGAATAGAGTACAAGAAGTAGGGTGCATGTGAGCTGTGTGGGAAGAGGGAGCAAGAAATGAACAATGGGGGATTAGGGAGTGAGCCGATAGAGACATCTTGAACATAGGCATCTCTAGGGGGGCAGAGGGGGAAATTGCCCCCCTAGGTTATTCTTTGCCCCCCACCAGGATTCATCCTCCAGCTTTTCCCACATTTTCGGACCGATGTATCTTCGGCTCCATGCATCTTATCTCAAGGTGTCATTGAAAAGAGCAGAGTCTGGCCTTTCCAATGATACCCAACATGACCATATTCAGAGTAAAAGACAAACTCATAAATAAAAAAAAAAAACAATTTTTTTTTCACAGGGTGTAAATGGCTCAGCAGGGACAGGGTTAATGGTCAGACTATATATTACATTGTGTATTACTTTTGTTTTCGCCTTGGTTTAGTTGTATATTAACCCTTTCGCTGCTGAGGCTTTTCCCGCCCCTGTGCTGAGGTCATTTTTTACCTGTTTTGCGCATCATGTTTAAACCTGTTTTGAAGGCTTATTTTAGTATATGACATCGACATATTATATATCGTTCTTTCCGTCAGACTCGGTAGATTCATAATATGTCATTATTATATGTATACGTTATGTCATGTTTGTATATTATAACAAAAAATGCAATAAAATATGTATTTTCAATAATTTACAGCGTGTAAAGTGTTTTTTTTCACATTTTAACATGCGAGCAATTGCGGTTATATTTTGTATGGGGTGCGCTTGTTAAAAAAATTAGAGATGGGGTCTCGTTACATTTTTTTTTGGGAAAATGACACCATTTTTAACAAACGCACCGCATACAAAAATCGTTAATGCAGCATCATTGTTCACATTATAATTGAAATGGGAACAATATTGCTGCATTAACAAAACAAAAAAAAAAAAAAAAAGTGTTTGTTTTTTTTTTTTTTAATTTTTTTTTTTAATTTTTTTTTATTTTTATTTTTTTTTTTTTTTTTTTTTTACAATTTTTTTTACTTTCATGTTTGGTATCGTTGGAACGGCCATGCTCTGCCCGATCCAACGATATCAAAATTTAACCCCTAACTGCCACGGATCGGGAGATAGGGAGTTCATTGGAACTCCCTATCTCCACACTTCGTGGCAGTTAGGGGTTAATGCTAGGACTGGCGTCATCGTGCTACGCACGATGACGCCAGTCCTCTGGGGGAGTTCCCGGAAGCTTGGCCGACATCCAAGATGTCGGCCAGCTCCCGGGAAGGATCGCAAATCGGCGCTTTTCAGCGCCGATTTGCGATCCAGCTCCCCAGGGGTTAATGCCAGGCATCATTTGGAAGGGCAGGCTGTGCCCTTCCAAATGATGCCTGGGTTAAGCCCCTGTGAGCCGCCGATCGGGAGGGAGAGAGGTCCGAAGGACCTCCCCCCCCCCCTTTCAGGCGCCTCCTCCGCACATGCGGGGGGGGCGCCTGAATTATGTGTCATCGCGGGGCGCGCGATGACACATAATAATGGCGGCCACTGCTCCGGATGCCGGGCTGACATCCAGGATGTCAGCCCGCACCGGAGGGGCCAGCGATCGGCCGGAACCCGGCCGAACGCTGACCCCAATGCGAGGACGCGCTCAGCGCGTCCTCCGCATACCAGCGGCAATGCTGAGGACGCGCTGAGCGCGTCCTTAGCATTGAAGTGGTTAAGGGTTACTGGGCAGGCTTCTTTCCTCGCTGTATACATTTTATTTTTATATTTATTAATGGCATTTTAGGAGTTAATGGGTTGGCTACATGTGTCATGGTGTATACATTTCATGTTTTCACTTGATTACTGGCATTTTACGGGTTAGTGGAAGGGCTACATGCCTCACAGTGTATATTTTTCACATTTTCACTTGATAACTGGTATTTTAGGAGTTAATGGATAGGCTACATGCCCCACAGTCAATTCATTTAATGTTTTCTCTTGATTAATGGCATTTTAGAGGTTAATGAGTAGGCTACATGCCTCAGTCTATTCATTTATTGTTTTCCCTTGATTAATGGCATTTAGGGGTTAATGGGTATGCCACTCTGTTTATTAATTTTATTTACCCTATTTTATGGCATTTTAGGGGTTATTATGGAAGTTAGAATCTAAAGGTTCTATGGATATTTAGTTCCTTTGCTTTTCGGCACATTTCGGGGAATCAATTTCACCGAAAATATGGTGAATTCCCATTTTAGCGAACGGTCAATGTAATTTGCAAAAGTTGGAGTTGCTGAAGCAGTTATCGGACTTTGGCAAAAACTGTTGAATAAAATCTTGAATTTTTGTATCAGGTTAGTACAACAAGAAGGTATCATTGCATCACATTACTCTGGGATTATGGAATTTTATTTATATATACTTATTTAGGTGTTTTTTTAGGTATGATTTAGTGGTGAAAATTATTAGTGCCCCCCGAGTTTTGACTGTGGCATCTTATGTGCCCCCCTATATATTGTTCCTAGAGTCGCCACTGATCTTGAAAGACTGAAGAGACGGGGAGAGTCTGATGTTGCGGGGGAGAGAGTTCCATAGAAAGGGGGCAGCTTGGGAGAAATCTTGAAGGCAGAAGTTGGGGGTGTGGGTACGAGGAACTGATAGCGTCAGATCATTGCCAGATCGAAGTGGTCGGGACGGGATGTACCTGCTAATAAGGGAGGAAATCTAGTCGGGGCGCAGTTATGGAGAACTTTGTAAGTGAGCGCCAGCATTTTGAATTTGATTCTAAAGGAAACTAGGAGCCAGTGTAGAGATTGACAAAAGGGTGAGGTGTGAGAGGTGCGGGATGTGAGGTGTATGAGTCTGGCACATGCATTCATAACAGACTGCAGAGGGCTATTAAGTAAAGTTTAAAAAAAAACTGTATAGGCAAATGATTGAACATATTACATGATACATATTACTGTAGTTTCAGTTAATGTAATACCTTCTACTGTAAAGCCTAAACCCAGTTGAGCAGAGTTTCCATTCAGTGATCGGCCATTCAGGCACTGTGAGGAAGATTAGAAAGAAAATCCATTATACACTACATTTTTTTCAGAACAAAATTAATTTTATTTTTTTAAAAATGTTTTATAGTCATAAAGAGTCATCAGAGTTGATAGTCATATTTACAGGATATAGTTTATTTCTACTATGTTTACCATACACTTATTTATTACGTGACACATTCATCTGAGCATGAAAATGTTAAGACTTATGTTGTTTTACCTTGTATTACATGTAGCATGGTATACTAATTATTGCTTATTAATTGATATGTTTGTATAAAAAAAACAGGCTTCCAACAGCAAAATCCAGTTTTGTACAATGTAAGTATAGAACCTTAGAAGAGAACATCTCACTTGTTAAGAGGTGGTAGAAGTACTACCATGTTTTCTTACAATTGCCACACAATCTATATATATATATAAAAGCAAAATGCCACTCACGCGACATCATGATATCTCCAGAACCGTAAAGCCTACAAACTTGAAATGCGACACGTATGTACCTCTTGGCTTCTAGGTGCTCACTAAGAAAGGATTTTTCGAAATGACCATCAGAGCATCAGTTATTAACACGTTCTGATGCTAAGGAGTTATGCTCCCCCTCCCCACCTGAAAATAAATCTGTTCCAACTGCCACTTGCCTCATATGCCGTTATCTCAGTTTAAACTGGCAGACGTTGCACTCCTTCACTCAGGAGCAGTCTGGGGAATTTTACAGTACTAAACATCGCTATCTCACCAACATGCCCTTCCACCTATGGAACTGCTTCTGAACTCAAGGTGGCGGGGATTATATTCCCTTATGAGTTTCAATCACCCACCAGTACTGAGCCAACGGATTGTGAACTAAATTTCTCCTGCATAGTGTCCCAGCCCCAAATCACTTTTTACTCTCAACCTGAATCATTTTGAATATACACTTTGTAACATCTCTAAGCAGAGTGACATGGCTCAGGTGCTTCGAGAAGCCAAACTTATCGTGTGGGATGAGTGCACCATGACTCACAAAGGAGGTATTGAGGCTGTAAACGGGGCACTCCAGGACATTAGGGACAGCAACCGCCTTATGGGTGGAGTTACGGTGCTTTTGGCTGTTGTGCCGCCACGAGGGACATGTGCAGATTAAGTCAAGGCCTTTCTCAAGTCATCCACCTTATGGCCTAAGTCAAAGTCCTGACCTTGACAGTTAACAAGCGTGACCACCTTCAACGTGATTTGATGGCAGAAGAGTTTTCTAAATTATTACTTGATATTGGTGATGGCAAGCTTTTGGAAGAGGAGGGAAGAATAGCTATTCTGAGTAACCTTTGCGATGTTGTGACAGATCCGATCAGCTTGACTGACAGAATATACCTAGACAATAATCAGGCTGGAGTGGATTGCAGTTCATGGCTGAGGGAAAGCACTATTCTCACTCCAACAAACGACTCAGCCAACAGCATCAACAACTTTCTGCTGGAGAAGATGTCCACTGAGCATATGAAGTATGAATCCGTGGACTCGGTAATGGAGATTGAGGATTCTATACATTACCCTGTGGAGTTCTTGCACACTCTCAACCTACCATGATTACCACCTCATGTCCTCTACCTCAATTTTGGCGCTCCAATCATGCTATTAGGCAATCTAACCCCTCCGAAACTGTGCAATGCACCAGACTTCAGGTGAATACTCTAAAAACTCGTAAATCGAAGCCAAGATTTTCACAGCTACCACTTAAAGTTCAAAAGTCTCCAATTTCCGGTTAAGGTGTGCTACGCCATCACCATCAATAAGGCACAGGGACATACTTTGAAAGTGGCTAGTGTGCATCTGACGAGTGACTGTTTCTCCCATGGCCATTTGTATGCAGGCATGTACTGGCCATAGGAGCTACACAGAGATTCCTGGTGGGCCGGCGTGAATGCTGGTTGACCGCACGACTTGCACTACCCTTAATAGGTGAGGTGAGAACTACCTCACCATGTGTAAAACAGGATAGTCTGCCACAGTCTCATATTGAGGTCACTGTGCCGATGAGACCCGCTGCACATCCACCTCACTTTAAGACATGGTGCGCACTCAACCTCAATGCCACTGTGTTTCTTAGGTAATCATTCTGCATCAACTCTGGTATCTGGTTGAGCGATCCGGTTGGTTTATATACTATTTTTGTGTGTGTTTGCATAATTAAAGTGGGCTGGTCTGGATGAAGTCCAGGGCTGATTTTTTTTGTCCCAGTCTAGACCTGGTTGTATGTGGCGTGCTCCAGAGTCAATTCACCTGACAGCCTAGTCATCCTCCTGCCAGAGAGTAAAAAGAGGAATGTTGTTCAAAGGGAGGTCCTGAGAAATTCATCTGAGGGACAAATTGAAAGTCTATGCAAGTAATTAGTCCGGCTACATAGACAAAAAAAAACAGGGTTGCTGGTGGGATTAAAGAGCTTAAACTCATCTATTTTATTGTTTTTTATTATTATTATCATCCCGTATGTGTTTTAATCACCAACAGATCGTGAACCTGATATCTCCTGCATAGCCCGTCGTTTCGACGCGAAGCATGTATCCAGCTAGTTACAAATATTTATAATGTGCCAATTCTGTAGCATGTACAATAGGTATTATTTAACAATAATGAAGTTTCACCGACTCACAGAAATTACAGAAAAACTAGTTACATGGTTAATATAGTAATATAAACTACAAAACCAGAAACACCCAAAAATATTTCTAATTGTGACAGTCAAACTTTAATCTTTGGATCAGCAGTTTGCAAACAGCAATATGATAAAATGTTTTTCAATTACCTTGCTGCACTCATCACTTTTTGGACATAACGACACTTGACAAAAGATAAACAAATTAGTTGGGGAGTTTTGGAATTGAAAAGCTTTTATTCTGATTCTTCCCTCCAGAGATTTTCCATTTCCCAAAATCTCAGTGTCAACTTCTTCAGTTATTGCACAGCTGAAAAGAGATACATTTCAGTTTAGATTTTATCACAACTTCAAAATACAGATATTCATCCATTGTTTTAATTAGAAACCGATGTCCTGAAACAAGTATGGAGGAGCACATCCAGTCAAGCTTAAAATCAAGTACTACAAGTCACGTAGTCACTACAGTACACTACTACTCATTTTTCTTTCAACCAGACATCACATCCACTGTCAATTGGTATTTATCTGTGTAGTTTGAGTTTGACAATGCAAAATAATTTTTCAGAAAATTAGAAATCAGAGACTAACAGGGTTATCCAAAGAGATCCAAATTGCTTGAGAAAGGTAACCGAACGCTGAAAATCAGCGTTCGGTTACCTTTCCTGGCCATTCGGCTATCCAGAGAGCAGGCAATTCGCCAAATCCTGGCGAATTGCCTGTACATACGGTGCCTGTTCGGTGCCTGTTCGAGGGCAGTAAAAACCCCATGAAAAAGCATTGCCTCGTCTATTCAGAGAACACAAACCAGCAGTGAAAGGTTCCCCTAATGCCCTGCCATTCGGTGGTTTAATTCGGCAAATTTATTCAGGAGAATTCCATAGACTTCAATGTTAAAAATATTCCCGTTTTAATTCAATATTTAATAAACCATTCATTATAAAATTCTGCAGCAAAAAGTCTCTTTATTTTGATTTTTTAGGATACTTTAAGCATTTTCCTGAATTATAATTTTTTTTTTTTAAAAGTCCTATTTTTTTTTTTTATTTTAAGTTTACTTATTTTTTCTGTAACAGCCCTTTTTATTATCATTCCCTGGACCTCCTGTGTAAATTTCAGACATTTTCGCTCAGTAGTTTCTTTGCAAACAGCGTTTCATTTTCACAGATTCATACAAATGGTTTTGCTAATTTATTCACTGCCTCCTCTACGTCACAGCTGCTTCGGCTCTGTGTGATTCGGCTCCTGTTCGGCTGCTTCCCTGCGTGTGATCGTCTCCTGCTCGGGTTTTTCGAAGGTTAATCCAGATGTTTTTGCTTGTTTTCGGGGTGCATTCGGTGGGTTTTGCGGTTAGTTTTCGGTGGGTTTATGGCAGCTTTTCCCTGCAATTCGGGGACCCTGTGGTGTTTGCTGAATACACCGCAGGGTCACCGAAATGCAATCGGCAAAAGGAACCAAATTGAAGAGAGCGAAAAGTCACCGAACGTGCGGTGACTTTTCGAATCTCTTTGGATAACCCTGTAAATAATAGCCAGTTGTATTTGTTCTGTTTCACTTTTGTCACTGTTTTTGTGTCAAACATCTTAGCAGGTCCTATTCATTTGACTATCTTTAACATTTATTAAGGATTTTTCAGAAAGTAGCAAACTTGTCACCAAATTTCACTCAGATTAATTTCTCCATACAGCTCAATTTCATGGCAGTTCGTCAATTCGCCAAATACTGGTGAATTGACAGCGAAATATGGTGTAATTCACCGCAGATCAGTGATCTTCAGCGGTAGCAAAATTGTCCCATAGAGAAGTAATGGTTAATCTATTCACAGAATGCCGAACTGCTCCAAAGTGTCGTTGAAATGCCCAAATTTTCTGAGGTTCAGTTCGACAGGTTTAAACACATGAATCCCATAGGATTCAATGTATAAAAACTTTTATTCTCTTAATTTTCTGCAAAAACTCTTTATAATTATTTATTTTTTAGAACACCTTTTTGTATTTTTTTTATACGAGTTTTGATTCCCAATTCTTTTAAAAGGCTTTTATTATTCTGTAACAGACCTTTTTTTTTATTTTTGAAAGGACCCTTTTATTAATTAGATGCATTTTTTATTGGTTTAAACACCTATTAGGAAAACTGGAGAGTTACATTTTTAATTTTCCTCCAGCTTGGTGGTGCTCGTCGACCATATCTTCAGCACCTTTCGGCACTCTTCGTCTGTGGGTGGTGGTCTTCGTCGACTCCATCTTGGTCGCACTACTGGGACCCTGCAGTGAATAGTGAATTCGCTGCTGCTTTGTCGAAATGAAATCGCCGAAGGGCACCATAGTGCGCCGAACAACAACGCACTGAAATTTCGGTGATTTGTAAATAACCCCTTTAGTCATTTACTTAATTTTTCCCCACTTAATGCCCTGGTCACTTATCTTTTTCCGTCATTCTCTAACTCTCTCTCTTGGCAAGCCTAGTATTAATATATCATAATATTTGTAAATGTCTTTTGAAGTTCTTCCTGTGTTTCAAGCATAATTTCCATTTGTCTCCTTTTTTCTTTGTGTAAACCTCTTCTACACATACAGGGTTATTCAGAGAGCGTGAAAAGCAGGAGAATGACTGGAGACTGAAAAATTCTAGGTCAAAATAGCCGATTTGGAAAGTGAGATGAAAGGGAGAATTTTTCTGGTTTGGCTATTTTGACCTAGAATTTTTCATTCTCCAGTCATTCTCCTGCTTTTCACGCTCTCTGAATAACCCTGATAATGTCAGCCATCAGTAACCACACTAGTCTCTCCTATGTTACTGTTATAGTTAAAAAATTATGCTTATGAAATGAATAGCTGTTATTTAGCAACAACACTTACCCGCCGCTCACCAGCAGAATGCGGGTTGAATCTGTAGAATCATTGGATGGTGTGGCAAAACATTTATCTATTCTCAAAGAAAAGTTGGTTGCATCAGCGTCTGGAGTAAAGATTCCCAGGAAGATGTCTGTTCCAACAAATACACTCACTCCATCTTCCCATATAGTTGAACATGCTGGTTCTTTATATGCAGCCATAGTAACTGTAAATGAGCCTCCTCCAGTCACTGGAGCTACAACAGTAGTACTGCAAACAATATACATATCAGTTAAAAGAAGCAGCTATAAACAGAATGCAAAGAAAATGAATATTACTTTAATGTGGAAGCCGGGTGATTATTACATAGTATTTGTTGTGCTCTTTCTGTAAGTATATTTTTGGAATGTGGCTGAAGCTTGAGATGAAAAAATATAATAATGTTTAAGAGACTAAGTAACACTGGATGGATTTAATCTGTCAGACTATCTACAGCCACTCAGATGTAGTTTAGTAGTTTATATTACTATATTAACCAGGTAACTAGTTTTTCTGTCATTTCTGTGAGTCAGTGAAGCTTCATTATCTACCTACAGCCACTCAGACTAGCTACTCAGACAGCGCTGCTGAATATCCTGGCGCTTTATAAATAATGAATAATAATAATAATAATAATAATAACAGCTGAGTCTTTTGTATATGGGTTTTCTTTAGGTGTTGTCAGAGTCAGTAGAGTCAAAAGTTTCATTTCTATATTAAGTAAATGTAGATAAATAAAACAACTCAGATGCTAGTAGATCTATATATTGGTGCTGCCGTGTTGCTTATGCAACTTAAGTTAAATCAGCAATATTTGAAAACATCCAATGTGAGGCTCACTGTGTAAAATCAACCAGCATCACTACATTGTCTGTAGATTTAAAATATGCTAAGAAAAGGAAAAGAGGTCTGGGACAGTGATGGGACATTTAGTCAGAAACATCTGGGGTGCCAAAGTTTGCCATGATGTCATTTGCGCCCTTCACCTTAAGTACACATTTTAAGTATATTAATATGTTCATTCATCTTTAAAATATGAACAATGATGCTTTTCTTTCTACATTTTATAAAAAATCTTCCTACATACATACATACCTTATAGCAGGACGGAGAGCATATTCGAGACTGGTCTGCATCGTAAGATTATAGCCACAAGTAAAATTAAATGCAATGGGATTTTTGGTGATGATCAATGAATGGAAAGGATCGATGTGAAGAGTGTTTGTGTAATAGACTTTGGAGTCACTAATCTGGAAAAAGAAGTAATGAAATGTACAATTTAAAGAACCTTTTAATATAAGGCTTGTCTTATAAAAAGTAACAGGTGATCCAGTGGTCCTACGTTGTATACTCTGTATATTAAATTTGGGCATGAAGAGGCTGTTTTTTGTTGTTCTTTTTTCCTCTCTTCTTTTTCTTTTAGCCCCCTCTTTGTCTTTAGTTCCCTCTTTTCAATCGCCCTCCTCTTCAACATTTTTCAGTTTGATTATCTGTGTCTGAACAGATCACCAGGGAAATTTAAATGGGTATGAGATGCATAATTTGCACTCTTTCAAGAGTTTGTTTTAATGCCTACCATCTACATGCTTGAACTATCTTACCTTGTTACTTACGTGTTTGTTTAATTAAGGAAACTTATTAATGACAGTATAGTTCCTGGAAAGATTCATGTAAATGCTTGTTTTACCTTCTTTACCATTGTGTTTTGCTAAGATGATTGTTTAATAAAGCTTGACTAATAAGGACAGGTGTCAAGTGTCATTTTAAATTAAAGTTCAAGTGCATATTATAACATTATGCTGAAAGAGAAGAAAAACTGTGATATGTTTCTCACTTTCAAACAGGAAATCTAAATAAGCATTAATAGATATTTCCAAAAGTACCTATGTGAATGTATATTTACCTCAAATTTTATATTTTTCTAAATAAATATTGCTTTCCCATGAATCAAAATTGAAAAATAGCACTATGCTAATCAAAAATGTAATGATGATGCTAAAGAAAAATCGATTTCATACATTAAATCGGTACACATGCTATACTGGAGAAATCATTGTCATCCCTAGAAAACTTTCTAACCTTTTTACACCTACATTTAATTTAGCAGATTTCTCGCATTTTGCTTTGTAAATATTGTTTTAATTTGAATTGAATAGTTTATTTAGGATTTCTAATTGTTTTGCTGCCAGCTGCTAATACTCTAGTGTATACTGTATTTCTTGCTAAAACCGCACCTTGAATATGCCGTGCAATTTTGGCACCTGTCTTAAAAAAAGGATATTATAGCGCTAGAAAAAGTGCAGAGAGACGGGTGACTAAATTAATAAGGGGAGTGGAAGGGTTAAGTTATGAGGAAAGACTAACAAGCTTAAACCTGTTTAGTTTAGAGGAACGGCGCCTTAGAGGGGATCTGATAACCTTAAATAAATATATATTTATATATGGCCATTATCAACCATTGTGTGGAAACCTATTCATTAATAGGACTATACACAGGACACAAAGTCACCCATTTAGTCTAAACCCTCCAGTATTTTGTGCCGAGACATATCACTGTACTTTGTGAACAATGATAGATTTACTACTTATAGAAATATTGCACATAAAGTTACTTCATCCATGCAAATTCACTTAGAAAACATTTATGGAATACAGTAGAGAAGAGCAGCAAACTCCATATTTTTATCTTGCTCAATTTATTGCATGTTGTTTAGAGAGAATAAATTGCACAGCTATCAGCTAAATATAGAAAGTATAAAGTTTAATTAATGATATTGTACCGTAACAGTATTGTTACACCATCCTTCTTCTGCTCTGGCTTGAGCCATTTCCAAACGTTGATCATTATCAGTTAAGTTATAGAAAACCCTGCACTCAGTGGAGTTATCTCTCAGGTGGAGGCTGGTGTAATCATATCCCAGGTGTTGCAGTAGACATCTGCTGACAGAGGTTTCCATTGTACCAAGGACACATACTACAGTGGGTTTAAAATCTTTAATTGCTGGTGTAACAGAAAATTTCTGGTTAGTAGTTCAATAAAGTGACATTTATTTATTATGTAAATATAACAATGTGAAAAAATAAAACTTAATGAAGCATCAAATCCAATGATCCCCTTGTGTGTAGATTACAGTACTGCATGATCTGTATCTTATAAACTACACTTAGACACTACAGGGAAAATCCTCACATTGCTAAATATTTTTTATTCCCATTACAAGGACAAATATAAACCTGCACAGACATTCTGAGACCTGAAATTATAATTTTACTTTACATAGAGTTCTATATATTGCATCATATATACAGGCCAGCCATCAGAAATTTTGGGGCCCCTTACTGACCCTCAGAATGGGGCCCCCCATGATCCCCTCTTTCCAAAATAAATACAATATTTAGTGTGAATCGTGATCACATTACAGAGTGGTAGTCCCAATATCTTAAAATTACAAATATTGCTCGCACAACAGCACATTTAACCTAAAAAAGTACCAATCTGGTTCAAATAATTTAAGACACTATGAAATTGTAATTTAAAAAATAATATGAATCAAGATCGTATTACAGAGTGTTGCTCCCAATACCTTAAAAATCACATACAATTAGTGCAAACAATGTAGCATAAAAGTATAATTAGATAATTCCACTGGTTAAGCATCACAGAGCACCACAGCAATAGAACTCTCTAGTTAAAGGCAGGGAGTATAAATGTACACCGGATCCACAGCAATATACCTCTAATGATAACGGCAGGAAGTATGAACATACGCAGGAATTCTGTGTACGTTCACTCTCACTGCCTTTACCATTAAAGGTATATTGCTGTGGATTCTGTGACCCCACTCTTAGGCCCGTGTCAGACGAATACAGTGATCAGGTTCGTGTTGCCGCACATTTTAACCACTTCGCTGCTACGGACGCGCTGAGCGCGTCCAGGAAGTTCCCGCTGCTGTGCGGAGGACACGCTCAGCGCGTCCGATCCTCCCGGCAGCGAAGCGGCGGTGTGGCTGAGATCCCCGGCGGCAAACAGTGAGGGACCGACATCCGGGATGTCGGCCCTCACTGTGGGATCATGGGAGTCGCGGTGACGTCATCACGCCTGGCGTGATGACGTCACTTTCAACAGCCGCATAGACAGCCCTTAGGAGGAGGGGGGAGAGGTCCTTAGGACCTCTCTATCTCCTCATCGGTAAGGGCTGCAGTAATAAATGAGGCACCGATGGAAAGCCCAGAGCCTGAGCTTTCCAACGGTGTGCCTCATTATAATGTAAAATGTAAAAAAAATGTTAAAAAAAAAACATAAAGTAAAAAACACCACACACAGGGTCTCTAAGGGCAGTAAAAAAAATCAAAACTGCCCAGATGCCCCCAAACCCCACATTTAATAAAAATACAATCCCCTTTTTATTATTTTATTTCACTTTTTATTGTTACAGCTATGTGATCACCGTAGTAACAATGATCACTTAGCTGTCACAATTATCACTGCCACCTCCAACATGGCCGCTGAGGATAGAAATATAACCCTAAAATGACCCCGTAACCTAGCGATTGACCCTCCAGCCAATCACGGGGAATGAATTTTTCAAATCTTGATAATTTTTTCATTTCTATCCTCAGTCTGCATGTGGATTGCGAGGTGTTAGTGTCGCAGAGGCTGTCTCCATAAAATAGGTGATAAATTCCTAATACACACTATATATATATATATTATATATATATATATATATATATATACGCACACACATATAATTATAATATACGCACACACATATATATATATATATACGCACACACATATATATATATATATATACGCACACACATATATATATATATATATACGCACACACATATATATATATATATTATACGCACACACATATATATATATATATACGCACACACAATATATATATATATACGCACACACATATATATATATATATACGCACACACATATATATATATATATATATATATACGCACACACATATATATATATATATATATATATTTACGCACACCACATATATATATATATATATATATATTTACGCACACACATATATATTATATATATATATATTTACGCACACACACAATATATATATATATATATATATATTTACGCACACACACATATATATATATATATATATATTTACGCACACACACATATATATATATATATATATTTACGCACACACACATATATATATATATATATTTACGCACACACACATATATATATATATATATATTTACGCACACACACTATATATATATATATATATATATACATATTTACGCACACACACATATATATACATATTCACACGCGTACACACACACGCACGCACACACGCGCACGCACACACGCGCACGCTTATATATATATATATAGAATATATTATATACGCACACACACGTGCATATATATATATACACACATATATATATATATAGATACTATCAAACGGCGTAATTTTCTTTTGAAAATACATTTTCAGAAAGCAAATTATGGCTAAAAGGTTTCTAAGCGCTGAGGAAGCAGCTGACGTCCTTATGATGTCAGACTCTGATCTCAGCGCTGATGAATCTTTTGAAGATTCAGGCAGTGACTTTGTCCCTGGAGCATCATCAGATAGTGACGGTTCCAGTGACGAAGAACTACATGATGAGCCACGGCGTGGCCGCATGGAGTTACCAGGGTGCTCCCGTGGTAATGCAGGGACCGCACGGTCTGTAGTTGCACTACCTGATCCTGCACCGGCCCAAAGGCCTATTGCAGGGGTATCTGCAACACAGGCTGTGGCGATGCCTGAACCAGGATCTGACTGGACCTCCCCTAATATGGTCCAGCCAGTATTGCCACAATTTTCTGGCAATCCTGGTATACTAGTGGACACCACTAATTTTGACCCATCAACTTTTTTCAGCTATTTATAGATGATGGGTTCTTGGAATTTATTGTTCAGCAGAGCAATCTGTATGCCGAACAATATTTTCAAGGTCTAGGGGCAGAATTGTTGCCAAGTGTGAGGGCGCGTAAATGGACCCCAACCAGTTTGCCAGAGATGAGGAAGTTCTGGGGCCTCACTCTGCAGATGGGGATTGTGCAAAAACCCAGCATAGCCTCATACTGGTCAAAAAAGAGTACCCAAACCACCCCTATCTTCCCTGCTACTATGAGCAGGGACAGATATTTATTGCTCCTGCGGTATTTGCATTATAATGATAATGCAAAGGCTTTGCCCCGTGACCACCCAGATCACGACCGACTGTACAAGTTGCGGCCACTTCTTGACCATCTGATGGCAAGATTTGAAGAGTTATACACTCCAGGCCAAAACTTGTCAGTCGACGAGTCCTTGCTGCTTTATAAGGGACGTCTTGTTTTCAAGCAGTACCTCCCTTCGAAGCGAGCTCGGTATGGGATAAAACTTTATAAGCTGTGCGAAAGCTCCAGTGGATACATGTATCGCTTTCGTGTATACACTGGAAAGGACTCGCAGCTGGCCCCCCCTGACTGCCCCCCCCCGCCCTCTCCACCACTGAAAAAATAGTGTGGGACCTCGCTTATCCACTATTCGGTAAAGGTTACTGTATTTATACAGATAACTTTTACACGGGTGTGCCGTTGTACAAATTTTTGTACAGCAATGGTACTGGAGCCTGTGGCACCATCCGTTCGAATAGGAAAGGCTTTCCAACAAAACAGTTTGGGAAGCAAAAGAGAGGAGAAACATCTGCCTTGCGCTGCGGTGAACTGCTGGCTGTGAAATACACAGACAAAAAGGATGTGCATTTACTTACAACGATACATAACGAATGCACATCTGCAGTTCACGTCAGATGGAGAGATTCCCCTATCATGAAACCCCTATGTGTACAGGATTATAATCGGTACATGGGGGAGTGGACAAGTCTGACCAGATGCTTGTACCATATCTCGCTTCTCGCAAGGCATATGTATGGTACAAAAAGCTGGCAGTCCATCTGATACAGATGTCAATGCTTAACGCATTCATCTTGTATCAGGCCACTCATGCCCGACGGATAACATTCCTAAAATTTCAGGAATCTGTTATCGAGTCCCTTCTCTGTCCAGAAGAGAATGCTCCCATTGTTGAAGAGGTGGAAGATGTAATTAGGTTGCGTGACGCCCACTTTCCAGGCTACATTCCACCAACTGAGAAAAGAGTGACCCCATGTAAAAGGTGTCGGGTTTGCGCGCGCCAAGGGCGGCGTAAGGAAAGCCGCCTTCACTGCCCTGACTGCCCCTCCAAACCAGGTCTTTGTGTGCCCGATTGCTTCAAGATTTATCATACAGTGACACATTACTAGTGGCATACCGGGACCGAATTGTTTCTCGGCTGAGAACAAACAGATTTCAGGTTGAGGTATGCCACTGATTTTGTGCTTCTTGATAAATCTGGCTATAGCACCGTTAAGATCTTTGCAGATCTTGATGACATTCTGATGGACACAGTGCAGTGTAATCTGGACAGAGCTTGCCCGGATCATGCTGGCATTTATTCCTGGATAGTGCTATTCCTCTAAATTTTCCCAAATAAAAAAACAAACCAAAACCAGCCCCATTATTTTATAGCAGTGTTAATTCAAGCGTTAAAAAAAAAACTACCCACCACGTTTCACTACCCACTCCGGTTCAATACCCACCACGTTTCACTACCCACCTACAGTTCACTACCCACCCCAGTTATAATGTAATTCACCCCACATACAATAAAATAGGTTGCCCCATCCCCAACAATCTGATGTCCTCCGTACGTCAGATGTAGAAAGAAGCCTCTGAAGACAGATTGAACTGCGCGGTGTTAATGGTGTGTCTTCAACTTCTTTGTCTCTGCCCTTTTCTTTGCCCCTTCCCTTCACCCACTTCCCTTACCTATCTTCTTTCATGAATGGTGTGTGATTCAGTGAGTGAAACAGATGTGAATGGGGGGGTGTTTCTATTCCACCCCCTCTAATCCTCATTATCTCTCTTTTCCCCTTCCGTGTTTCTGCACTTTTCCCTTCTTTGCCCCCTTAACGTCACTCACTCCACTTTTACTAGCTTCTTGCATGAAAGGTGTGTGATTCAGTGAGTGAAACAGATGTGAAAGATGTGATTGTGAATGGTCAGTAACCTGGTTGGGGCCTTGACGTGGCGTTACTGCTCACATGGATGCCCCATGTGCCAATCCAACTGATTGAGTGAATGTAAAATGTGTGGCGGGCTTGTTGTGTGTTTGTGTAGCATTTTGAGTCACTATACAATTGTTGATAGACTACATAATTGTTGATCAAAATTCATGGGGAAAATTTTGTGAATGTTTTTGTTTTTTTTTAAGAAGGCATACCTGCATTTAAATGTCTCTAGCCCAACAGAAAATTAAAACAGACCACATAAAGTATATATTAGGAGAAACTAGACACCCAGATGAATCAAATGAGGGGTTAAATAAAATTCTATCATAAAAATAGAGGGCGCAACAGCATGTGGAATTTCCATTTATTTATTTTTTTGCGCACAAATCCAAATTCCACAAGTTGTTGCGCCCTCTATTTTTATGATAGAATTTTATATTTCTATTTTATGATAGAATTTTTATATTAATATTTATGATAGAATAATAAGTAACCCCACGTTTGATTCATCTGGAAGTCTACTTTGTCCGGATATATACTTTATTTAGCATATTTTAGATCCCTGTTGAGCTAGAGCCATTTAATTGCAGGTATGCCTCCTTTCAAAAACCGGCATAAAAAGCTTCTCTAAATTTATTTTGCGCATGGCGCAAATTAGCGCCTCGTGCTCCATCTAGGGGGACCCGGACCACTAAACCTGGGTCTCATTTTTATCACAAGGGTTGGGACTTTGCATTGAGCTAGAGAAAGGCCTAGTTTTCAAAGATTTTATCATGTCTGAAGTGATTGAAATAATTTTTTATTTTTTTTTTGCGCACAAATCCAAATTCCACAAGTTGTTGCGGGCTCAATATTTATGATAGAATAATAAGTAACCCCACGTTTGATTCATCTGGAAGTCTACTTTGTCCGGATATATACTTTATTTGGCATATTTTAGATCCCTGTTGAGCTAGAGCCATTTAATTGCAGGTATGCCTCCTTTCAAAAACCGGCATAAAAAGCTTCTCTAAATTTATTTTGCGCATGGCGCAAATTAGCACCTCCAACGCTGCCTAAACTTGATCTGTGCAATCAAATTGGATCTATTATTTTATAGGAGGGATATATTTATATAGTTAAGCAAAACAAAAATATTTTACCCCAAAAATTAATATGAAATTATGCAATATAAATCTTGACCTATTATGATTTTTTTTTTACATTAAATATGATTTTTTTTGAATAAAGTTATGAATAACAAAATAAATTTAAAAATGTGTCATAAAGGTCTCTTTTTTTTGCGGAATTTTGTCTAGTTTCAGAAAATATATAGCTTTTCCATTTCAATTGGTTTAGATATACTAATTTTATGTATTACATACAATGAGTCATGACATAAGAAAAAAGCAGATTTTTTTGATTTTTAGAAAACTGCATATTTTTGTACAAAAAAAACATGAAATATTCTCCATTACACCATTTTTAAAAAGGCACCTAATGTATCAATATATAACCACAATAGTTCTGGTCATAAAGTGTAGATAGAAAAAAATATGCAATGTTGTTCTTCTGAATTTTAACAAAATTTTACTTTTTTTCCCCCTTTTTTTTTCTTTTTTTTTTAACTCTTTACTTATACACATAATAATGATAAATTTTGAATCTGTGGAGTCTGCTGAAAAAAAGGATATATAATTTGTCTTGGTCATATAAGAAAACTTGACTTCAAATCGCATTTAAACATGATGAGCACAAAACGGTAAAAATGAGCTCAGCACACGGGCAGGAAATGCCTCAGCAGCGAAAGGGTTAATGTCCGCCGTAGCATAAAATTATGATCAATAGAGGTCCGCACACGAAGTACGTCCGCACAGAAGTACGTGGCACCGGACGCAATTTAGGCAAGAACGTCAATCCGCTAGGATGGACGCACAGAATGCGCCACGTCCGCGTAGCTTTGTGCGTGAGTGATGGAACGTAGCCAGACGGACTGCATTTTTGACATTGAGCATTTTTGACGGACAAAATGGTTTTTCATATCATGTATCAATTTTTTTCATTTTACATATTAATTTTATTTCCCATCTACATCAGTCAAAAAAAGTCAGTAAAAAAAAAAGGTCCTCGTGATGTCTACAGTATCATCAGTCAGAAAGTACGTCGGCTGTGCACGGACACACAGTGTGCTCAGAATGCGTTCGTCTGACATTAGCCTTAGTTCTCATGTTCATTTCATTCCCCCTCCTCTGTTTTAATTTCAGCCCCTCCTCTGTTTTAACCCCCCCCCCCCCCCGTTTTAAATTAATTCCCCACTCCTGTTTTAATTTCACCCCCTCCTCTTTTAATTTCACTCTCGGTTTTAAATTCATTCCCCCTCCTCTGTTTTAATTTCACCCCCTCCTCTCTTTTAATCCCCCCCTCAAATTTTAAATTCATTCCCCACTCCTCTCTTTTAATTTCACCCCCTCCATTTTAAATTCATCCCCCCTCCTGGTTTAATTTCACCCCCCCTATTTTAAATTATTCTCCCCCTCCATTTTAAATTCATCTCCTCTCCTTCTGGTTTACTTTCACCCCCCTTCTGTTTTAAGTTCACCCCTCTTCTGTTTTTAAATTCACCCCCTTCTGTTTTTAAATTCACCCCTTCTGTTTTTAAATTCACCCCTTCTGTTTTTAAATTCACCCCCTTCTGTTTTTAAATTCACCCCCTTCTGTTTTTAAATTCACCCCCTTCTGTTTAAAAATTCACCCCCTTCAGGGGTGGAGCCGAGCCGGCAATGGAGACAGCTGCAGCTTAGAGGATCTCCTGCCGTATACGCCACCGCAGCTCTCCCACGAGCAACACTCGCCTGACAAAACAGCACCTCTGGGGTAGGAACGATCACTGATCATGCTGCGCACCGCTAAAAAACAAAAAAAGAGAGATGCGCCGATATTTGCCGCCCGAAACCGCGCAGACGACCAGGCCGAAGATGGCACCTGACATCCCTCGAGCGGCACCTCACAGGACGTCTCCCGAGCGTCTTCCCCAAGGCCAGCACCCTCAGGGCACACCTCCTGCATGCTCTCCCCGGCTATAAAAGCGGACATTCAAGGTTTGCAGACCTTTATCACATCGGAATTGGGGAAATCTATGCGCAAACTGTCTGCAGAAATTAAGGCCGTGGGTGAACGCACTGCATGTTTGGACTGCTTATTGTAAAGATCTGGCAGGCCACTCAGAAGCCATGGGACATTGGAGGATCTCTCACTAGTGTATTTTGGCCTAGGCCAACAAGGCCCAGGCCTAGGGCGGCACTTTCCAGGGGGCCGCGGCCCGCTGGGTGGCCCCACCCCTAAAACTATTTTACCAGGAAGGAAACATTGAGATGTCACTAATTTTCAAGTATGTCCTGGGTAGGCAAGGCCTAGGCTTTCACTTTCCAGGGGGCAACAAAAAACCTCACCACTAATTGGGTTACTCACAGAGCACCGAAATGATGCCAACATTTTGGTGTTCTGTAGTTCCCTGCACTTCGGGGAATAAAATTTCCCAACCCTGCAGTGAATTCACCATTCACCGCAGGGTCCCCAAAGTGCATGGAGTCGGCCGCTGTATGCTGCCACCGCAAACCTATGGCCTGCTGTTTTCAAAAGAACTACTGAGGGAAAATGTCTAGAATTTACATATAAGATCCTATGATTGATAATAAAAAGTTCTGTTACAGAAAAAGGAGAACCGCTATTAAAAAAAAGGGGGGGGAATTTAGCCCAAAAAATTCTGAAAAATCACTAAAAGGTACAAAAAAAACCAATAAATAAATAAACACTTTTTACTGCAGATTAAAATAATAAATGGTTTATTAGATATTGCATAAAAAACGGGAATATTTTTAACATTGAAACCTATGGGGTTCGCCTGAATAAACCTGCTGATTGAAACCACCGAACATCAGGGCATTTCACTGACATTTCTCTGCTGTTTGGTGTTCTCTGAATAGATTAACCATTACTTCTCTATGGGGATTTGCACTGCCTTCAAACAGCACCGTACTTGCTGGCAGTTCGCCAAACTTGTGTGTGAGCATATCACCAGAGCAGTGGTGTACTTAGAGGAGTGGCGGAGGGCGGGCCGCCCCAGGTACCAGTGATTATTGGGGTGTCATTAGGGGGTACTAGGAGGTGCCACAGTCACTGTGTGTCAGCTTTGAGCTGTGTTCTCAAACAACGAGCAGCGGAGCATGGCGTTTGCATACGGAATAAAATTGAATAGAATAAAAATCCCCCTCTCCTCCCTCCATAGCTCCTCCCCTGCCCCGCAGCAGCTCTAGGAGAGGGGAGGGGGATGTGATTTGTGTCCAGAGAGAGAAGATGACAGTAAACGGCAGGTAAAGGGGGGGGGGTTTCAGCAGAATATGAAGCCCTGTCTGCTTACCTTTCCTTAACCAGCACTGCAGTGATAGAAATTTGTCATTGAGCTGCCTGGCTCCTGGTGAGGCTGCTTGCGTGCAGGTCACACTCGGTCCGGCCAGTCAGGTGGTACTGAGTCTCAGTACCACCTGACTGGCTGAACCACGTGACACGCATGCACGCAGCTGCCCGCCCTTTCGTTAACATGGACTGTCACTCTATTCTGGACTGAACACCCACCGGGAAGGGAATCAAAGCCACGGTGCACCCTCTGGCAGTGGCACCCCACTGTTGACAAGATGGCTCCACGCACAGGCGCAGCCGTGATCCTAACGTGGGCTGGAGGGACCTCCTGCTGAGTCTGTACACAGTCCCTGCTGACTCTGCACACAGCCCTACCGCAGACAGAGGCCAGTAAATGTAGAATAAATAATTGCTATGTGCTCATACACACTCGGTTTGCTGGGAGTTTTATTGCAGTGGATTCTGATGCACTCATACACACCGCACATTGCATTGCTGGGAGTTTTATTGCAGTGGATTCTGATACGCTGACACACACCACACATTGCATTGCTGGGAGTTTTATTGCAGTGGATTCTGATGCACTCATACACACCGCACATTGCATTGCTGGGAGTTTTATTGCTGTGGATTCTGATACGCTGACACACACCACACATTGCATTGCTGTGAGTTTTATTGCTGTGAATTCTGATGCACTCATACACACCGCACATTGCATTGCTGGGAGTTTTATTGCTGTGGATTCTGTGATACACACTGCATATTACTGTGAGTTTTATTGCCCTGGAGCTCTGGGATACGCTCATACACACTGCACATTACTGTGAGTTTTATTGCTGTGCAGTTCTGTGATATATACACACTGCACATTTCTGTGGGTTTTATTGCTTTGCAGCTCTGATATGCTCATACACAGTGCCATTTCTGTGGGTTTTATTGCTATGCAGCTCTGTGATACGCTCATATGCAGTGCACGTTTCTGTGGATTTTATTGTTCCACCAATTAGAGCGGCTGTGATCCCGTTTACTTGACATGCGTGGCTGTTCTTTGTAAAAATACTTGAATTTAAACATTTCATAATTTTCTTTATCTCAATAGATACATTTGAAATGGTATACAAAATATACAAGTAGGCACTTGGTATCCACTTTTAATATAAAGAGAGGAAAAGGCGGAGCTCTAAGAGGAAAAGGTGGAGCTTAAAGAGGAAGGGTGGGGATTAACCAGGAAGAGGTGTGCCCTTGACAGGAAGGGGTGCGTCAAATTTAAATTAGGGGGTGCACGAGTTTAGTCAGGCCTAGGGCAGCACAAAACCTAAATACACCACTGGGATCTCTCCAATCGTTCACGAGGAAATAATGTCCGCTTAGCGGCCTACCTGAGACTATACATAAAGCGGACTTGGAGAGCACTTTCCTGGGCATTGTGAAGTGTCTTATCCCGGATGTTCCGGAGCCTAGATTAATCCTGGACCAAATACATCGGGCCTTGGGGCCCCGCAGAGGGAACTCCTCCAATCCAAGGGATGTGATAGAACGCTTTCATTACTTCACTTCTAAAGATGCGTTACTTAAAGCCACGAGACAGTAAGATGTGGAATATGAGGGGTCTGCATTGGCTTTTTATCAGGATATATCCCCATCTACATTAGCTAGGAGGAGAGAATGGAAGGAGGTCATGGATATTTTACGAAACAACGAGATTCGCTACGCATGGGATTTTCCCTTCAAAATTTTGGTTTTCAGGAATGATCGCACAAATGCTTATTCGCAATTGTATCAAGCTAAAGATCTCTTAAAAGCCTTGGAATTGCCCGTCCCTCCCACTATAGCAGTGCTTATGCCGCCAAGGCCTATTCCGAGACTGGCTCAGGACTGGGCAACGCAGGGGGATTGACTCCCTGGACTCGGCCTCCTTGCAATCTAATCCGGTCCCTTGCGGTCTGTGGTTCCACTTAATCGCATAGTGCCGTTTAGGTCTGGTCTCAACGCGTGTCAGGCGAGTGCCAATTGTGCCTTTTCTATTCAATGTTATTAAGATGTTCTAGATTACTTAAGGTTCTGGTTTTAAGTTGTTCCTAGTAGTCATTACGTGATGTTTTTATGTTTCGTGGGAAACATATTGAATTTTTCCTACTGACGTATCTATTGGTGGCGGTATGGGGGATGGGCTCCTTGGATCCCCTGTTCCATGCCTTCTTTCGCTGGCTTTTCCCTTGGTTTTTACCTCTCCTCCTCCCTTTTCACCTACCCTTCGGAATCCCCATTCGGTTGGTATCCCCTTCTCCCTCGTGCTTGCTCTTCACGAGTCTCTTTTCTTTTCTCTCTCTCTCCATCTCTGTCTCTTCTTCCTCTCTCTTTTTCTACTTGTTTTCCTTTTCTCCTCGGTGTCTCGTGCCTTGGCGGCTCCACGGCCCGGTGCTCTTCGGGGGTGGAGCAGTCGGGGCGGGATCTCTGAGGATTCTTTTTCTGAAGCTGTAACCATGATTTATGATGCATAACGTAAAGGTTTACTCCATTAATGTGAAAGGCCTCAATTCACCCCGTTAAAGGTGATTAATCTTTAGAGAATTTAGACGTAAAGTAGTAGATGTGGCCTTCATCCAGGAGACCAGATCTCTAAATTGGTGGCCTTCCTGGGATCAGTATATTGCGCTCTACGTGCCTGTTGTGAGAGAAAGTGTGGCCGGGGCGGGTAGATAAGCGCGCGTAATTATCTGGGTCTAGGATAGATAGTGAGCGGCTTAACCCGGCGTCTTTGCGCAGCAGCGCGCGTAGTGGTTGTGACATATACTGTATCAAAATGAACGTTTGCCATGACTGCTATAATTCTTTCAAACAATTCCGGTTTCTGTTCCGCCTGAGGACCTTCACATGCTTCAGAAAACAATAGACCGCTTCATATGGAGGGGCAAGAGGCATAGTATTGCCAGGGCCACCCTGTATCGCCCGAAGGAGGCTGGGGGACTTGGACTTCCTTGTTTATTCTCATATTATTATGCGGCCCAACTGGCTCAAATCTTGGCGTGGCATTCACCTGCTGGAAGGCACAGGTGGGAGGACCTAGAAGTGGCACTGATGCACCTGGACAACCGTAATTTGTGGATTTGGCTGTCAAAACCTCATCGCCCTCTTATACGTACCTCATGCCCAGCAATTATAAATTCCATCAGGATATGGGACAAACTTGCTCTTAAATGTGATTTGACCTCCTTCCCTTCTCCTCTATCTCATATCATTCGCAACAAGGAATTTTTGCCTGGGTATAATGCCCGATCAAGTTTGGGATGGATGGGCTCTGCCTTTTTTGGGCTGCACCAACTTTTTACTGGAGGACAACTGATTGGGCTCGAGGACTTCATGCCCACAACCTCTGGGGCACGCCAATTTTTTTTGTCTTTTTGTCAGCTTAAAGTGTTCGCCTCTCAACCACAAATCAAAGACGCAGCTACGTCAACATTTACCCCTTTTGAATGCCTATGTGCAGCAGGAAAATACCCAAAGGGTCTGATTTCCACCTTACACCACTCGCTAAACACCCTCTTGGATAGGAAGAAACTGAGATATATTGCCGCATGGGAAAAGGACCTTGGTTTCTCCTTGGAGGCAGAGGAATGGGTGTATATTTGGGACTCCATAAGATCAGTCTCGGTGTGTACCGCTCATCAAGAACAACTTATTAAGACAGTTTCCAGATGGTACATAACCCCGGTCCAACTGTCGCATATGTCTCCAATGACACCGGATACATGCTGGAAGGGTTGTGGGGAGCGAGGCACCTATCTGCATATGTGGTGGACCTGCCCTCACGTACAGAAATTCTGGTCGGACATTCATGCACTATTGGAAGCAGTACTATCCAGGACAGTCCCCATGGATCTGTGGTCCTTTCTTCTTTCTCGTCCTATCGCAGGTTTCTCCCTAGTGGAGAACAACCGTATGGCCAAGATCACTCTTACAGCACGCACAATTATGGCCTCTGAGTAGAACAGCACCCAGGCCCAGCACGGGAGCCCACATTCGATCGTAAATACAGGACGTACAAGTTATGGACGAACTCACGGCACTATCCAATCATACTCTACCTTCCTACTATAAAACGTGGGCTCCATGGATTGAATTCAGAGGCCCGTGTCTGTAACATAAGCCCAAATGATATGGGGTACCGAAGGCAGGCCCAGGATCGAGTCGAAGGGGGCATGATGCTGCTGCAGACATTTGGTGCGCCCCCCTCTGACATCATCAGAGGAGGCCTGTTAGCTGCCGACCGCCATCTTGGGAGCCTCTGCTCGGCGGCCGGGCCCAGGTAGGCCGCAGTACCTCCTCCGAGGCCTGCGGCCTAAAGAAAAGATAGCCGCCACCAGCGGGCCCCCCCAGTTCCCGGGCCCCTTACCATAGCATGGGCTGTAATGCCCTGATGGCAGCCCTGCATATATACAATCTATATTAAAAGGAGCTGCAGTTTTAGCCTTGTATTGTCCGAGAGAGATAAGTATGACTAACTCAAAAATATATTTAAAAAATTTGTATCCGTTACTTGCTTCCTAACAGAATGCATTGCGCATAGGTTTTTAAATTGAAACACAGTTTGTGAAAAAAGCAAAAAGAGAGACAGATTTTCAGAAGCAGTGTTTGGGGCACATTTAATAAATAAAAGACATTCAGAATTAACTAGAAAAATTGCCCTTCACTGCTCATTTAACTCTTTGGTTAGATAAGCATCACTGAAGCAGCATTGAATATAATAGAATACTTACTCTTGTTAATATATGTGTCGTTTTTGCATTCGCAGACTGCCTTCTTATTTTTGTTCACACATATTTCGTCACCAGCACAGGCTAGGTCACACCTAAATTCATCTGTGGAAAGTAAAATAATGCTACATTTGGAAATATTCTTACATGTCTACTGTGATATATATTACAAGGTGGAAAGCCTGCCCAGAGGGCAGTCTATTGTGGATATATGCCCTGGCTCGTGGATATTGCCCCAGCACGTGGATATTGCCCCAGCACGTGGATACTGCCCCAGCTCGTGGATATTGCCCCCCCAGCTCGTGGATATTGCCCCCCCAGCTCGTGGATATTGCCCCCCCAGCTCGTGGATATTGCCCCCCCAGCTCGTGGATATTGCCCCCCCAGCTCGTGGATATTGCCCCCCCAGCTCGTGGATATTGCCCCCCCAGCTCGTGGATATTGCCCCCCCAGCTCCTGGATATTGCCCCCCAGCTCCTGGATATTGCCCCCCAGCTCCTGGATATTGCCCCCCAGCTCCTGGATATTGCCCCCCAGCTCCTGGATATTGCCCCCCAAGCTCTCATGGATATGCCCCAGCTCAGACCCCAGACCAGACATGGGGCGGCTGTTCGAATGCTCTATCGGCATTCAGACAGCCGCCCCATGAGCTCCTTATACTTACCTTCCCGAGCGGCAAATGGAAAGTTTCCCCGCTTCTGCTCGTTGAAGGACCCAAGCCGCCGTCACGTGGGACTCCCACGTGACTGGGGCTTGGGTCCTTCAAAGAGCGGAAGCGAGGGAAGTTTCCCTTCGCCGCTCGGGGGTTGGATGCGCGCGGCAGCCGGGTAGAGGCTGCGAGCGCAGCCTCTACCCGGCTGCTGTGTGCATCTTGTAACCGCCGCGGCGAGCGCACAGCCGGCTCGTGCCGCGGCGGTTGCATGCGCGCGCAACCAACCGCCGCTGGTTGCGCGCGCATGCGCAGAGTAAGGCTTGGCGACGGACACGCCAAGCCTTACTCAATTATAGTATAGATTAGTGATCTCTGACATTATTTAGTCTACCATTTTCACTATGCTGTTTGTGAGCTGCTTGAGATCTTAGGTTCAGTGTCACACACACACAGTGGCTGATGGGAAGGTAGCATTGTTGTTAACCTGGAACAACTTGAGGGAAGCTGGTTGTAAAACGAATCTTCCTTGGGAATCCCTGACAGTGACAGCAGTTTATATGCACTAATCACTGGTTGGGTCAGAGACTGTATACAGACTTTTAAAAAATGACTGGATGACTTCCTGCAGACACAGAATATTAAGGGTTATAATATTTAATACGTGGGTAAGCTTCTTGATTCAAGGAGAAATCTGACTGCCATTCTGGGGTCAAGAAGGAATTTTTTCCCTGTGTGTTGCATATTGACAAGCATTTCAGACTGGGATTTTTGCCTTCTTTTGGATCAACAGCAGTAGGTGATGTGTGAGAGGCTGAACCCGTTGGGTGCATGTCTTTTTTCAGCCTAACTGTGTGCTGAATGGGAATTTTATGCTGTTTATTCTGTATTATATTAAACAATGTCTGTAAAATAAACACAAGTTACTATACTACAAATTGTGACAAATTTAACCTGTTCTCACCTGTACAGCTGGAAACTGAAGGATCCCAGTAATAGCCTGGTACTGCTGAGCAGCAAGTATTATCACCCATTGTACAGGACGTGGGCATGCATTTTCGAATACCTTCAGAACATAAGCATCCATTTTCACTGATACACAACCCACCACAGACGTCACATATAGGGGGGTTAGTGCCCGCTGAAAAAAGATTAAGATATAAATTACTGCTTTATCGACTTCCATTACAAGTTGTAAAATCATTCACACATTGGAAAATGGACTCTGTGTTACATAGGGATACTGTGTTTTACAAATCCATGAAAATACCATATTTCTTTCCCCCTGCTCAGTTTCCAGCTAATTTATATCACAGAATATCAAGGTGGCCATTTTCATGGACATGAAATAAATAGCCAGTGTCAGTTATGCATTCTCACTCCTCTGTATAATCAGGAGTCAGGAAATTATTTAGACACTGATTCAGAGAAATTGATTATATACAGTAAGAATTATAACGGCTGTTTGTGCTGTTTTATCTGATTCAGGAGAATATATATACAGTATATATATTCCAATGTAAGAAAACAGCTTCTACATATTAGAGAAATGAAAGCTGATTGTAATTGCAAGGATTTCTTCACTTTTTTGTAGCAATCTCCTAAAATATATGAAAAGAGATTATGCGATTGTCAATATAGTCACACAGGACTTTTTTCTCCCCCTTGACAGTTACTTTAAATGTTTTTTTTTTTCCATTTTTGTTAAATGTACTATTTGTTTAACTTGAAATAGCTTTTAAACACCATGGGGCTATTTCCACATTGTAATAAAAGGCAGCCCAGTTTATCTATCGGTGCTGGATACAGAGAGATTAGCTATCAACCGCTTAACGACAGTGCTCGTGTATGCACAATCAGTTGTAGTAGACACAACAGCCCGAGATCATGTTACCACAATCTGGGGCTGTGCTGTATGTTTGCAAACTAAATTCCTTTGGTGCTTTCAAAGTTTTAGCCCTGTGGGCATAATGCCCAAGGTGCTACAGTTGTGTTCAAAATTATTCAATCCCCAATGCTGTAAAGGGTTTTAGGGAATTTAGTGTACATTTGTAATTGTATTCAGAATGAAATCCTACAAGGACTTTTTAAAGAACCATATGCAACTAAAATGACATCAATTGGTTTTGTAATACAGTAGTAAATGTTTCTTTTGTGAATTCTTCATTGACACAATTATTGAACCCCTTAAAGACTACCACTCTGAAGAACAGAGGTTCATTCAAGTGTTTTCAATCAGGTATTGAAAACACCTGTGGATGCCACGGAGCAGCAATAAAGCATAATAAGCACCAATTAGGCAGCTTTAAAATGACTGTGATACTCAGCTCCTTCTAGACATTTACTGGTGTGGTTACAAACATGGTGAAGTCAAGAGAATGGTCCAGGAAGACAAGAGAAGAGGTGATTACTCTTCACAGGAAGGGCAATGGCTATAAGAAGATTGCAAAGATGTTAAACATACCAAGAGAGACCATAGGAAGCATCATTCGCAAATTCAAGGCAAAGGGCACTGTTGAAACGCTACCTGGTCGTGGCAGAAAGAAGATGCTGACTTCGACTGCTGTACGTTACCTGAAGCGTAGAGTGGAGAAAAGTCCCCGTGTGACTGCTGAGGAACTGAGAAAAGATTTGTCAGATGTGGGTACTGAAGTTTCAGCTCAGACAATACGGCGCACACTGCGTAATGAAGGCCTCCATGCCAGAACACCCAGGTGCACCCCCTTGCTGTCTCCAAAGAATAAGAAGAGTAGACTGCAGTATGCCAAACATCATGTGGACAAACCACAGAAGTTTTGGGATAGTGTTCTGTGGACTGATGAAACAAAATTAGAACTGTTTGGGCCCATGGATCAATGCTATGTTTGGAGGAGGAAGAACAAGGCCTATGAAGAAAAGAACACCTTGCCTACTGTGAAGCATGGCGGGGGTCAATCATGCTTTGAGGCTGTTTTGCTTCTGCAGGTACAGGGAAGCTTCAGCGTGTGCAAGGTACCATGAATTCTCTTCAGTACCAGGAGATATTAGATGACAATGTGATGCAGTCCGTCACAAACCTGAGGCTTGGGAGACATTGGACCTTTCAACAGGACAATGATCCCAAGCATACCTCCAAGTCCACTAGAGCATGGTTGCAGATTAAAGGCTGGAACATTTTGGAGTGGCCATCGCAGTCACCTGACTTAAATCCGATTGAGAACCTCTGGTGGGACTTAAAGAAAGCAGTTGCAGTGCGCAAGCCTAAGAATGTGACTGAACTGGAGGCTTTTGCCCATGACAAATGGCGAACATACCCGTAGATCGCTGCAAGACACTTGTGTCAAGCTATGCTTCACGTTTAAAAGCTGTTATAACTGTAAAAGGATGTTGTACTAAGTACTAAGATTGAATGTCACTTGGGGGTTGAATAAAACTGATAATGATGTGAGCACAGAAAAGACATTTGTGGTTATTTCATTATAAATGTTATGTTATATTTGTCTGACCTACACGTGCCTCTTTGATTTAATTGTAAGCAAGATGACTGAATGATCAAAATCAATGTCAAACTGGCCAAAACACTCAATTTCAGTGGGGGTTGAATAATTTTGAACACAGCTGTAGAACTATTTAAAATTGATTATGGAATGCCTGATATCTCGAGACCTCAGCTGACACAGAGCCATAAGCTGCAGTTCTACTTGCATTAACTGCAACAATAGCGACATCTGCCTTCCAAATAGGTTATTACAGTAAGGAATACACTGGGAATATTCCCAAATATTTCTTACTGTATAATTAATTAAAAATGATTTTCCAAAAATCCACTGGTTCCTGATAGTGGAGTTTTGGAAAATCACTTTGTAGTGACGGGGTTAATGTCCAAAGTTTTACAATTACAGTTTCCCCAGAAGTATGAAGTATGCCTTTATAAAACCATAGCATATTGTGGTGATAAGCGATTATTTTCCCCACTAGACTACACACTTGCAGCACTCTCTGTACAACAACACCGAAGGACCTATTCACTAAACAGTGAGCTGGGTGCGGTGAGGAACAATTAGAGATGGGTAACGATGGTCTTGGGTAATCAAAAATTAAGTGTAACAATTCAGACTCAAATGACAAATTATTCCAATGCCTTTCAAAAAGAAAACAGAATGTTGACATCAAGTGACATTATTAATCCATTGTTAAAATATATCCGTTTGAAGTAGCATTTCAATGCATTAAGATACAGTATAATTAGAAGACATTCATTTGTCCTGTGATACCACTATCAACCAGACAGTCAGCATTGTACAAGAGACTGGTTTTAGTTCTACATCTTTACAAGTGATTTTTTCCCACATGTACACATATATTTTGGATTTGATGATACTTTGGAAAATTTCCGTTACCAAATATCTTAGCAGATTCCATACCAAGTGACCAACACATTAAATATTTTTCATATCCATCTTTTCAAGCTAATAGAATATCCAGAAATATTGTTTGTAGTTCACATGCAGCATTGTTTTCTATTTACTTGTTCTGCCAGCTACTATTTTTTAAAAGAGGAGATGCCACTTAGCAAAGGAAAGTTAGGGAAAGATGGATGGAACAAGAGGCCCACCAATTTCTTCAGCTCCATGTCCGTGAATCTGTCTCTGTCCATTGAGGACAATGGAAAAAGAAGACAGCTATGCCTTGGAATATATGAGATTTAAACGGCTATCCCATTTGCTTTGTAGAAATGATTGTGCAAACCTCAGATCAACAAAACACTTACCATAGATAGCAGCTCCTAAATGAATAAGAAAAAGAGAGACAAAGAAAGGACAATGAATAATGATGTTTACATAAAGCAAACACAGTTCTTTGTAGATAATTAAAGTATAGCATATATACTCACGTACAAAATAGGAATTTAGATATAATAAATTGGTATATTTCTGATTGATACATACTACAACAATGTAATCCTTCTAATGTGTCAAGTAAAGATTTTAAAATAATTAGAAACGTAATGTGGAAAAAACTTATTTCACAGCATTATTAAAGAATAAAGTCTATTACACTTGATACAGATGAGAGTGTTAAGCACCTGAGATAGCAACCATTTTCTTGTCTATTTTGTGTGATATGTATATGTCTACTCTAAATCTTAACTACATATAGAAATCTGTTCTTACCTGCTTGTTTCAGCAGAGCGAACAAAACGAAGACAATAAGAAATCTCATATCTGTAGAATGATTATTTGCGCTAGGTAAGACAGGATGCTTTGAAATGAGTCCTGGATGAAATGAGTTGTCAGCAACATCTAACCATTGACCTTTTTATAGAAAACAAGACAACTGACCGAGGAAGGAGTGGTCACCAAAAAAATTGATGGGCTGCCTCTGAAAGAATAGGATTGGATAGAATGGGCGGGGAGTAAAGGAATAACTAAATCTGTTACTTTGGGGCAATTGAAATTGATGTAATTTAACATCAGAACAAAATAAGTTTCAGCCTTGTTATGGGTATGCAGTCTTAATCTATGAAAGCACCATCTACAGTGATATTTTAGGAAAGTGAAAAAAATGTAGTTTTGTGACATAGGAATGTAACTGTGCATTTGAATATAATTGGAGGATAAAAGGCTTCCCCACATTACGCCTAAGGTCATACTCTGACACGCACCTGATGAGACAGTGAAATTCCTGGCATACACATGGATGTCCTGCAGCTTTGACTTAGACCACACAATGTATTAATATGTTTTTGCTGCCATGTAATGCAGCATGTGTAGCCTTTTTATGTTCCTGTAACCATTTCAGGAGTGAAACAGGGGGGGCTGAACTGGCACAGATGATTATACCTTTTCTATGCATAGATGGCTAATAAATTAAAATATGATGAATGAATGAATCACTAATAGACGAATAAATGAAAGAATGACAAGGTGTAAAAATCAAAGCTGTCCCATAGCCAGCTACTACTGGTAAGAACATATAAAGTTGGGCCATAAGATATTGTGCTACGGTAAGGGGAATGATTTGTGATGACAGGTATATTCCCCACAAGTTTGTAAGACAGGTTTAGGTTGTTTGAGCCCAGGAGGGCAATATGTGTTTTTCAATTGATCCTTTCTGCAAAGTTTCCCCCACCTGTCCATTATCAAGCCCTTAAATATTTCCTGGGTGGAAGGGAGCAGAGAGAAGGAAGTGAGAGAGACAGACAGAGAGAGAGCCAAGTAAAGCTCTGAGGCTGACAGCTTGAAGGAAAAAAAGGTTGGCAAAGGATTTTATTTTGTTCGTTCTCCCAAAATAGAGAGGGACATTTTTGTGTAAGTTAGAGCTCGGGTGAGCCAGGTTTCATGTTTCGTTATATTGTTTGATTGCTGAATACTGCAGAAATAAACTTTGTACATAAAGAGACTGTGTGTCATAATTGACCTAGAGGACCATGCTACGGTGCCATGTGACAGTGTTGGATCACAATATATATATATACCACTTAGCGGAGTGGCCAAACACCCAGACAACCAGCAGCACACAGAAAGACATTAATCTGACAGGCCGTTCTGTAGAATGGAATAGAGTCTCTCTATTTTAGAGATAGAAACTATAAAACTACAGGATGAACCACAATACTAGAGCCAAATAAGTATGGACAAGATGTGGTACCAAAAGAGGCAGGTGAACGTACACGTGAATGGCCATTCAAGTAAATCAAAACCTCTGTGTTTTGTTTTGCATGGAGCTATAGGGGTAAGCGCAAATTACATCTTTTTTTCTTATTATGTTTTATACATGATGGGCCCTGACGCTAGCGCTCACGTTAGCGCCCCACAAAGAACACCTCCAATTCACTAACGGGTTTAAAAACCCAGTACTAGTGGTTTATACCGCAAACTTACTGTACTTCGCGCTCCCTGTACTTAACATGGGAAGCGCGAAGTGCAAGCAGAGATTAACTAGCGTTAGTAACTAGCGTAGGACTGTCACGCTGGGGGCCCACTTGGACCATCGTGGTGGCTTGGAACAAGGAGTGTAGCCCTTTAGGCAGGTGAGCTGCTGGCTTGATACAGAACAGATATACAATACAGATTCCAGGGCAATAAAGGAACCAGACTGAGACACAAGGGACAGGAGGGCCGGAAGAAAACTAAAGGGATCCCTATGCTGGGGATGATTTCTATCTATGAAAAACCTCACAAAGAATAACAGAGCAAGGGGAGCAAGAAGGGCAAGGGTTAACAAGACAGAGAGAAATCCTAGACTGAAGAGGTCATTGTATATTGGCCTCTGAGTAAACTAAACTCAGACAGATAAGATACATAAAACATGAAACATAGGAGTGGTCAAGACTAGCAGAGATTGGCAACGGAACAGGCATACAGAGATCCAGAGAACACGCTAAAGGTCATACACATGTACAGGGTACAGGGAATAAACCAGAGAATAAACCAGAACCAGAGCCAGAAGCCATACACAGGAGCGATTCTCAGCCAGGCCAGGTCAGTAACAGGATTAGCAGAATATTATGTACAGGGCGCAAGAAAGAGAATATACAGGAACATAAGCCAAAAGTCAAAACCAGAAAATACTCGACAAGAAGCTATGCAGCAATGCGGGAATCAGGAATCAGGAACCAGGAACAGGATACAAGAACCACAACCACCATAGAACTCCACAAATGGTCAATGAACCTCTGTGCTGCTGGGATATATATAGGGAGTGGGTCTATGTGATTGGGCCATGTGACCTCAGACCAGAAGATCACAGCAGAACCCCAGATCAGCCCCAGATAGCACAGCCAAACACAAAACGGGAAAACAGACATGCAGACATGAATGCCTCTCCCCACCAGGGGGCACGGCCAAAACCAGGGAAATTGTGACAAGGACGTTGTGATCCTAAGAGCTGGAGCTAACTAAAAAAGTTAACACCAGCTTTGAGCTAGAGCTAACTGATTACGCTGCTGCAGAATCAGCAGCATCTGAAAAGCCCTTAAAAAAACCCGTATCTTTCATTACGCAGCGTTAACGGCGGCTTGATCCGCCGCTTCTGGCCACTGGAGCAGAGTTAAACGGGGAAAAAGTCCCCAGTCTCCCTCCGGGATCACTCTGCCGAACAGCAGGATCTCGGCAGGGGCGAGATCCTGCCGGTCATGTGACCCAGCAGCATCCATGGAGTCCTATGGACTAGTCTAGCGGCCGCTACAGGATAGCCTACTGGTGAAATCAGACACAAAGAGGAAATTAGCGATCACAATTTTTCCCTCTTAGCATCCTAGTTTTAGCACAGGGCCCCTCATGTATAAAACATAACAAAAACAAAAAAAAGATGTCATCTGTGCTTACCCCTATAGCTCCATGCGAAACAAAACACTGAGGTTTTGGTTTACTTGAATGCCCATTAAAGTGTAAGCCCACCTGCCACCTCACGGCAACCTCTGGTTAAGGTGGGTCCTAATTTAATTAAACCATGAGCTGCTTTTCTAAGCAACCACATACTCTCAATCTGCTTTGATACTGTATATGGCATTTATTAGCGTCTTCAATCAGTACTACTGAGCCACTAGTGCTATCTACCAGTACTTGCAAAAATGAAAGAAATTATTTAAATGGGGAAAAATAGAAATTAAGTTGTTGTTAAAAGAGAAGCAAGTTGAACTCTGGATAAGGGGGCTTGAAGGAGAAGGCAGGGTGGTGAGGGGCATTTATACCGTTTATAAAAAACAGCATATGTTCCATGAACAAATGTAGACATATTTTCAAAATAGTAAACTCCAATGATATAGCATTTACAGTTGCAAGAAAAAGTATGTGAACCCTTTGGAATTACGTGTAGTTTTGCTTGAATTGGTCAAAAAATTTCCTCTGATCTTCATCTAAGTCACAACAATTTGAAAAACACAGTCTGCTTAAATACAACACAAACATTATATGTTTTCATGTGTTTATTCAACATAACATGTAACATTCACAGTGCAGGGTGGAAAAAGTATGTGAACCCCTAGCCTAATGACTTCTCCAAGAGCTAATTGGAGCCAGGAGTGAGCCAACCTTGAGTCCAATCAGTGTGATATTATTGGATGTGTTGCTGAAAGCTGTCCTGCCCTTTAAAAACACACACCAGTTTTGGGTTTACTGGTTTCAAGAAGCACTGCCTGATGTGAACCATGCCTCGCAGAAAAGAGCTCTCAGAAGACTTACGATCAAGAATTGTTGACTTGCATGAAGCTGGAAAGGGTTACAAAAGTATCTCCCAAAGCCTCGAAGTTCATGTGTCCACGGTAAGACAGACTGTCTACAAATGGAGAAAGTTCAGCACTGTTGCTACTCTCCCTAGGCATGTTTGTCCTGTAAAGATGACTGCAAGAGCACAGCTCAGAATGCTTACTGAGGTAAAGAAGAATCCTAGAGTGTCAGCTAAAGACTTGCAGAAATCTCTGGCAAATGCTAAAATTTTTGTTGACACATCTACAATAAGGAAAACATTAAACAAGAATGGAGTACATGGGAGGACACCACGGACGAAGCCATTGCTGTCCAAAAAGAATATTGCCGCACGTTTGAAGTTTGCAAAAGAGCACCTGGATGTTCCACAGCACTACTGGAAAAATATTCTGCGGACAGATGAAACCAAAATTGAGTTGTTTGGAAAAAACACAGAACACTATGTGTGGAGAAGAAAAGGCACAGCACACCAACATCAAAACCTCATCCCTACTGTAAAACGTGGCGGAGGGAGCATCATGGTTTGGGGCTGCTTTGCTGCCTCAGGGCCTGGACGGATTGTTGTCATTGATGGAAAAATGAATTCCGAAGTTTATCAAGACATTTTGCAGGAAAACGTAAGACCATCTGTCCGCCAACTGAACCTCCGCAGAGGATGGGTGATGCAACAGGACAATGACCCAAAGCATACAAGTAATTCAACAAAAGAATGGCTTCTACAAAACAAAATACGCCTTCTGGAGTGGCCCAGTCAGAATCCCGACCTCAACCCGATTGAAATGCTGTGGCATGACCTTAAGAGAGCGAGTCACACCAGACATCCCAAGAATATTGCTACACTGAAACAGTTTTGTGAAGAGGAGTGGTCCAAAATTACTCCAGATCGTTGTGCAGGTCTGATCTGCAACTACAGGAAACGTTTGGTTGAGGTTATTGCTGCCAAAGGAGGGTCAACCAGTTATTAAGTCCAAAGGTTCACATACTTTTTCCACCCTGCACTGTGAATGTTTACATGTTCTGTTCAATAAAAACATGAAAACATATAATGTTTGTGTTGTATTATTTTAAGCAGACTGTGTTTTTCAAATTGTGTGACTTAGATGAAGATCAGAGCACATTTTATGACCAATTCATGCAAAACTCCACATAATCCCAAAGGGTTCACATACTTTGTCTTGCAACTGTAAAATAAAATCCCAACATTAAAGATAAGTTGTGGCTTTTAAAGTAACATTCTCTAAAATGTAATGTAACATATCCAGCGTTAAAGAGACATATTCTTATCTTTATAAAACATTCACTTGCACAAAGGTAATGTACAGAAAGTGTATAATTTTTTACCATAACACATTCTCACTTTGCACATTATCCATTTTCACTAATAAGAAAGACAAAGATATTTGACAAATATATTTATTTTAATCAATAATTAAAGTTAAATACATCCAGTTCATAGGTTATTATTAACATTATATTTGACGCTGAAATTGGAGCATTGACTATAGGATGTGCTAAATGCTCCCTTACAAGTGGAGAAATCTATACTGAAGTGAAAATTGCTAATAGAATTAATGATTAAATGTTTAAAACTTAGAGACACCAAAATACACAATACCATGAAGTAAATAAATTATTCTAGTCCCCCTAAATAAAGTCTTTATTGCAATTCAATCTGAAGACCTGATTATATATATATATATATATATATATATATGCACACACAGCTCCGCAGACTGCTCTCCTAGGATTTCCTCAGAAGAAATTCATGCTCAGAAATGCAATCAGGGAAGCAGCCATCATGTAGGAAAATGCTAGAGAAAGATAGAAATAAACATTAACTCTATTATACCCAAGCTACGTAAAGACTGGTTGGCTAGGAAAAAAAAAACTAAAACGTGAAACTATTTGACAAGCAATACAATGTAACAAATTAAATTGTGTTAGGGAGGGGGGTTCTGTCATACAACAACATTTTTATCCTTACAAATATGGTGTGTTAAAGGGCTACTACCACCAAAGAATGAAATATCCTTATTTTGGTTATTTTATGTTTCTGATATTTTACATGTACTTTTTGTTTTTCTCTTGCATGTTTAGTTATGAAAATATTTTACGCTACATATGTCACTGGATGCTTCCATTTTGTGATCTTTTGTGTTGAAAACTGCCGCCATCCCACAGTATCTTTACCGCTCTTCGTCCTCACTTTGTAGTTTTGTATATATAATGGAGTCTATGGGTCATGCGGCCAAGTCACATCATTGTATTGTGCAGGATGTATTCAAAGAACTTTACTGGGGGGGTAGATTAAATTAATTTTAAGCTCCCTGTCATATCTCATTCAGCTGCCAACTCTTATCTCAGACAGCATTAATCACAGTACACTCCCTGCTGTCTTATCTTCCTCCTCTGCCTAATTAACTGATAATTACTGTGGATGAAATAAATAAGCAAAGCATTTGATAAATGTTTCATCACGGGAAAAATGCAGAAACTGGAACCTGGAGATAAAACACCTAAGTTTAGTTTTTGCTTTTTACATGCAATTACTTCAAACAAAGAAGAAAAAAAACAGCAGCATGTGTTTTAGAACGTGGTTTTATTTGTAATGCACAAATTATCTATTTACAGCTGATGTAAGTGGTAGTGTCCCTTTAAGAAAAGTTTACAATTTATTTATCAAATTACTGTTATTTTAGTGTGTCAGCAAATATATATTTATTTATTTGCAAAGTATTTTACCAGGAAGGATACATTGAGATTTCTCTCGGTCTCAAGTATGTCCTGGGTTCAAGAACATTGAAATTTTACAGTAATTACAGAAATACAAACAGGGTTATTCAAAGAGAATCAAAGTCACCGCATGTTCGGTGACTTTTCATTCTCTTCAATTCGGGCTGATTCGGCAATCCCATTTTGGCGACCCTGCGGTGTAATCAGCAAGCACCACAGGGCTGTCGAAGCGCGGGGAAAAGCTGCCGCAAACCCAACGAAACGTCATCGCAAAAAAACAGCGAATGCACACCGAAACCCACAAAAACATCTGGATTAACCCGCCGAAGACGCCAGAAAAACCCAAGCAGGAGCCGATCACACACAGCGAAGCCTCTGGAATAAGCCAACACCGCAGATGAGTGAAGTGAATAAATTAGCAAAACAGTTTGAATGCATGTTTGAAAAGTGAAACGCTGTTTGCAAAGAAACTACTGAGCGAAAATGTCTGAAATTTACATATGAGGTCCAGGGAATGATAATAAAAAGGGCTGTTACAGAAAAAATAAGTAAACTTAAATAATTTTTTTTAAAAAAAAAAAATCTGACTTTTTAAAAAAAAAAAATCCAGAAAAATGCTTAAAATTTCCTAAAAAAATCTACAAATAAAGAGACTCTTTACTGCATAATTTTATAATGAACGGTTTATTAGATATTGAATTGAAACGGGAATATTTTTAACATTGAAGCCTATGGGATTTTCCTGAATAAACCTGTCAAATGAAACCACCGAATGGCAGGGCAATTCGGGAACCTTTCACTGCTGGTTTGTGTTCTCTGAATAGCCGAAGCAGTGCTTTTTTATGGGGATTTCACTGCCCTCGAACAGGCACCGAATGTGCAGGCAATTCGCCAGGATTTGGCGTATTTCCTGCACTCTGGATAGCCGAATGGCCAAGAAAGTTAACCGAACACTGAAAATCAGCGTTCGGGTACCTTTCTCCAGCCATTCTGATCTCTTTGAAAAACCCTGAAAGTAATAAAATGCAAGATATTAAAAGCAAAACACAAATATACAGATTAAGACAGAAAATAAATGACTGGAGAATGACTGGAGAATGAAAAATTCTAGGTCAAAATAGCCAAACCAGAAAAATTCTCCCTTTCATCTCACTTTCCAAATCGGCTATTTTGACCTAGAATTTTTCATTCTCCAGTCATTCTCCTGCTTTTCACACTCTCGAATAAACCTGCTTATATATGATGACCTGTGAGTTTAACAAGTCATTTATATTAACATGTCCCATAGATTAAAAAAAAAAATGGGGGTTAGACATTGAAATTCCTGAGTGAGAATGGTTAATATAGATAAAAAATGTTATGAGAAATGAGTATAGAGGGATTAAAATAGAGGGAAGTGAGATGAGCCAGAGTACAGAGAGATGAAGGCAGAGGTCTAAATTAATATTCCTTATTGCCGTTAGTGTGTTCCTTTCTCTGTGCTATTGCATTGTTGTGAAGAAAATGTCATTTGACAGAAAAGCATTATTCAAGCTCCAATTTCAGATAGTTTGATTGAGATTACAAGTAATCCTAAAATATTACAAACATTTGAATACATAAACATAACTAAAAACATAACTAAATACAGTTGTGTTCAAAATTATTCAACCCCCACTGAAATTGAGTGTTTTAGCCATTTTGACATTGATTTTGATCATTCAGTCATCTTGCTTACAATTAAATCAAAGAGGCACGTGTAGGTCAGACAAATATAACATAACATTTATAATGAAATAACCACAAATGTCTTTTCTGTGCTCACATCATTATCAGTTTTATTCAACCCCCAAGTGACATTCAATCTTAGTACTTAGTACAACATCCTTTTACAGTTATAACAGCTTTTAAACGTGAAGCATAGCTTGACACAAGTGTCTTGCAGCGATCTACGGGTATCTTCGCCCATTCGTCATGGGCAAAAGCCTCCAGTTCAGTCACATTCTTAGGCTTGCGCACTGCAACTGCTTTCTTTAAGTCCCACCAGAGGTTCTCAATCGGATTTAAGTCTGGTGACTGTGATGGCCACTCCAAAATGTTCCAGCCTTTAATCTGCAACCATGCTCTAGTGGACTTGGAGGTATGCTTGGGATCATTGTCCTGTTGAAAGGTCCAACGTCTCCCAAGCCTCAGGTTTGTGAAGGACTGCATCACATTGTCATCCAATATCTCCTGGTACTGAAGAGAATTCATGGTACCTTGCACACACTGAAGCTTCCCTGTACCTGCAGAAGCAAAACAGCCCCAAAGCATGATTGACCCCCCGCCATGCTTCACAGTAGGCAAGGTGTTCTTTTCTTCATAGGCCTTGTTCTTCCTCCTCCAAACATAGCGTTGATCCATGGGCCCAAACAGTTCTAATTTTGTTTCATCAGTCCACAGAACACTATCCCAAAACTTCTGTGGTTTGTCCACATGACTTTTGGCATACTGCAGTCGACTCTTCTTATTCTTTGGAGACAGCAAGGGGGTGCGCCTGGGAGTTCTGGCATGGAGGCCTTCATTACGCAGTGTGCGCCGTATTGTCTGAGCTGAAACTTCAGTACCCACATCTGACAAATCTTTTCTCAGTTCCTCAGCAGTCACACGGGGACTTTTCTCCACTCTACGCTTCAGGTAGCGCACAGCAGTCGAAGTCAGCATCTTCTTTCTGCCACGACCAGGTAGCGTTTCAACAGTGCCCTTTGCCTTGAATTTGCGAATGATGCTTCCTATGGTCTCTCTTGGTATGTTTAACATCTTTGCAATCTTCTTATAGCCATTGCCCTTCCTGTGAAGAGTAATCACATCTTCTCTTGTCTTCCTGGACCATTCTCTTGACTTCACCATGTTTGTAACCACACCAGTAAATGTCTAGAAGGAGCTGAGTATCACAGTCATTTTAAAGCTGCCTAATTGGTGCTTATTATGCTTTATTGCTGCTCCGTGACATCCACAGGTGTTTTCAATACCTGATTGAAAACACGTGAATGAACCTCTGTTCTTCAGAGTGGTAGTCTTTAAGGGGTTGAATAATTGTGTCAATGAAGAATTCACAAAAGAAACATTTACTACTGTATTACAAAACCAATTGATGTCATTTTAGTTGCATATGGTTCTTTAAAAAGTCCTTGTAGGATTTCATTCTGAATACAATTACAAATGTACACTAAATTCCCTAAAACCCTTTACAGCATTGGGGCTTGAATAATTTTGAACACAACTGTATATGTGACAAATTTACTGCATAGCAAAATGACTTTCTGTATAATACATATATATATTTCTAATGAAAAATAAGCAAAGTATAAAAATATAATCATACCTGTGTGAGATCCAGAGTTACTGGAATATGAATTATCTGAAAAGAAAAACAATGGTTTAATTGACAGTTGCGAGCAGAAAATTCAAATGATAATATGACAATGTTATGTCATATAGCAATGTTTAAAAAAACATGTATAGGCAACAAAATTGATCAGATTACATATGTAGTGCTATAGTTTCAGTTAATGTAATACCTTCTAGTGTAACGCCTAAACCCAGTTGAGCAGAGTTTCCATTCAGCGATCGGCCACTCAGGCACTGTGAGAAAGAAAATCAATTATACACTACATTTATTTCAGAATAACAAAATAAAGTTTTTAAAAAATGTTTTAAAGTTGATAGTCATATTTGATATACAAGTTAATTTTTACTACTATGTTGGCCATACACTTATTATGTGAAACATGCACATAAAAAAACAACTTCCAACAGCAAAATCCAGCTTTGCACAATAGACCTATAGAACATTAAAAAATAAACATCTCACATGTTAAGAGGTGGTAGAAGTACTACCATGTTTTCGAGGTACACAATTACAAATATTTTTAATGTGCCAACATATTCAATCAGTAACATGTACAATAGGTATTATTTAACACTAATGAAGCTTCACTGACTCACAGAAATTACAGAAAAACTAGTTACAAGGTTAATATAGTAATATAAACTACTAAATTGTGACCACCACACTTTAATCTTTGGATCAGCAGTTTGCAAACAGCAATATGATAAAATGTTTTTCAATTACCTTGCTGCACTCATCACTTTTTGGACATAACGACACTTGACAAAAGATAAACAAATTATTTGGGGAGTTTTGGAATTGAAAAGCTTTTATTCTGATTCTTGCCTCCAGAGATTTTCCATTTTCCAAAATCTCAGTGTCAACTTCTTCAGTTATTGCACAGCTGAAAAGACATACATTTCAGTTTAGATTTTATCACAACTTCAAAATACAGATATTCATCCATTGTTTTAAATGGAAACCGGTGTCCTGAAACAAGTATGGAGGAGCACATCAAGTTAACAATGTCCAGTCAAGCTTAAAATCAAACTACAGTACACTAAGATTTATTCTCCTTTCAACCAGACATCACATCCACTGCCAGTTGGTATTAATTGGTGTAATTTTAGTTTTACAATGCACAAAGGATTGATGGAGGGTTTTAGAAAATCAGAAATCAGAGACCAAATAATAGTCAGTTTTTCTCAGTTGTTTTTGTTCTGTCTCATTATTGTCACTGTTTTTGTGTCAAACATCTTAGCTATTAATCTATTAATTTGACTGTCTTTAACATTTATTAAGGGGTTTTCCACAAAGTGACAGAATTGCAGGGGATGGTTAATTTCTCCATACAGTGCAATTTCGTTGCAGTTCTTCAATTCAGTAAACTGTCAATACGCCAAATAATGGTGAATTGACAGCGAAATTGTCCCATAGAGAAGTAATGGTTAATCTATTCCCAGAATGCCGAACTGCTCCAAAGTTTCATTGAAATGCCCAGATTTTCGGTGGTTCAGTTCGACAGGTTTAAAAAAGACAAATCCCATAGGATTTGATGTAAAAAAAAAAAATCCTTTTTTTTTTTCTTAAACATTTAGGGCCATATTACATAGTTGGTGCTAAGCAACTTAACCAGAGCTGTTGTAAACTTCCCAGAGCCATTATAGCCTATAGAGGTTTTCAGTTTACAACAGCTCTGGTTGAGTTAGGCTAGGGTCAGACTAACGCATTTTTCACGTTGTCCGTGAAAATGTGCGTTCGAAGAATGGACGTATTTTTTCACGGAATACGCAATAGCGGTCATACTATGCGCAGTTTCATTCGTGATTTTGTACGGATCATCAATAAAACACTTCTTGCATCTGGACGTTATGTTGGCCGGACATTAGCAGCGTCTGATGTCTCCAATTCACGCACACACGCCTCTAGCGGACGCAGCGCACTCTGTACGTCAGTACTAGTGGTTTAACGTTCTCGAAAAAATGCGTTCATTTTCCACTTGCGTTGCGCAGCCGGACTTTTGTGCGACCGTACTTCGTATATTGGCCGTCATTGCCCGGCATCTGCTGCTAGCACGGCCGTGATTAAGTGCGCCAGAACGCGCGTTCGCACTGCCTCAGTCTGACCCTAGCCTTAGCACCAACATTGTAATACTGCCCTTATTCTTTTCACTTTCAGCAAAAGTCAGTCAGTCATTTATCTATTAGAACACCTTCTTTTTTGAATTTTTTAGACAAGTTTTTGATTCCCAATTCTTTTAAAAAAGCATTTTCTTTTATTCTGTATATGACTCTATTATTTAGACACATTTTTAATGCATTTTATTTGTTTAAATACCTATTAGGAGAGTAGACGTGTTCAGGTTTTTATTTTCCTGCAGCTTGGTGCTGTGTGGCCGCACTACAGTGACTAATGCAGTGAATAGTGATTTAACTGCAGGGTCGACGAAATGGAATCGCCGAAGTGCACCAAAGTGCAAAAACAATGTAATTTCAGTGCCTTGTAAATAACCCCTTTAGTCATTTACTTATTTTTCCCACTTAAAGATAAGTGACCAGGGCACAGAAATTTTCTATCATTTTCTATCTCTCTCTCTAGTATTAATATATCATAATATTTGTAAATGCCTTTTGAAGTTCTTCCTGTGTTTCAAGCATAATTTTCATTTGTCTCCTTTCTCCCTGTGTCAACCTCTTCAACTCATGATGTCGACCATCAATACCCACAGTAGTCTCTCTCATGTTACTGTTATGGTTATAAGATTATGCTTATGAAATGAATAGCTGTTACTTAACAACAACACTTACCCGCCGCTCACTAGCGGAACGCTGGTTGAATCTGTAGAATCATTGGATGGTGTGGCAAAACATTTATCTATTCTCAAAGTAAAGTTGGTTGCATCAGCATCTGGAGTAAAGATTCCCAGGAAGATGTCTGTTCCAACAAATACACTCACTCCATCTTCCCATATAGTTGAACATGCTGGTTCTTTATATGCAGCCATAGTAACTGTAAATGAGCCTCCTCCAGTCACTGGAGCTACAACAGTAGTACTGTAAACAATATACACATCAGTTAAAAGAAGCAGCTATAAACAGAATGCAAAGAAAATGAATATTACTTTAATGCGGAAGCTGGGTGATTATTACATAGTATTTGTTGTGCTCTTTCTGTAAGTATATTTTTGGAATGTGGCTGACGTTTGAGATGAAAAATTATAATAATGTATAAGAGACTGACAGGGTTATCCAAAGAGATTCGAATTGCTTGAGAAAGGTAACCGAATGCTGAAAATCAGCGTATGGTTACCTTTCCTGGCCATTCGGTTATCCAGAGAGCAGGCAATTCGCCAAATCCTGGCGAATTGCCTGAACATACGGTGCCTGTTCGGTCCCTGTTCGAGGGCAGTGAAATCCCCATGAAAAAGCACTGCTTCGGCTATTCAGAGAACACAAACCAGCAGTGAAAGGTTCCCCTAATGTCCTGCCATTCGGTGGTTTAATTCGGCAAATTTATTCAGGAGAATCCCATAGGCTTCAATGTTAAAAATATTCCGGTTTTAATTCAATATCTAATAAACCGTTCATTATAAAATTCTGCAGCAAAAAGTCTCTTTATTTATAGATTTTTTAGGATACTTTAAGCATTTTTCTGAATTTTTAAAAAAAAATTAAAAGTCCGATTTTTTTTTTTTTTTTTTTCAGTTTGCTTATTTTTTTGTAACAGCCCTCTTTATTATCATTCCCTGGACCTCCTGTGAAAATTTCAGACATTTTCGCTCAGTAGTTTCTTTGCAAACAGCGTTTCATTTTCCCAGATTCATACAAATGGTTTTTCTAATTTATTCACTGCCTCCTCTGTGTCTCAGCTGCTTCGGCTCTGTGTGATTCGGCTCATGTTCGGCTCCTGTTCGGGTTTTTCGAAGGTTAATCCAGATGTTTTTGCTTGTTTTCAGCGTGCATTCGGTTAGTTTTCGTCAGGTGTTCGGCAGCTTTTCCCTGCAATTCGGGGACCCTGTGGTGCTTGCTGAATACACCGCAGGGTCACCGAAATGCAATCGGCAAAAGGAACCGAATTGAAGAGAACGAAAAGTCACCGAACGTGCGGTGACTTTTCGAATCTCTTTGGATAACCCTGTATGTAACACTGGATGGATTTAATCTGTCAGACTGTCTACGGCCACTCAGATGAAATTACCTGGGTCTTTGGTATATGGGTTTTCTTTAGGTGATAAAGTCAGTAGAGTCAAACGTTTCATTTCAAGGTTAAGTAAATGTAAATAAATAAAACAACCCAGATGCTAGTAGATATACAGTATATCTTGGTGCTGAAGTGTTGCTTTACGTTAAATCAGCAATATTTGAAAACATCCCATGTGAGGCTGTGTAAAACCAACCAGCATCATTACATTGGGGGTTATTCAGAGAGATCCGAAATGTAACCGGACATTGAAATTCCGCGAAAACGAGGACAGGGCCATTCGGCTATTCAGAGAACAGGCAATTCGCCAAATTCTGGCGAATTCTCTGCACGTACGGTGCCTGTTTGAGGGCAGTGAAATCCGCATAGAGAAGCAATGGTTCGTCTATTCAGAGACACCAAACAGCAGGGAAAAATTGCCGAAATGCCCTTCTGTTCGGTGGTTTCATTCGACAGGTTTATTCAGGAGAATCCCATAGGCTTCAATGTTAAAAATATTACCGTTTTAATTCAATATATAATAAACTGTTTATTATTTTATTCTGCTGTAAAGAGTCTCTTTATTTATAGATTTTTAGGATCTTTGTCATTTTCTTGGGATTTTTTATTCAAAATTTTTTTAATTTTTTTTTTAAATCGTTTTTTCAACTTTACTTAACAGACCTTTTTATTATCATTCATAGGATCGTATGCGTAAATTCCAGATATTTTCGTCCAGTAGTTTTTTTGCAAACAGCGTTTCAATTTTGAAACATTCAAGCATGCTGTTTTTTTTTTTTACCACGTTCGTCTGCTTGTTGGGTTTTTCCAGCAGCTGCTCTGCGTTGTGATCGGCGGCTCGTTGGGTTCTTCCGGCGTTTTCGGCGGGGTTTTTGCGACGGGTTTTGCGGCCTTTTGGTGAGTATTCGGTGAGTGCTCGGCTGGTGTTCTGAGGGTTTGCGGCGAGTATTCCCTGCACTACAGGGGCCCTTCAGTGCTTGCTGAATACACTGCAGGGTGGGCAACTAAGAATCGCAGAATCGCCCCGAAGTGTGGGGAACGTGTGGGGACTTTTTGGATCTCTCTGAATAACCCTGTTAAAATATGCTAAGAAAAGGAAAAGAGGTCTGGGACAGTGATGGGACATTAAATTCAGAAACATCTGGTTGCCAAAGTTTGCCATGATGTCATTTTCTCCCTTCACCTTAAGTACACATTTTAAGCATATTAACCCCTTCCTGACCGCTGATGTATATAGTACGTCCTGTGGGGAAATCCCCTTAACGATCGCGGACTGGCAAGCTGGAAGTCTGCCCCGCCTTTTCAGGGGGCCCAGCAGTCGTGATGACATCATCAATGCGCATGATGACGTCAACGCCAGGTGCCCCCCTGGTGCCTGGAGGGAAAAAAAGGAAAAGGGGATGGCTCCTTTAGAGCCCTCTCCCTCCCAAACCACTCCACGTACAAAAAAAAGAAAAGTACCCCTGTCAAGAGTAGAGTCTCTCTTTTTCAGCGTACCTGTCTTTAACCCCTCTGTTGCCGGATCGCGATTCGTGGCAAATCACGATTCAAGCCCGGAAGTGGCTACCATCTTGGATGTCAGCCACGTCTCCAGGTCACCCCCACCTACTGACATCGTCACCATATATGCGATGTCTTCAGTGGGCCAGTTAACCCCCTAGCTGCCAAGTGGAGATAGGGGGATCCTTTGGATCCCTGTATCTCCCAAGCCATGACAGCTATAGGGTCATGTTTGATATCATTGGAAAGGCCTGATCACGGCCTTTGCTGACTAGGTTTGGTGTAAAAAAAGTAATAAAACAAATAGTTTTTAAAAAAAATAATTTTGTCGGGTTTAATAAAATAGGACTAAAGCTGGCATTTAAACATGATGAGCATAAAACGATCAAAATGAGCTCTGCGCACAAAGGTGAAATGGCTCAGCAGCGAAGGGGTTAAAAAGCAAAAACATGTAAAAATTGGGTATTCCTAATTTCAGGACAAAATTTTTAAACTATTTTTTGGCGGTTGTAGATTTTGAGGATTACATTTTGAAAAAGTGTGTTTTTCCATTTTTTTCATCATATTTCATATTTTTTTATAGTAAATTATACGCTATAATGGAAATAATGGCATTTATATAAATTCCATTTAATGGTGTGGAAAATGGTATATAATATGTGTGGGTTGCATAAACATAAACACAAACAGCTCAGAAACGTAAAAACAGCAGCGGGCACTTTCGGACAGACTTTCGTAAAACCGCCTAGTCACTAAGGGGTTAATATGTTTATTGATCTTTAAAATATGAACTATGATTCTTTCCTTTTTATATTTCATAAAAAAATCTTCCTAGATACATACATACCTTATAGCAGGACGAAGCGCATATTTGAGACTGGTCTGCATCGTAAGATTGTAGCCACAAGTAAAATCAAATGCAATGGGATTTTTGGTGATAAGTACTTTATGGATAGGATCGATGTGAAGAGTGTTTGTGTAATAGACTTGGGAGTCAATAATCTGGAAAAAGAACCTTTTATTATAAGGCTTGTCTTATAATGTTAACTTAGTCTACCTGCCCCAGAATATGATGTTATATTGGGGACGCTAAGGGGAAACCTGCAGACACAGGCTTTCCCTGTTTGCGTCCCCGTTTTAGCGTACACCACAGAATAGTGCCCTAAATTGGTACACAAGCTATACTGGAGAAATCCTTTTCATCACCAGGGCTGGATTAAGAGTGTCATAGGCCTGGTGCTGAGGATTTTGGTGGGCCTTTTTATATAAATAAAATGAATCACAGAGCTTCACAGTAATAAAACTCACAGTAATGTGAGGTGTGTATGAGCGTATCACAGAGCTCCACATCAATAAAACTCACAATAATGTGAGGTGTGATTACGCGTTGCACAGAATCTACTGTGATAAAACGCAAACATATTTAATTTATTATTATTATTTAAGTTCTATATAAAAGCATTTAAATTTATTTTAAAAATATACTAAATATTTATTATTAAATTGATTACATAATATATTAAAATTTTAATATATAAAAACAAATCTGTATTTATATCTAATCTATATATACCCAGGGTCTGTCCAGAACAAGAAGCTGTACTATGTGAGGGGGTGAGGGGTCTCACTGTGAAGGAGTAAACTATGCTGTGAAGAAGCTATTTTTTTAACCCCTGCTTGACCAGGCATCTGAGCAACACACTACAGTGTACCTCAGCTGTGCTTTTATGCCATCGGTCCTGCTGCTCTTAAGGCCTTGTATGATCTGTCAGCATCTTGTGAAGCATACAGTTCCAGCAGGGGTTACAAACTAGCTTCTCCTTCACAGCAGGGTTTACTCCTGGACAGGGAGACTCCTCACCCCCTCACATAGTAAAGCTTCTTGTGCTGAAAGGACCCTGGGTGTGTACACAGGGGGGTCACAATCTCAGTCAAACAGGGGAACGTGTACTAGTGCAGGGGATAGGAGCAGACAGGGGGAAGGTAGTATCTCTCTCACCTCCTGGCCTCGGGGGGGGGGGGTTGGTGTCTGTATCCTGCCATGCTACGGCTGGTTACACCTCCTCCTCACTCACTGGCAGGGAGAGCAGCAGCACAAGGCAACATGTGTCCCAGACTCAGATGAGTTCCTTCCACTACCAGAGTCCTCCAGTGTGTCACTCAGCCAGGAAGTAGTTGAGGCAGCCGCTACAAGCTCACAGTGGGAGGGGTTATTTTACATAATGGACGGCATTAGGGAGTGCCTTGGATGTTACCCATGTGCACGCCAATGGAGAGGGGGCTTCAAGGATGGCAGAGCCAGAACAGAGGGGCAGGTTTAAGAGTGGGACTGGTGTTCCATCGGATAATGCAGATCGTCTGATAGTGCCTCAGACGATCTGCACATGCACTGCCATGACATGACCCCAACTCAACTGTCAATCAGTTGGCGATCAGCTGGAGTGAGCACAAAAAACACTGAGGCAGCATCTGACCCGTCAAATATCTCGCACTTTGTGCGCATGCGCCTCCTGTATTGACATTAGATGTCCCTTATTTGGATCATGATGAAGAGCATAAAAACTGACTGTATCTCTTATTACAGGCTTGTTATTGCTAATGAAAAATGTGTATTTTGAGCAAAACCTTCTAAATATAAGTTTTAAATTAATAATTGTTCCATTGGCGTACAACTAATGCAACAGGTTCCGCAAGCCAGTGACAATACATCATACACTACAGTTAATATTAAAGTACCTCACCACTGCAGCAGCTGATCACCCCTTGCCAGCTTCCTTCAGCAGCCTTCTCTGTGATGCAACATGCATAAGTACATAGCACGAGGCATTATCTGACAGGTCAGATGCTGCCTCAGTACTTTCTGCACTCGCTCCTGCTGATTGACAGATGAGCTGGCATCACGGCAGCACATGCACAGATCATCGGAGGCACTATCCGACGATCTGCATTGGTGCTGTACTTTAGTATTCACTGTACTGTGTGACACTGTCCGACTATCTGCCGACTATCTTCGACAGAACACCAGCTTGAGAGCATGGCAGGGTACCAGTCTAACCCGCTACCAGCTGGCTATGCCGGCGTGTACAGGCAGAAAAAAAAGCTCTGGCAGTGGACCTATTTTCAGGAAGGGGCCTGGAGCTCCATTAGCCCCTACATTAATCCGGCCCTGGTCCTCCCCAATTAAATTTCTAACCTTTTCTACTCCATTTATCTTAGCAAATTTCTCACATCTTACTTCATAAATATTGTTTTAAATACATTTTAATTGAATAGAATAGTTTATTTGGGATTTCTAACTATTTTGCTGCTGCTGCGTACACTCTTGTGAATACTGTGTTTCTTCCTAAACTAAATTGCATGTCGGTGCATCATTCACAATAGACCTGTGCACAGCACAAAATTTCGTTTTGAACTAATGGATTAGTTCTAAAATGCAATTTATTTAGTTGCTAAAGAAATTTGTTTTCAGTTCTTTAGTATGAAAATTAATTTCATTCATCCGAAAACCAGTGGATACAATTACTATTGTAGTGGCTCCTCAGAGGGCTGAGATCGCTGCTTGTTACAGTATCTCTCACTCTCAGCACAATGTGTCAGGCAAAGCTGTTACAGTAACTGACTGCTGCTCATCACAGCGCTCAGAGTTTCAGTCAAACTAGTAAATATAGTTTTATATATAAAGAGGTTAGAGCAATATTATTTCCTTGTTTTACTGAAACTTTGAGCGCCGTTAGAGTCAGTTACTGTAACAGCTGAGCCTGATGCAGCCGATCTCAGTGCTCACAGCCACTGGATTTAAAGGGCTAAACAAAGGCTCCTCTCTGTATAATGTATAGAACATCCTCCTGCTTTAATTAATGCCTCTCTCTGTATAGAACATCCTACTGCATTGGCATGTGGAGGGTGCAGAACTTCAGAATGCAATGCTTATCCAGCACATGAGAGAGAACTTTTACTTAAACTTTCAGGGTTATTCAGAGAGTGTGAAAAGCAGGAGAATGACTGGAGAATGAAAAATTCTAGGTCAAAATAGCCGATTTGGAAAGTGAGATGAAAAGGGAGAATTTTTCTGGTTTGGCTATTTTCACCTAGAATTTTTCCTTCTCCAGTCATTCTCCTGCTTTATACGCTCTCTGAATAACCCTGTTTGTATCTCTGTGGGGGAGACAGACAGGAATATAAAAGCAGGGGAGAGGGAAAATATTAACGTAAATCGGTCTGAAAGCTCAGAGAAGAGATGACTGGTACAAATTTATTTTTATAATAAAATAAAGCACTTTAAATCCAGGGAAAACATTCAAATAAATCACACTGAAGGCTCATAATGACAGAGTAACTGTGAGAGCTGGATACTAAATGTATCAGATGTAAAATACCAAGCCGTACTGGGAAAGGAGAGGGACTTTATATAAAACGTGTATTATAGATGAGGAATGGGGGATAGTGCTTCTGGATAATATAAAATGTATCAGACCTAAGCCCCTATTATGCAGAGCGGGAGGGGAGATAACACACATTTTATAAATTCCCTCTCTTCTCCCAGCGCTGCTTGTTATAAAGGGGTTTTTACTATCCAGCCCTCCTCTGTCATTAGCTTTCAGTGTGATTTATTTAAATGTTTTCCTTCTCCAGCTGCTTTTATCATCTTGTCTGCCTCATAGACATGCAAGGGTTAAGTAAAGGTTTCCTCTCCTGTGCTGGCTGTGCTGCGAGTGAGTATTCTGGAGCTCTATCACTGTCAGATTTTCGGGTAGGGGTCGAGAAGCATTACGCATACAAACCTTTTCTGTAGCTTTGCATTGTTGCACTCTTCATGGCTGGTCTCCTTCACTCATCAATGTAATATCACAAAAAGGACTGAAACTAAAATGTAGTACATTTTATTTTAGTTTCTTTCGTTTTTGTACTGAGCAGTTTCGTATCTCTTGAGTCATACGAAAACTAAATTATCCCAAAATTCGGACTAAATCGTTTTAGTACTAAAACGAATGCACATGTCTAATTCACAATGCAATGTGAGTGTCTGTTTTATAACAGCGGGCTATATATATATAGGTTATGTGAACACCTTCTATTACACATTAGTTTTATGGAGTGATGCACTTTATCACTTTAGTTAGTTTACACATGAATTAATTTGCTATATATGCAATTAGCCCCTAGAGGTTCTTAAGTGTACATTGATCACACTATAAGTATTATATTTAATATTTACAATTATATACAATTGCACATATGACGGTATAGAGACCTTCAGTCTCTTATTTTTTATTTTTATTTATTTATAAAAGGATTTTACCAGGAAGGATACATTGAGATTTCTCTCGTTTTCAAGTATGTTCTGGGTTGCTTATAGGTATTTAGGAATAATATCCTAAAGTCACGAACACTTTGGGTGTACGTAAATGATGGGTTAATACCACTATTTATGCATATACTAAAGCACATTAGTTGCACTTTATTTATTATACATTAATATATTTTATTTAATATATATATTTTTAATACATCATATGCATTTCACTAGTTTCAATATTATATATTGTTCACGTATATAGCGTTTTGTCACTGAATATTGCCAATATATTTATTATTATTTATAAATTTATCACAATAATGTGAGTATACACTTAGTTTTTAGATCACATCAATTTCTTGGAGTTTTTCCATTTCACTCTATAACATTTTTATGGACACAATTTTTATGATACCCCTAAATCTATCATTATTATTATAGAGTATTTTTATTATACAGTACCACATTATAACCTATTGTCTATGGTATATCGGGTTTTATATCAATGTTATTTAGATTATTTTGGTCACATCCCTAATGCCTTCTTAGCCCAGTGTACTTGAACATTTTAGGTATTATGTTATTTATGGTAAATTTATGTATTGGTCATATACCCACATAGCCTGTAGCTCGATAACACCAGTAGCTACAGGATATTATGCCTCATTAATGTGCTCTGTAGTACTGTGGCATCATGTAAATAGTGACCCCTCTTTCCCATAAATATATAGAATTTGTGAAACAGTCACTTTATATATGGATTTGCGATTTTTCGATTAATGGGCCCTTTGTTGTGGTGGCCGTTGGGTCTGTGTCCCTGATTTGATCAGGGATGGTTATATTTGAGGCTATGTTCGGAGTTGCGCGGTATTTTGGAGATTCCGCGTTTCAGCTTGAAACGCAGGACGATTGCGCATGCGCAAAATGGCGGGCGCAACGCTTACAACATAACGACTAAATTCCTTTCCTTTGCCGTGTTAATCTATCACTTCAGCGTTCCGGGGTGATACGTGGAGCCTCCAAACATGCGCAAAATGGCGGGTGCCACTTGAGCATACCTGAGTTCAAGTATAATGATTTTTAAGTGATTGATTTCTTAATTGTTAACAAAATGTGTATTGTATATAAAGGCAGCAGCAAGAGCAGACATATGATAACCAGCTGAGGAAGCCTTTGTTGGCGAAACGCGTCCTGGTCTTCGGTCTGGTAGATATGATCTATCTATTTTAAAGTGAATAAATGTTTTTATTTTTAAAAAAAACTCTAAATTGCTGTCTGCCTCCATAACTCCTGCAAGAAGGTCTGGGGAACACCTTATGATTCCCTATGCGTATTGTGACGGAGCCAATAGAGGCTCAACTGAGTGTGAGTTTGAATTTGGCTACTCCCTTCTAAAATACAAAGTTGTTCGTGATTTATTGCACTAGGAGGTGCTTTTTTGGTTTCTGTCAATTTTCCTACAGCATTCCTATTTTTGTGATTTCCAGAGAGGTCGCTTGAAGGTCCATGGGCACCTAATATAAAGTCCCTGTTCGCCTTATTCCTAAGAGCCGGTTGTAGGCTCCACAGAATGTGAGTTAATAATCAATATACATTACTCTCATCTTGGGTGCTGACTTACTGCGCAATTTTGGTCCCTTGTTTTTGTGTTTCCTCTCTACAGTGCACACCTCATCTGCATTTTTGAGAAGACCCACTCCTAAAGACAAGCGACTTCTGTTTACGGACATATTGAGTGTCTACCCCACTGTCTTTTTTGGACCTAGGTCTCTTAAAGCGCTGTGTTGTTTTCCTGTTTGTGTATATATATATATATATATATATCACAGTGTGTTTTAGGCACAGTGCTGTGTATATTTTCAAAATATTACAGCTGAATTCTTAAAGATATTCTCGTTCAAATTGCAATCACATTGACCAGTAACATATGTAGTCCAAAACACTTGACTAACATTGAGAGTGAATCCGTCATTTGCAAATGAATTTTAGGTCTTTGATTGTAGAACTCAATACATTTCTTAGGAATTTGGCTAACACAATATAGAGATAGTTTATTAAAAGGAATAACAAAACTGTCTGCCCTACCAGCTATAATCAAATTACCCCACAATACACTGCTCTTCCTTTGCCATTAAGTTTTATATCAATGGGCGTGAAATGTGTGCTTGGAATACTTGACTCAACAAATCAGGAGGACCTTCCTATATGTGTTTCTCAATTTATCCTTGGTAATATTATGCTATAAATATAGCAGTACTGTAGAACATGCTAACAGCAATGAGACAAATGCTGGCTTTATTGTCAACCTGTACTTTTCATTTGGGACAGATCTGGAGGGTGTAGGGAGCTGCAAGATGGAGGTGCCTTCCCTGGAGATGAAGCAAGCATAGATGTTATATAGTATTTGGAGTTGATGCAAATCACTGTACTTGGTGAACAATGATAGATTTACTACTTATATATATTACACATAAAGTTTTTTGTCACGTTCCCACGTTCCAACCCTGTCTCCCTGCCCTCTGTATTCCTTATGTCTGTGTTTCCCTGTGCTGCTTTCCCTGACATGCAGCTCAGGGGTTAAGTTTATTTGCTCGTTGAGCTTCTGCTGGTGATATGGCTGATTACTCCCCTATTTAAAGCCATGGGCCCATATCACCATGCTCTTGCATCCTGGTTCACTTCAGCTACAGATTTGTTCCTGAGAACTCCCTGTTATTCTATCCTAGTTCTTTCTCAGTGTTTCCCCCTTGTCTGAGTTCTAGGTTTCTGATTGACTTCCTGGTATTGACCCCCTGGCCTGGCTGACGGATTTTTCTCTGGTGCTATATCCCGCTTTGGCTCAAGGTATACGTTTTGGTTTTGACCCCTGGCTTATTTATTGACCACTCTTCTGGACATCCCTAGCGGTTCTGTGCTTATCGTATTATATGTTGTGTATCCCTGTAGACCACGGCTTTAGTTTATTAAAGTCCTTCCCTGCAAGTTATCGAGTATATCTCCTTTAGGTGTCTGTGTTTTTTCCCAGGACTCTGCACGGCTACAAGGTAACCTTTTTCCATTAGTGCAGATTCGGCCACTCTAAGGACCGATCTATCAGTATAGGGCTCCTTCGGTATTAGCCGTGCAGAGGTCCCCAGTGTCTTCTGTGGTTTATTTCCTTATCCTGATTGTTGTGTCACGCATCTCTGCGTATAGCGGCTTTTCCTCTTACCTGGGCCCTACTTGGCGCATGCCAGGTACCGCCATTGTGGCTGAGCGTGACAGTTTAATCTACAGCAAATTCTCTTTGAACAAGCTAAAAATTAGTTACAAAATATGCAGTTTGCTGCTCTTCTCTACTGTATTCAATAAATGTTTT
>CM019064.1:183849556-184005498 GCA_009667805.1 Leptobrachium leishanense | reverse complement strand
TCAGGTCTTTTTCCTATCCGTAATGTCAGGGTTGCCCTCTCTCTTCTCTCCTGTTTGCTCTTGCCATTTGAACCTCTAGCGGAGCACATACGGGACAACGGTGACATCCAGCGGATGACAGTAGGAAGCAAACAGTATAAGCTCAGCCTGTTCGCGGATGACGTCCTGCTTTCCCTCACTCACCCTAGCTCACTCTCCCGTGCTTGCAAGCCCTCCTACAAACGTTTAGTTCGATATCTGGATATAAGGCTAACATGGCTAAGAGTGAGGCTCTTAATCTGTCCCTACACCCTTCAGAGCCACCCTTTCTGGCACAGGCATTCCCCTATGTGTGGCAAGCACCCTCGATACGATCGCTGGGAGTTTTTTTATCCATTCTGTCTTCGGTCTTTACGACGCTAACTCCAGGTTGTTATTCTCACGTCTGCACCAGATGCTCGATTCTTGGTCCAGGATATGCCTGTCCCTTTTTGGATGGGTGACTTTTTTGAGGATGACCCTTTTACCCAAGTTACTGTATTTCTTCTGGACTCTCTCCATCCCGGTCCGCCCGTCGGATCTGGCGTGACTCCAGGCAGCAATACAGTACTTTATAAGGGGGAGGGGGAGTAGGTAGGCTGCCCCGGTCGACCACTTTTCTGCCCCGAAGGGGAGGCAGTCTGGGGACGCCTTACTTACTTATTTTAAGACGGCACAACTTGCTATGCTTTCTCACGTTAATTTTCCAGTAAGCCTGCCGTGCTGGGGGTGACTTGATCAAGACTTGGGGGGCACCTCTCGCGCGACCTTATATGGCTTGACGACGCTTCCTTTCCTCGTACGTTTTGGAGCCCTACTTTGTCCTTCTCTCTGACTCTATGGCGCCGTTACAGTAAGAGAGATAAGCTATCCCACTCAGTCTCTCCTCTATGGCCGTTGTTTTACAACCCAAGGTTTTCAGTGGGACTCTGCCCTCATGCCTTCTCCTGGTGGTCGGATCGGGGCCTGCTGGAGCTGTGTCATCTACTGTCTCCTGATTCCTCGATCACTTTGACCTCGTTACGGGAGTGGTTCAAATTGCCCCTGACTGGACTTTTTAGGGCTGAGCAACTGGTACACTTTGCCCAGGCCTTGGTTAGGGAGGGAAGGGCTCAGAGGGCCCGCCCCCTGGAGAAATGCTTTAAGGTTCTCGCATGTTGGTATATTCACCCTCGTCGTTTGGCCCACTTGTTCCTGGGGTCTTCTATGCTCTGTTACAGGGGGTGCGGGGGGAGGGCACTTATTTGCATGCTTAGTGGACTTGCGATGCAGTCCGCCCTTTGTGGGAGCCTGCTTTTGGGGGTGTAGCTTGCCCCTGTCCCCTGGACGGCGTTGCTTAATAGATCGTACCCTGGCTTGGACTTGCCACGGTGCGCTACTAATTTGATTACCAGAATCTGCACTGTAGTGCGGCTGTGCTTGGAGCGAACCTGGAAAGGCCCCCCCTCCTGGCCAGTTCTCAGGTTACTGCAAAGATCTGGTATATGCTAACTATGGAGCGCCTCACGGCATTTTTGCGTGACCACATGCTTCATTTTCAGCGAGTGTGGTCTCCGTGGCTGGATATGCCCCCCCTCCCTGCTTTTGCCGCCTTGGCCTTTTCCGGTTGAGGTGTATGTGCCCCGTGGGCAAGCTGGGAGACTGCAACCTGCGGTGCTCCCTTTCCCTCGACCCCCTCGCTGTTGCATGTCTCCATCTCCTGCTCCCCACCTATTTTTTCTTTTTTTCTAATCCCTTTCTTTTCTCTCTCTCTCTCTCTTTCTCCTCCTTTTTCATCAGTTTTTCCTTCTTACTTTGGGTGTCTTGAGATGCTCCTGCCATTATGGCTTTTAATGTGTCTACCACTGGTTATATACGTAGCTGCCAATATGTTTTGTTTTTTTAAAAAAAAAAAAGGGGTTTGGCCCCTGCTATGGTTTCAACAGGACGCATTTTTGGGCTTTACGTCTTGCTCCTTTTTTTTTTTTTTTTTTGAGAAAGGATTTTGCCAGGAAGGATACATTGAGATTTCTCTCGTTTTCAAGTATGTCCTGGGTGGCGAGTATGTACCGTTAGGTGTCTTGCCCAAGGACATTTACTGGAGGGGTGCTCTTCGGGTTCAAACCCATGTCTCCACAGGCTCTCTCCACGCAGAGCAGGGATGTTATCTCTACTCCATCCAGCCTACTCGATGTTTCTCTGGCGTTCATTGTATCGTTTATATTACTGTTTTTACTCTAACCCTCTGTTTGTGACACTTGCTAATAAACACAGATTGATTTTTAAAAAAAATCATAGTTGAGATTCCTAAAACAGCCATTCTATGATAAAAATGAGGGAAGAGGGGTTAATAATTGACCGAACCAGTTGTTTCCATAAGGTATCGCCATCTGTGCTCTACTTGCTACGATGTACCTCCTGCAAGAAACAGCTTAGTATCAGGGCACGGAGAATCCTCTCCTTTGAAGAGCTATTATATAGCGATTATTATAAGAGTCCTTTATATTTAGGACCATATCGAGACAAATTTGACCCAATTTTAACGCATCACCTTGATAATATATAACAATCCATACCAAAAATAAAATGTACAAACTTATCCAAAAAGGATACTAACTTTACTACATATACCTCTATATATGATTTGCTCTTTCTGCAGGAATCAGGGAATGAATTACATTTATCAGCTTTTGCTTCTGCAGAATCAGTCAGCACCAGCTGGAATCCCCCCTCAAAAAATCAGATACTCACCTCTCTTCCCGCGTTGTGAATGGTGGCAAGGTCCGCCGCTTCTGTCTGCCTCCACAATCACTCTGCAGCCCTACACCATCTTGCGAAAGCGAGATCATGCAGGTCACATGGCCCTGAAGCACAACCCTCTATGGACTCCAGGAGAGGATACTAACGTTGGCACGTTGACAATGCCGTAAGTATCCTGTAGGGCAGCGCTCGTTATGGGGCAGGCTGCAGAATTCAGCGCCTGCCTCGTAAACTGGTTGTAAAACGGGGACACTAAGGGAAAATTTCCAAATGCAGGTTTCTTTTCCTTAGCGTCCCCGTTTTAGCTTACAACAGTTGATAGGACCCTATATCTCCTGATGCTTAGCCACTGATTATATTGACTAAGCATCATGGCAAATATAGAGCTAAAACATTTGGAAGACCAATGTTGTCGACCCATGTGTTCAGACATATCACAAATACCTGCCAAGAAACACCATTGGGTTTGTGGGGTGTATAGCTCAGCTACCAGTATTACATTGAACACTTCTAACATAAGTGTACGATAACACTATCAGGGCTATTCAGAGAGAGGTGAAAACCTTGAGAATGACTGGAGAATTGAAAATTCTAGGTCAAAATAGTCAAACCAGAAAAATTCTCCCATTTATCTCACTTTCCAAATTGGCTATTTGGTCTAGATTGTTCATTCTCCTGGCAATTCTCAAGGTTTTCACCTCTCTCTGAATAGCCCTGTTATTGTTTAATTCATGCCATACATGAATAAAGCTTATGCAAATATCTAACTTTCGCACCCGCGCACATTAAACATTTGCCCCATCATTCATGTTTTCTCAGGAAGAAAGCAGAAATTACCTGAACCATGTTATTTCATCATTCATTTACTTTTGTAACATTCAGTTGAATTTATATCCACCAGAGATAAATAGCAAATCTTGGTCACTGAGTATTTATATTTTGATTGAGTTAGCAGGACATCATGTGGTATCTGAAGAGGTTTTAGTAGTAAAGTGCTAGCAATCATCCATTCAAAAGGGGAAACATAGTGGGGCTATTTCCTCAATGCCATACTTTAATAGACTGATGGTATTTTCTGTTATTGAAGTAGTAGCTACTTACTACTACTACTACTACTACCCAGGTAGTATTTGACCACACTAAAATGATTTATAAACATTAGAACAATATTCCAAATCATCATTTTCAGACTAATACAACAAAAAAATGTCTTCTCTATCTGTGGCTTTCAAAGGTATCTCCATTCTGCATATGACATCTATTAGTCTCCAACTGGCAATCGCTGCTCACCTGACACAGTTCAGAGAAACATGTTAAAATCCACTCTCAATCAGGTGACAACTCATTACCCCATACCGTTTTCTAATAATTTTCTAAATTACCATAGCTGCTTATGTACTCGGGAAAGACATAATACTCTATCCACCCTGGTATCTATCCATCAGCTATTATTCCGAGACTCAAAAATGGATGGAAATAACAATAATTTCAAGGATTAATGATGCAGCACTAGGCAAACTCATTATTTTAGACTTTTCTGTAGGTAACCTATTAACAATGGCCTTGATAATGAATTTAGGTTTTTATAAGAGGTGCATAATGCATTGCCAATAACATTACCGATTCTATATACCTGACAGTGAATATATAAGTATATATATTTTTTAAGGTTTGCAAAGCCTTTATCTACGTAGAACACTAATTAACACTCGATTTCCATGGTCTTTATTATGAACCAAATAAGAAACATCTTAAAGGCATAGATGAGGACTTAAAAAATGGACAAGCAAATCTGAAAATATTGCTAAATAGTGTCCCACCATGTCTCAGGGCGTGATTTTCTAAAGGTCGATGTTTCCTATGAGGGTCGACCACCTTGTGAGTAGACACAGCAAAACCAGTATCCATCGCATATAAAAATGTGATCTTATTGGTAAAGGACAGAATTTCCAGGAATCAGCCAGCGTAATGTCTGTGAGACAATCGCAAGCTGCCAACTTGCAGAAAAGAGCAAATAGAAAATAAATAATTGATAGTATTTAAATATATATTTATCTATCATCTGCCTATTTGTCATGTCAGAGAGTGTAATAATGTTGTGATCTAAAAATGCTCACGTTATAGCATACCTAACAGCAATTCTCTGCACTTTACTAATGTATAGTTTTATGTGGGATTATACTGTACAATAAAACTCCCCAGTGGTAACAGCAAACACACAGCAGGATTAATGTTAACAGTAAATGCACCTGCAGGATTACTAGTACAGTAACTGCACCATAGGGATTCTACTGTACATTAAACCCACCATCATAATTTCACTTGATGTATCCCACTGTATTATATCGTAGAATCCGCCGGTGAGTCTACTATTAATATTAATCCTGCTGGAGTGTTTACTGTTAATTAAAAGTCAGCTGGTTGGTTTTAATGTTAAAATTAATAATTTTCATTTGATTTCAATTTACGCCACCCAGGACATACTTGAAAACGAGAGAAATCTCAATGTATCCTTCCTGGTAAAATCCTTTCTCAAAAAAAAATAGTTAAAAAAATTTATTAAATTTATTATTGAATTGGGTCATTTTGAAAATATGTTTTATACATTGTATACTTTTGGGGACTTGGTGATATTAAGTGACATTTACAGTGCTTTTTGATTATTAGAAACACTAGTGTAATTGCTGGTGGCATGCCATGCATTTTTTTTTGGCTCATGGTGCGGATGCAGAATCGTCGCACTCACAGATCCGCCAATGGACGTACCAAGGGTGTTTCAGCAATACATCACAGGTAAGAACTCATTTCAGCAACTACAGTGTACTGACAAGTCCTGGCTCTACTGGGAGTGCTTAAAGTTTAGTGAATTTTCCTATTTCAGTGTAGTTTCCTAATTTTTGTTACAGTGAGGCACCTACGATATATACATATAAGCTTGTGCTTTTCGAAAACGCCAATGATTACTGAATCCCCCCTCAGCATTGTCAAGTCGCATAATGCCCTCTCTTTTACACATGGTTTTCCATCAGATCCCCCCGTCAACTACTGCCATTGTCATCCATTTTTAGAAGGCTGAAGGGAAAAATGCACCATATTGCCACAGTGCCTATGTTGGTAGGTGTGGTGTCTAAAGTCGAGCACAAGTAAAGTTAATACGACTTTGTCTCAGAAGAGCCCAGTAAATAAGCTGACTCCATGCTGTCTAATCAGCAGGTGGTGTGTGGGACATGGGTGCTCCAGCCATCACTTTACACTTGTCTTATCCAAGTATGTCTAGATCGAGTCATATAGCAGTCCTAAGTGTCACTAATTTTACTCAGCCTTTAGCATCAAACACTACAAAGCAGACTAAAAGGAGAAGGAGATAACGAGATATAATTTCTCCCATGTGGTCCTCTTTTGAAACCCTGCTACTAAAACACAGATGAAAAACAGGTTTAGGAATGTGTTTGTATCCCCAACCAGGATTGGATACCAGTATGCCAATACCAGTGCTGGAATATCAGATTTCAAGATGCTGTAAACAATCAGATGAGGGTCTTTAAAACCACTTTTCAAATGTATTTCTTAAAACCATAGCAGGGATCAATAGGGTAGGAATGCTAACAGAAATATTAAAGTCAAAATAATAAATATCCTGGTCCTTTAAGGAAATACCATAACACAACATTACAGATAAGAATAAATGTAATAATAACAATGAGCAGCAATATTAGTTGGTGTAGTAATATATCATTTTCAAATTCTTCTTGCTGTAAGTCAGCTCCTGTTCTTTACGTGCACAGTATATAGCTGCCAAGGAATGCACTTGAAGTATAGAGATGTATAAACAATTCTAGAAATGAAGGACACAGCAGGACTAGAGCTAATGAGACCCAAGATGACTAGGGAGTGTCTTGTCTAACTCAGACAGATGCCTTTTGTTGGTATGCTGGTGGTAAAATTGACAGGAGTGTGTAAGTGCCAAAGAATAATAGTTTCTTGACCTTTGAATTCCTGACAGACAGACGACCCACTATAGATTTCAGTCAGTCCTTAAAAACAGTTTGCTCATGCTGGAACAACTGGGACATGGGATTATTACTTATTTCCACACGGTTACCTATCCATTAACTTAATGGATTTGATCCGCTACTTGTTAGTCGTCAATAAAAATTCCAACAGAACTTTTAATATGAAAAAAATAATAAAGATTTTTTTACTCAGCAATTTAATTTACCATTGTCATGTCGCACTCAACCCAGCACTCCACATTTGGTATCAATGTTTAAACATAATGTTAGGCTGGGTTTTCATGAATCATGATGATACTTGTATTGCATATTATTATTCTTCTTTTAATTATTATTATTATTATTTATTATTATTATTATTATCATCATTTAGATTGTGTCTTGCTCCCTTTGGTCATTGTCCCTAACAAACAAACATAAGAATGGAAACAAGAGGTGTAGAGGCCTCTGCTCATATGAGCTTACAATCTAGAGGAACTGGGGTGGAGCAAGACAAGAGAAGTTTTATTAGTTGTCAGGATCATTAGTGCCAGTGGTTCAGGAAAGATGGAGGGCCATGGAAACGGCATCTATCATGATGTGCGGGTAGGTGAGGACGGGGATAGGTAGGCATCAGTAATGTGGTACGCTAATCTGAAGAAATGTGGTTTGAGTGACTTCTTAAAGGCCCAAAAATTAGGGGGAGTGACTGATAGGGTGAGGTAGGTCATTCCACAGGACCAGAGCTGCCTTTGAGAAGTCTTGGAGGCGAGAGTTGGCAGTGCGAATGTAGACAAAGGACAGGCAGAGATCTCCCCTTGACCAGACTGGTCTAGAAGGGACGTGCTTGCGGAGTAATGAAAACATGTAAGGAAGGGTCGAGTTATTGAGAGATTTGAACCTGAGTATCAGGATTTTAAACGATATTCTGAAATGTACAGGAAGCCAAGAGAGGGATCGGCAAAGGGCGGAGGTATGCAAGGAGCATCGGGTGAGAAAAATAAGTCTGGCAGCTGTATTCATTACAGCTTGCAAACGGGCAATGCATATGTTGGGGAGGCCAAAACAGAGCGAATTACAGTATGAAGTCGTGATATAATAAGCACACATGCCAGCACTTTTGCAGTATCTTGCATCACAAAAGGATGGACAATGTTTTTCAGTTGAACCTTGGGGCATCCCAACAGAGACAGGCTGCAGAGAGGAGGTATTACCAGAAAAGGAGACACTGGACGATCGGATGGGATAGATAGGAAGAGAACCATGAAAAGGTATCACCCTAAAAGTCACTATCACGGAGAGTTTGTAAGAGTTGTGAATGGTCGACCATAGTAAAGGCGGCTGAGAGGTCAAGAAGAATTTGTAGATAGTAGCACCCATTAGATTTTGCAGTTACAAGGTCATTGGTTAGTTTAGTAAGAGTTGTTGAGTGCAAGAAGTGAAAACTAGATTGCAGAGGGTCAAGGAGAGAGTAGAAATTGAGGTAGTCAAATATAAGGGAGTACGTACGTTTTTAAAGGAGTTTGGAGGTGAAAAGGTATTAGGGATATGGGTTGGTAGTTGGAAGGGCAGTCGGATTCAGAGATGGCTTTTTTTAGGATCGGGACTACAATGGCTTGCTTGAGGAGAGCAGGGAAGACCCCAGAGGATAAGGACAGATTAAAGGTGTGGGTCAAAGATGGTACAAGGGAAGCAGAAAGTGTTTTGGTAAGGTGTGAGGGAATGTGGACAAGGTGGCAGGTGGTAGGGTAAGAGGATCGTAATAGTGCAAATACCTCTTCTTGAGGTATGGGAGGGAATGAGTAAAACCTGTGAGGGTAGACATAATGAATATCGTCTTGAAAGTGTGATAATGGCATTGTGAAGATTTTGGTTCTTATCTGATCTATTTATGCCGAGAAAAAGCACTCGGTCATCGGCATTGAGGTCGGTGTGAGGAGCAGCCACAGAAGGCCAAAGAAGGAAGTTGAATGTGCTGAACAGGTAGTTTGGGTTCTGGGAGTGAGTGTGTATGAGGGCAGTATAATATTCTTGCTGGGCTAGAAAGAGGACAGAGATGTAGGACTGGAGCATAAATTTAGCATCCAGAAAGTAGAAGGTGAAGTGGATCTTTCTCCAATAGTGTTCAACAGTGCAAGAACCTCTTTGGAAATACCGGGTTAGTTTGGTATGCCAGGGTTGCAGGTTCTGTCACCTCATTGACCAGGGTGTTGATGGTGATAGCTTATCGAAGGGTGGAGGAGAGATTAGAAATGTAACAGGTGATAGCTTCATTAGGACAGGAGACAGACAGGACAGATGAGAGCGGTACAAATATATCATCAGTGAACTGCTGTGGAATTTCTGAGGTTTCAAGAGGTTTCTGTGAGCCTTAAAAGGTTTGGGTTCACATGGAGGAATATATTTTGGGGTGACAAAATAAGGAAAGGTATGATTGGAACCTAATATAAGCTTCTCAGTGAGTGGGCCAAAAGGGAACTTCGTTTCCTCAGTGAAAATATTGGAGGAGCTGTGTTTCCACACGTTCTTTCTTCACTTGACCCCTGGATTTAAGGCAATGGGTCAGAGGAAACACAGTACTTTTAAATATAATTATTCGACATCATATTAGAAGTCAAAGACACGATAAATAGAGACCACCAATAGTATTATTTGATATCGACCAGGACAAGCTTCAGGTAGCGTGCAGCTTTAGACCACATGGATATTAGTATGGACCAGAATTATATGCTGCAGAAACTCTATATTATATGGCTGCATTTACAAAATTGGTGAGTCATATTTACTAGACATGTGCACAGCACAAAATTTCGTTTTGAACTAATGGATTAGTACTAAAATGCAATTTATTTAGTTGCTAAAGAAATTCGTTTTCAGTTCTTTAGTATGAAAACTAATTTCGTTCATCCGAAAACCAGTGGATACAATTACTATTGTTGTGGTGGCTCCTCAGAGGGCTGAGATCGCTGCTTGTTACAGTATCTCTCACTCTCAGCACAATGTGGGCCATATTACATAGTTGGTGCTAACTTAACCAGAGCTGTTGTAACCTTCCCAGAGCCATTATAGCCTATGGAGGTTTTCAGTTTACAACAGGTTAAGTTAGCACCAACATTGTAATACTGCCCCGTGTCAGGCAAAGCTGTTACAGTAACTGACTGCTGCTCATCACAGCGCTCAGAGTTTCTGTAAAACTAGTAAATAATATTTTTATATGTAAGAGGTTAGAACAATATTATTTCCTTGTTTTACTGAAACTCTGAGCGCTGTTACAGTCAGTTACTGTAACAACTGAGCCTGATACATTGTACTGAGATATACACAGCTCACAGCCACTGGATTTAAAGGGCTAAAAAAAAAGGCTCCTCTCTGTATAATGTTTAGAACATCCTCCTGCATTAATTAATACCCCTCTTTGTATAATGTAGATAACATCCTCCTGCATTAATGTCCCTCTCTGTATAGAACATTCTCCTCAATTTATACCTTTCTCTGTATAATGTATATAACATCCTCCTGCATTAATACCCCTCTCTGTATAATGTATAGAACATACTCCTGCATTAATTAATGCCACTCTCTGTATAGAACATCCTACTGCATTGGCATGTGGAGGGTGCAGAACTTCGGATGTTGCGATGTTGCGATCTTCATTGCTGGTCTCCTTCACTCATCAATGTAATATCACAAAAAGGACTGAAACTAAAATGTAGTGCATTTTATTTTAGTTTCTTTCGTTTTTTGTACTGAGCAGTTTCGTTTCTCTTGAGTCATACTAAAACGAAATTATCCCAAAATTCGGACTAAATCGTTTTAGTACTAAAACGAATGCACATGTCTAGAAAACATTCCTTTCTGGAGCTCTCTGCAATTCAAAGTTGAAATAGAAGCCTGTGATTCCATTTTAAAGATTTCCAAGAGTTTAAAAAATGTTCAATCATCTGACTTACTGACCAAATGATAATATTTGAACTAAATTCACATAATTTGTTCCCCATGCCAGGTGGCAGAACATTTTATAAAATCTTGAAAATTGAAGGATCGTTAAAATGATATGGAGTGCTGTTTCCTGTATTGTATTTATTTGTCGGACCACTGTGTAAAGTCTACTCCAGCACATCCCAAAGATTCTCAATGGGATTAAGGTCTAGACTCTGTGGGGGCTAAACCATGTGTGAGCGTGATGTGGCATGCTCCTTGTACCACTCATGCACAATTTGAATCCTGGCATTGTCATCTTGGAATTTGCCGTGCAATCAGGGAAGAGAAAATCCATTGATGGGAAAACCTGGTCATTCAGTATATTCAGGTACTCAGCTGACCTAATTTTTTCCCAGCTGAAACATTTTAATCACTGCAGTAATTATCCAATGGAAGGCTCTTACCTATTTGCCTAGTTAAAACCTTATTCTGAATTGAATAACTGTTACTTCTCTATGGGGAATTTCAGAGCCACCGAATTGCGCCATATTTCGCTGGTAATTTGCCAATATTTGGCAAACTACCAGCTTTCTGAATAGCCGAATTGCCACGAAATTGCACCGTACGGGGAAATTCACCCCCCCAAAAAAGATTTATATTATATATCCCTTGGGGGGACGACAAAAGATTTGCCCAATTTTTTTAAAAGGCGTTTTATAGTTTTTTTATTGTGTAACAGACCTTTTTATTATGTTTTAAAGGACCTTTCTTGGCGGTCAGTCAGCTGTGTTCGGTGGTTTGCCGCTGCATTGTGTGGATTGTTGGCTGCGTTCGGCAGTCTATCGGATGCATTTGGTGGATCCCTTCAGGGAGTCTTTGGGGGGGGGACTTACCATTTTTTTCTGGGGGGGAGAGTTATATAGGCAGCTGAACCGGACAGGTGGGCCGCTGGTCAGTTCCATTTTCTCCCTCTCTGCGGCGTCTCTGGTGCTGGCTGCAGGGGCCAGGTCCTGCAGACTTCAACATGGCTGCCAGCCATCTGGCACCTGAGGTTGCATTGAGGCCGTGTTTAAAGGATGTCTCTAAGTGCACTGAGATGCAGGCAATTTGAATTTGTGCCAGTAACTGATGATCAAATTATGTAATACTCACACCACAACTTGGTTTAATAAGGACGAATATCTATATACCCTGCAAGATAAATTGTTTGCTTCTCCTAGAGAGGAGAAGTTCTGTTGTTTTTCTGTTGGGGTGAATATATAATAAAAACACTTTGGGCTATATTACATTCTTCGCACAAAAAGCCTTGCGCAAAGCGAAAATCTTTGCAGCAAGTGTTAAACTTTTGTGCGTGCAAATCACTGCTGGAATTACAAACCTTGCGGCTTTTTTCTTCCGCCAATCAATTGCGCGCGCAAACAGGACGCGCACAAATTCAGACGCAGTGCCGTCTCGTGCAAAAATTTTTGCCGCGCAGGTTTTTGCACCCATTCAGCCAATCAAAATTAAGAAACACACCTATCAAACGCAACTGCATTGTGTCTGCCAGAGGCATCGGAGACAGGTTCTGCGTCTATGATTCAAAATGAGCACATATGCTACAGTAATAATACACACACACCTGCCATCATCCATTATATTGTTGCTGCATTCCTTTTTATGTGCTTTTTTTTTGGGGTTAGCCAGGTTGTTCAGATATGCTGTTAGCACCAGCTTTTTGCAGTTGCTAAACTTGTGCGCGCAAAGGCTATGCGGTAATTACCGCGAATAGATTGTAATACCATCCTCGTACCAGCGCACATTCGCATTTGCGCTCACAATGTTAAGTATAGGACGCGCGCAGTACAGTAAACTCGCGCAGGTTCACCCGCAGTAGACGATTGCGCGCGGTTGTTGCGCTATGTAATACGGGATTCGGCGCAAATGGTTTTACCCCTCGCGCTAATGGGTTTTTTTGCGCCGGCGCAAACATTTGCGTGAAGATTGTAATTTAGCCCCAGGTCTTTTATTTTAATCTCTATTGAGTGACAATAAAAGTTACAGTGGGGCAAAAAAGTATTTAGTCAGCCACCAATTGTGCAGGTTCTCCCACTTAAAAAGATGAGAGAGGCCTGTAATTGTCATCATGGGTACACTTCAACTATGAGAGACAAAATGTGAAAAAGAAATCCAGAATATCACATTGTCTGATTTTTAAAGAATTTATTTGCAAATTATGGTGGAAAATAAGTATTTGGTCACCTACAGTACAGTACAAACAAGCAAGATTTCTGTCTCTCACAGACCTGTAACGTCTTCTTTAAGAGGCTCCTCTGTCCTCCACTTGTTACCTGTATGAATGGCACCTGTTTGAACTTGTTATCAGTATAAAAGACACCTGTCCACAACCTCAAACAGACACACTCCAAACTCCACTATGGTCAAGACCAAAGAACTGTCGAAGGACACCAGAAACAAAATTGTAGACCTGCACCAGGCTGGGAAGACTGAATTTGCAATAGGCAAGCAGCTTGGTGTGAAGAAATCAACTGTGGGAGCAATCATTAGAAAATGGAAGACATACAAGACCACTGATAATCTCCATCGATCTGGGGCTCCACCCAAGATCTCACCCCGTGGGGTCAAAATGATCAAAAAACGGTGAGCAAAAATCCCAGAACAACACGGGGGGACCTAGTGAATGACCTGCAGGGAGCTGGGACCAAAGTAACAAAGGCTACCATCAGTAACACACTACGCCGCCAGGGACTCACATCCAGCAGTGCCAGACGTGTCCCCCTGCTTAAGCCAGTACATGTCCGGGCCCGTCTGACGTTTGCTAGAGAGCATTTGGATGATCCAGAAGAGGATTGGGAGAACGTCATATGGTCAGATGAAACCAAAGTAGAACTTTTTGGTAAAAACTCAACTCGTCGTGTTTGACGGAGAGAGACTGCTGAGTTGCATCCAAAGAACACCATACCTACTGTGAAGCATGGTGGCAGAAACATCATGCTTTAGGGCTGTTTTTCTGCAAAGGGTCCAGGACGACTGATCCATGTAAAGGGAAGAATGAATGGGGCCATGTAACGTGAGATTTTGAGTGAAAACCTCCTTCCATCAGCAAGGGCATTGAAGATGAAACGTGGCTGGGTCTTTCAGCAGGACAATGATCCCGAACACACCGCCCGGGCAACGAAGGAGTGGCTTCGTAAGAAGCATATCAAGGTCCTGGAGTGGCCTAGCCAGTCTCCAGATCTCAACCCCATAGAAAACTTTGGAGGGAGTTGAACGTCCGTGTTGACCAGCGACAGCCCCAAAACATCACTGCTCTAGAGGAGATCTGCATGGAGGAATGGGCAAAAATACCAGCAACAGTGTGCGAAAACCTTGTGAAGATTTACAGAAAACGTTTGACCTCTGTCATTGCCAACAAAGGATATATAGCAAAGTATTGAGATGGACTTTTAATATTGACCAAATACTTATTTCCCACCATAATTTGCAAATAAATTCTTTAAAAATCAGACAATGTGATCTTCTGGAATTTTTTTTCACATTTTGTTTCTCATAGTTGAAGTGTACCCATGATGACAATTACAGGCCTCTCTCGTCTTTTTAAGTGGGAGAACCTGCACAATTGGTGGCTGACTAAATACTTTTTTGCCCCACTGTATGTTTTATCAATAAATTTTGATAACAACTTTCACTTGTTCTCAGGTAGAAAAAGTGGTCCACCTGTTCAGGTGGTCCAGCACGTTCAAACCAGAAAAATTCTCCCATTGATCTCACTTTCCAAATCGGCTATTTGGTCTAGATTGTTCACTTCTCCTGCCAATTCTCCTGAGTTTCACCTTTCTTTGAATAGACCTGATATATACGCTCCCAAACAGGGGACAATAAATGCAAATGGTTTATCAGGGATTTGGTGTCTGGCCTTAGTAGTGATTTTGTGATGACACTGAATCTGCAATGAAAGAAATTAATAATGACAAGAAAAACTAATTTAATCAGATTTCTTTATTAAGGAGACATCTTACAAAATAACAAAGACAACAATAATTTCACATAAACAGAAAACACAGAGTGGGGCGGATAAGAAACCAAAACCCATTTAGACAAACCTCCCATAAACCCCACCCCACCCCACCCACCTTCTAAAAACATAAAGACAAAGACAGTATACATGCATATTTAGTCCAGGTATCCTACCGGATCCCCCGCTCGCAAGAATTATGGCTTTTATATCTCAGCATGGCAAAAGGGTTTAGACGCCACAAGACGCAGGAAATGTCCACCCCCATGCCAGGGTGAGGGGCGGAGTCTATTGCCCGGATAAAAATCCGTAAACATTTAGCGGGATACAAGACATAAGACATACACACAAACGAGGGAGATAATTCAAGTAAACATACACCCTTCCCTTTATAACCCCCTTTCTATATATAATATATATTTATCTATATACTTTAAATTTCCTCTTTAGCATGCATACATTCGAAAATAGAAAGAAAACTTTAAAATAAGCCCCGCTTCTAAATGTATTCAAATTTTGAATTCTCCAATCATCCTCTTTACTGCCAAAATAACTTTACAAAACATAATTTGGGCAGCAAAGACATAATTTGCAATCCCTTTTCTCTCTTCAAACCACTTTATGCCATGGCAGTATCAAAAGGAGACCCTAGTGCTACAGTCCTGGCAGTTCATAGCTCTTCACTACCCTGACTTAAGTGGATTGCAAGCGATATATGGTACATTAGCGGTGTATGAGTGCTGGCTGGGCAGAGGTAAAATGTATAGGCATGGTGCTTTTATGCAAATTAATCTTGAACACTTAAAGCCAATGATTAGCCATAGGGGTAGTGAACATGTTACAAAGTGAAAAAGAGCCAATTAAATGCACTCCAAAATATGTTCACACCTTCCCCATGCTGATATGTACAAAGTGTCTCATGCATATTATGTACAGATTACCAAACACACCTCCCACTCCCTGCCAGGTATACACTCATAAGAATACAAAAATTTCAGCATTCAGACTTGTCTAAGAAGCCCAAATTGGACACACTGTGGCTCTCTGCTAATTTTAATTTGGTTTGTGCACCGCTTAACTCAAGCCATGGCATTTAGCAAACATTCTTTTGTGTCTGCTAAAACCATATATATACACTCAACATAACTGTGGATTTATCGTTATAATGCATTAATATCTCCATACAGTTTTTTCTCTATAATGCTTTATAAACTATACTAAAACGATCCTTCAATCCTACAACTGCCCCTGTTAGCGTCTTGCTATAATTCCTGCATTTTTCATTATGGCTATTTTATATAGTACCTCTAACTTTGCATCATAGAACACGTTTCAGTTGTTGAATTTTTATCTATATTTTTATTTTAAGTATACTATCACTTGGTATCACAGATATTATTTGCAGCACATTGCACTTTTAAAAGGGATAACACCAAGCTTTAATAACATTTTAACCCTATAAAAACAAATCAGTTCACATGCGTGGCATGTTATTAGCCTTGTATCTATTCAGCAGGTAAAAATAATAAACTATATACCCTAGATATTCTAAGGGCACAAATTAGCCTTATTATTATTTTTAAAATATTTACTCTAAGTACTGTATATTTAGTACTGCTTAAAATCATAACTACATTATCTAGTTATTCAAAAAACATTTTTCGGAAAACCAAAATCTCATTGACTGCTGGCATGAAATACAGAAGCCTGTAAATGAATGATCAGTGCAACCAATACACTTTCACAAATGTGAAACATATCTAGGTATAAACACAGAAAACAATGGAGTAATAATATTGTATCTTAGACCAGACACAGAAACTAGAACAATTTAAAAAGACCATAGTTATATAGTAAATCATAATATATAATTAACTGGCTATATTCCCTAGTTGGCGCTAATGTTAGCACATCGATATGTAAGTGTTAGCGCTAGGATAAGTGTGTTTAACGCATGCACTTCATGTTACATTCTCGACTCTACCCCCCCCCCCGTTAGTAACATGTTCGTGCTAGCTTCCTCGAGCTTACTGTACTTTGCGCATATAATATGGGGAGTGCAAAACCTATATTAGAATTTCGATAATTAAGGTATTCCATAGTGCTAACATTAATTACCGCAAATAGTTCCCAGGCTACCTCCACGATCACCCTGCGGCGCTGTGCCATCACTTGAGAGTGAGATTGTGCAGGGCTCGCAGCGGAAGCGCAACCCTTCATAGAGCCCTATGGACTCCAGGAGGTAATACTCGCGTCGGCACAGAAGCACTACCTCAAGTATACCATCGGTTAACGCTGAGTTCTGGGGCAAGGTGCTAAATTAGCGCCCGCCCTGGAATATCGCGCTAACATGGAGGTGCTACAGGGAAATCTGCAGGGGAAGATTTTCTGTTACGTCCCCATGTTATCGTGAACAAGGGAATTTGGCCCAAAGTTTTTAAAACTTGTGAAGTACGTAACTGCATTTCCATATTTACCAGTAAATACTATTTGCAAAACATTGATGGGTATGTTCACCAAACAGTGACTTAAATGTAAATCTAGTGTAATGGACTTAAAACACTATTTTCAAAATTTACCACAGAAAGTATAAGAACATACTTTTTTTCCCCTTTAGTTCTCAAATTATTATTTTTTTAATGAGTACCATTAAACTCAAACTCCAAATTAAATAAATAAATAAAAAATGTAATGCCTAGGATACTAGCACTGATACTCTGTATTTCAGCATAATTTTACTCTCTCTTCCAACACATTTAACAGTCCAAACCTCTTCAGTGAAGGAATGGGTCTGGACATCTACAAAATGCCATTCCTCTTGATTACACTCTGACTCTCTCCTGACCTAATGATAAGTAAAGATAAGATATCATATCAAAAAGAAATAGTAGGGCAGGAGAAGACCACATGAAAGCATAGTAGTTCAGATTAGTGGGGTGCACATATTTCTTCTATTTTGCTCTTATACATTTGCTATGAAAACAGTCGTTTTGCATGTTAATTTGGAAACACATATTTCTACTAGTCCTTTCACTATGGAAATGCACCTTACTATGCATATCATTTGCCTGTCTTTTAATAAATTAGAAAAAAATACCATATAAACTTAACCCAGAATGAGAGAAATATAATCTGGGTGACCCTTCAGGCATGCTTGCCCAGTCCTTGGCTTTGCATCACATAGTACATTTGATGCCTTGTTTTTCCTTTAGTATGGAAGACAAACGATTGTAAAGAGCTCCAAACAGTTATATGCATAAAGAATAAGATTCCTGTAGGATACTCATGTTCTAGGAGTATGTAAAACAAACCATTTAAGCAGGAGTATCAAAGCATCATGATCTCAAAATGTTGTTTATGACAACTCCCATAATTCTTTATCATCCACACCCTGTGACAGAACTATGAAACGTTGTCTTCCCACATTATGCTCTTGAACCCAGGACATACTTGAAAACGAGTGAAATCTCAATGTATCCTTCCTGGTAAAATACTTTGCAAATAAATAAATAAATGATTTGTAGGCATGGTGCAACAACCCTTCATTAGTGATCTATACTCCACAAGATAACCAGATCAGACTGGAATTCTCTTTAAATATTTATATGACCATAGTTCTGATGATTATGAGATTATGAGCTTGAAGCTTTAAGCAAAAGTAAGTACTACGATATTTTGGGACATCTTATGTTACGAAAGTCCATTTTTTTATGTTAATTTTTAAATAATTATTACGTTAATTATTTTATTGCGAACATTTAAATCATATTTTCAATACTTGATAGATCTTTTTTCGAAAAATGAACAAAAAATATATCTAAGAAGAAAATGTAAAATATACTCAACAACAACTAAAACAGTGTCAAACCAGAAAAAATGAAATTTTGAAAAACTATTTGAAGTCTCGTAGTAATAACGTGTCAAAATAGCTGTCATAAAGACATGTGAATTGTAGGTATATTAACTAAATGATTCAGTTCTCCTAGAACAGGAGCTCCAATTATTTCAGAAATGGGATCCACAATTCCTCATTAGCTTCTTTAGAGATTTTCTTTATGATAAATAGTTTTTTTTTGGCTTTTTTATGTATTTTTCTTAATAAAAATGCCTAAGACAGCTTGTTTAGTAACAGTTTTCTTTGGAAGACATATGAAACAGGTAACTTTTTTTATAATAAGCATATGATGTAGAAAACAATTACACCATGGGTAATTCATAATAATTAGGGTTCTTAAGTATTATTGAAATATATATATATATATATATATATATCAACAATTTCTCACCTTCAATCAGCTCAGTTTAATCTCTAGTATGGTTATAAAAACACAAAACAATATTCTAAATAGCAGATGTGTGTTTTATGAACACGCATCTGCTACATCTGATGGTCATACTCCCCAACTGCCCTATTGTTAATGGTGCCACCCCAAGATGTACTCATTTGTCCATAACTATGATGTGTTTGGGAGAGTTGAAGGTGCTTAAAGATTTGAGTCTGCACAGCAGAATGTGAGGGCAAAGGGAAGGAATAAAGGAGAAGGGAGCATGTGTGAAGTTTTTCTTATTTCTTGCTGCCCAGTGCAAGATCAACCTCTTCTTCAGGTTTGAGAGGGTGCCACTGTGCAATTGGACGTCTTGGATTTGCCAGCATGTCTGACCAATGTCGTAGCTCGGTTCCTGCGGCACTGCATCCCACAAAGACTTTGCCAATTGCCTCATTCTTGCCCAGTTTATCATAATCCAAGACAGTGATGACAACAACGATTTTCTGTTGAAGAAATAAAATGAAATCTTTTACAGAATGGTGTGGATATAGTAAGGGCCGGATTAAGGCCTCTGCCCCCTTCTTCTCACCTCCCAATGTGTCATTACCAGGGGCTGACTGGCAACTTTTTGCTTAGAGGGTAAGAACATCCCAGAGGCCTATAGAGCAGAAACTTAAAGTTCGTTGGTCGCTCAGCTCTGCTATTACTCATGACCTCTGCACGGATTTTCTCTTCTATAAACAATAGCGTCCGTACCGCTCCACAGTAGTAAACTGCGACCTCGAGTAAGCAGCAGAGAGGAGCGCAGCCCTTCTCTGCTGAGCCATTTCACCCCTGTGTGCGGAGCTCATTTTGACTGTTTTGCACTCATGTTTAAACAAAATTTGAAGCCATGTTTTATTATAAAACCCAGATAAATTATGTAGCTTTTTTTAGCAGGATAGGCATATTCAAAATATATAATTTCTATGCGTATACGTCATGCCCCGTCAGAATGCTGTAACAAAAAATGTCAAAAGAATCGAAATTTCAAACATTTACATTGCGCAAAATAATTTTTTCACATTTTATCATCCAAACCTTTGTTTACAGTTGCAAGAAAAAGTATGTGAACCCTTTGGGATTACGTGGAGTTTTGCATGAATTGGTCATAAAATGTGCTCTGGTCTTCATCTAAGTCACAACAATTTGAAAAACACAAGGCTGCTTAAAATAATACAACACAAACATTATATGTTTTCATGTGTTTATTGAACATAACATGAAAACATTCACAGTGCAGGGTGGGAAAAGTATGTGAACTCCTAGCCTAATGACTTCTCCAAGAGCTAATTGGAGCCAGGAGTGAGCCGACCTTAAGTCCAATCAGTGTGATATTATTGGATGTGTTGCTGAAAGCTGTCCTGCCCTTTAAAAACACGCACCAGTTTTGGGTTTACTGGTTTCAAGAAGCACTGCCTGATGTGAACCATGCCTCGCAGAAAAGAGCTCTCGAGACCTACGATCCAGAATTGTTGACTTGCATGAAGCTGGAAAGGGTTACAAAAGTATCTCAAAAAGCCTTGATGTTCATGTGTCCACGGTAAGACAGACTGTCTACAAATGGAGAAAGTTCAGCACTGTTGCTACTCTACCTAGGCGTGGTCGTCCTGTAAAGATGACTGCAAGAGCACAGTGCAGAATGCTCTTAATGAGGTAAAGAAGAATCCTAGAGTGTCAGCTAAAGACTTACAGAAATCTCTGGCACATGCTAACATTTTTGTTGACACATCTACAATAAGGAAAACATTAAACAAGAATGGAGTACATGGGAGGACACCTTGGAGGAAGCCATTGCTGTCCAAAAAGAATATTGCAGCACGTTTGAACTTTGCAAAAGAGCACCTGAATGTTCCACAGCACTACTGGCAAAATATTCTGTGGACAGATTAAACCAAAATTGAGTTGTTTGGAAAAAAACACACAACACTATGGGCCATATTACATATTTGGTGCTAACTTAACCAGAGCAGTTGTAAACTTAAACCCATATTACATAGTTGGTGCTAACTTAACCAGAGCTGTTGTAAACTGAAAACCTCCATAGGTTATAATGGCTCTGGGAAGTTTACAACAGCTCTGGTTAAGTTAGCTCCAACTATGTAATATGGTTTTACGTTTACAACTGCTCTGGTTAAGTTAGCACCAAGTATGTAATATGGCCCTATGTGTGGAGAAAAAAAGGCACAGCACACCAACATCAAAACCTCATCCCCACTGTAAAACATGGCGGAGGGAGCATCATGATTTGGGGCTGCTTTACTGCCTCAGGGCCTGGACGGATTGTTGTTTCTGATGGAAAAATGAATTCCAGAGTTTATCAAAACATTTTGCAGGAAAACATAAGACCATCTGTCCACCAACTGAAGCTCCGCAGAGGATGGGTGATGCAACAGGACAATGACCCAAAGCATACAAGTAATTCAACAACAGAATGGCTTCAACAAAACAAAATATGCCTTCTGGAGTGGCCCAGTCCTGACCTCAACCCGATTGAAATGCTGTGGCATGACCTTAAGAGAGCGATTCACACCAGACATTAGGGATGTGCGTTTCGGGTTTCGGAATTTCGGAATTTTCACGAAATTTCCCGATTCGTGTTTTCGGATTCGGCGAATTTCCGAATCGGGTCGGACCCGAAAACCGATAGATCCGAAAAGTTTTCCGAGCCGAAACGAAAAAATTTCGGATTTTTCGAATGGACTTGAAATGTGTCAAATCGAAATTTATTTTTGCTCTATTCATGATTTCGGTTCCATTCGTGATTTCGGTTCCATTTCGGTAATTCTGGACATCGTATATTTAACTATTATCGGTTATATCGCTGATTCTGTAACTTTTGTATTTGTAAATGCGTATCACTTGTTTCTTGTGGCATTCGGGTCAGTTTAGCGTTTTTTAAATCGTTTTGTTCATTTTTTTTGCTCTTTGGTTTTCATACCATTTTAATATGATTAAATAAAGTTGTGAAATGTATATTCAATTATTCATAAGAAAAAAAGGATCTTTATTAAATAAAAAAAAACACGATAGAATCGCCAGAATTATCGTAGACACTTTGAAACGAGGAGAACAGACGTTCCGAAAAAACGAAAATTTCCGAAATTTCCAAAAAGTCGACACAAAAAACAAGCAAAGTGACCCAAAAACACGAAAAATGGTCGATATTCCGAAAAAAAAATGTACACGAAAAACGAGCCAAACCGAATCGAAACAGAAATCGGTCAAAACGAGCCGAATCGAAAATTTTAAACATCCGAACAAATTGAACCGAATCGAACCGAAAAAAAAAATCGGTGCACAAGCCTACCAGACATCCCAAGAATATTGCTACACTGAAACAGTTTTGTGAAGAGGGGTGGTCCAAAATTACTCCAGATCGTTGTGCAGTTCTGATCTGCAACTACAGGAAACGTTTGGTTGAGGTTATTGCTGCCAAAGGAGGGTCAACCAGTTATTAAATCCAAAGGTTCACATACTTTTTCCACCCTGTACTGTGAATGTTTACATATTCTGTTCAATAAAAACATGAAAACATACAGTGGCAAGAAAAAGTATGTGAACCCTTTGGAATTACGTGGAGTTTTGCATGAATTGGTCATAAAATGTGCTCTGATCTTCATCTAAGTCACAACAATTTGAAAAACACAGTCTACTTAAAATAATACAACACAAACATTATATGTTTTCATGTTTTTATTGAACAGAACATGTAAACATTCACAGTGCAGGGTGGAAAAAGTATGTGAACCGTTGTATGTTGTGTGTTTTTTCCAAACAACTCAATTTTGGTTTCATCTGTCCACAGAATATTTTGCCAGTAGTGCTGTGGAACATCCAGCTGCTCTTTTGCAAACTTCAAACGTGCTGCGATATTCTTTTTGGACAGCAATGGCTTCCTCCATGGTGTCCTCCCATGTACTCCATTCTTGTTTAATGTTTTCCTTATTGTAGATGTGTCAACAAAAATGTTAGCATGTGCCAGAGATTTCTGTTAGTCTTTAGCTGACACTCTAGGATTCTTCTTTACCTCATTAAGCATTCTGCGCTGTGCTCTTGCAGTCATCTTTACAAGACGACCACGCCTAGGGAGAGTAGCAACAGTGCTGAACTTTCTCCATTTGTAGACAGTCTGTCTTACTGTGGACACATGAACATCAAGGCTTTTGGAAATACTTTTGTAACCCTTTCCAGCTTCATGCAAGTCAACAATTCTTGATCGTAGGTCTTCTGAGAGCTCTTTTCTGTGAGGCATGGTTCACATCAGACAGTGCTTCTTGAAACCAGTAAACCCAAAACTGGTGTGTGTTTTTTAAGGGCAGGACAGCTTTCATCAACACATCCAATAATATCACACTGATTGGACTCAAGGTTGGCTCACTCCTGGCTCCAATTAGCTCTTGGAGAAGTCATTAGGCTAGGGGTTCACATACTTTTCCCACCCTGCACTGTGAATGTTTACATGTTATGTTCAATAAACACATGAAAACATATAATGTTTGTGTTGTATTATTTTAAGCAGACTGTGTTTTTCAAATTGTTGTGACTATCAGGGTTATCCAAAGAGATTCGAATTGCTTGAGAAAGGTAACCGAACGCTGAAAATCAGCCTTCGGTTACCTTTCCTGGCCATTCGGCTATCCAGAGAGCAGGCAATTCGCCAAATCCTGGCGAATTGCCTGAACATACGGTGCCTGTTCGGTCCCTGTTCGAGGGCAGTGAAATCCCCATGAAAAAGCACTGCTTCGGCTATTCAGAGAACACAAACCAGCAGTGAAAGGTTCCCCTAATGCCCTGCCATTCGGTGGTTTCATTCGGCAAATTTATTCAGGAGAATCCCATAGACTTCAATGTTAAAAATATTCCCGTTTTAATTCAATATCTAATAAACCGTTCATTATAAAATTCTGCAGCAAAAAGTCTCTTTATTTATAGATTTTTTAGGATACTTTAAGCATTTTTCTGAATTTTTTAAAAAAAAATTAAAAGTCCGATTTTTTTTTTTTTTTTTTTCAGTTTACTTATTTTTTTTGTAACAGCCCTCTTTATTATCATTCCCTGGACCTCCTGTGAAAATTTCAGACATTTTCGCTCAGTAGTTTCTTTGCAAACAGCGTTTCTTTTTCCCAGATTCATACAAATGGTTTTTCTAATTTATTCACTGCCTCCTCTACGTCACAGCTGCTTCGGCTCTGTGTGATTCGGCTCATGTTCGGCTCCTGTTCGGCTTTTTCGAAGGTTAATCCAGATGTTTTTGCTTGTTTTCAGCGTGCATTCGGTTAGTTTTCGTCAGGTTTACGGCAGCTTTTCCCTGCAATTCGGGGACCCTGTGCTCTTTGCTGAATACACCGCAGGGTCACCGAAATGCAATCGGCAAAAGGAACCGAATTGAAGAGAACGAAAAGTCACCGAACGTGCGGTGACTTTTCGAATCTCTTTGGATAACCCTGTTAGATGAAGATCAGAGCACATTTTATGACCAATTCATGCAAAACTCCACGTAATCCCAAAGGGTTCACATACTTTTTCTTGCCACTGTATACAGGGTTATTCAAAGAGAATCAAAAAGTCACCGCATATTCGGTGACTTTTCATTCTCTTTAATTTGGGCCGATTCGACAATCCCATTTCGGCGACTCTGCGGTGTTTTCAGCAAGCACCACAGGGCCGTCGAAGCACAGGGAAAATCTGCCGCAAACCCGACGAAAACTCACCGCAAAAACCCGGCGAATGCACGCAGAAACCCGCAAAAACATCTGGATTAACCCGCCGAAGACGCCGGAAAAACCCGAGCAGGAGCCGATCACACACAGCACAGCCTCCGGAAAAAACCGACACCGCAGACGAAGGCAGTAAATAAATTAGCAAAACAGTTTGCATGAATGTTTGAAAAGTGAAACGCTGTTTGCAAAGAAACTACTAAGCGAAAATGTCTGAAATGTACATATGAGGTCCAGGGAATGATAATAAAAAGGGCTGTTACAGAAAAAATAAGTAAACTTAAAAAAAAAAATCTGACTTTTTAGGAAAAAAAAATAATCCAGAAAAATGCTTAAAATATCCAAAAAAATCTATAAATAAAGAGACGCTTTACTGCAGAATTTTATAATGAATGGTTTATTAGATATTGAATTAAAACGGGAATATTTTTAACATTGAAGCCTATGGGATTCTCCTGAATAAACCTGTCGAATGAAACCACCGAATGGGGGGGCATTTCGGGAACCTTTCACTGCTGGTTTGTGTTCTCTCAATAGCCGAAGCAGTGCTTTTTTATGGGGATTTCATTGCCCTCGAACATGCACCGAACAGGCACCGAATGTGCAGGCAATTTGCCAGGATTTGGCGTATTGCCTGCTCTCTGGATAGCCGAACGGCCAAGAAAGGTAACCGAACGCTGATTTTCAGCGTTCGGTTACCTTTCTCCAGCCATTCGGATCTCTTTGAATAACCCTGATAATGTTTATGTTGTATTATTTTAAGCAGACTGTGTTTTTCAAATTGTTGTGACTTAGATGAAGATCAGAGCACATTTTATGACCAATTCATGCAAAACTCCACGTAATCCCAAAGGGTTCACATACTTCTTCTTGCAACTGTATATATTCTATGGGGTGCTCTTGTTAAAAAAAAAAAATTTAATGGAAACCTGTTACTGCAGTTTTCTGAGAAAATATGCAATTTTACCCAAAACTTGAAAAAAACAACCCATTTTCGCTTGCGCTTTGGAGGATTGTGTTTCATGAATAATATGACTATTTATAAAACACTGAACTTTCTCCCAGCATGGGAAAAGAGACAGTGAGTAATGGCAGTGGTATTACTCATATTACACGTGACAAATGGACAATGCCATTGCTTTTGGAACAAAATTAATTACAAAAATAAGAAAAAATGTTTATCATTGGAAAGGCTAGACTCTGACATTTTCTATGACACCTCATCTGACCTTGTGTAGCGTAACGATTAGAGACATAGGGTTCCAAAGTTCCCTGCAGCGGTTTAGGTTTTTGATGGAACAATGTATACTAATGCATTGTGCCATCACCTCCACACTAGCTGTCGACATGGGAAATGAGATGGTGAGTTAGTAAGTTTCACTTAATAATTGAAAAGGGAACAACAGTGATGCATTAGAATAAAACAGAAAATTTTAAAACGTATTTTTTTTAAAAAAAGATTGTAGCTGCTACAGTTCTGAAGATACCGGGGTCCAAACGACCATCAGTGCAGACATACAGTAGTTATCCTTTCTCTTGGAGCTGCAGCTCCATTAGCCCCTATGTTAATTCAGCCCTGGATATAGTACATTATATAACATGTACTGGGACATGTTATATGTAAAATATAATAAGTTAAAAAAAGAACACGCAGTTGCCTTATTTGTTTTTAACAGTCACTTTTTCCATCCCGGCTCCCTGTCTTTTAGTTATGAGGTCTGTAGGTGACTAGAACAGCCGAGGTAATAGTCAGTGACTACCCTCTATATTTTCTCCTCTGTTTGGACTATGGGCATGGTATTTGGTTTCTACATTCTGATATTGTTAACATTTGGACCATTCTTTTGATTTTTCACTCATTGTATGTTTGTGTTTTTGAGCATTTGGCTAATAAAGTTACCCGTGCCTTGAGCACTCTGGTTGCACATTGTGCAAATTGTTTTTTAGATGAATATATTTTATATGTAAGAAATGATGATTGTGTAAAAAAAATTAAATGGAGAATATCACAGAATTAAAGGAACCAACATTTTGTACGACAATTGGTATATTATTTGGATCTTTTATACTGAAATCTGACGTACCTGAATCTGCTCAAAGGGAATCTCAAAGCTAAATGACTCATTGAAATAAGGATTCAATGTCTTTTTCTTAACCGTTGTCTTCTTTTTCTTCAGTCGTTTTCCATTCTGCAAGAGGTGTATCTTAACATAGGGATCTTGGTGAAATTATGAAAAAGAATAAAATAAATAAGTTTGGCCCATGAGGAAAGCAACATATTGTTCAATATATATATAATTTTGTAATTGCCACTATTCTTTACATTGTTCATATAAATGAACACATTAAGTTAAAATTTAATTTGTGTTAGAGAAAATGGAATCCTAAAAACGTGAAGAAAAAACCTCCAACTATATCATTTTATTGAAACCATTGATTAATATTAACATGATGTTGAATTTAAAGAAACTGTAAAGTTGCCAGATGTCGGCGATGTAAGATGTGTGCTGGAAGTGCTCTGCTAAGGGGACCATTAAACGACAGACAAATTGACCGTTGGGCACAAACTTTTGACCCACAAAGTACCACTACCCCCGCAGGAATGTCCCAGGCACGCTCTAAGAAGCAGCAGGAGAAGAAAGACTTCTTTACTCCGTGACAGGAGCGTGCTACCTCTGGAGGAGGGAAGGATGGTGGCGTCCGCTCTCCTGGGCCGGAGCTGACCCCGGAGTCCAGGCCGCAAGCTGCTGATTTAGCTGAATTTGTGTCGGGAATGGAGAGAATGTTTGGAGATTTCACGTCTACACTCACAACAAGGTGAGATGCTGTGGCTGCGGATATAAGGAAAGATATTCAGGAGATTAGTGATCGCACCGCAAAGTTAAAAGATAAGATGGTGGATACGGCAGAGGCCAATAATGTTATGGCTGCTAGAGTTGAGGCTTTGGAGGACCTGGTTCAGCGTTGTACTGATAAACTTGTGGATTTGGAGGATGGCTTGTGCAGGCAGAACTTGAAAGTCTGCGGTATTTTGGATTCTGTGCCTCCTAACAAATTGGTGGATTATGTTACCGAGATCTTGATGCTAGCACTGATCTTTTGCTCATGGATTGTATCCACAGGCTCACCAAGTCCCCATCAGCCCCTCCAAAGGCCTCAAGGGATGTACTCCTTAAGCTCCATTATTCTAAACCACCTCAACAGGCAGAGAATTCCATAGCTTTATTGTGCTCACTGTAAAATAACCCTTCCTATGCTTTAGGCTGAATTTCCTTTCATCCAGTCTAAATGGGTGACCTTGTGTCTTGTGTATAGTCCTGTTAATGAATAGGTTTCTAGACAATGGTTTATAATGGCCCCGTATATATATTTATATAAGGTTATCAGATCCCCTCTAATGCGCCGTTTCTCTAAACTAAACAGGTTTAAGCTTGTTAGTCTTTCCTCATAACTTAAACCTTCCATTTCCCTTATTAATTTTGTTGCCCATCTCTGCACTTTTTCTAGCACTATAATATCCTTTCTTAAGACAGGTGCCCAAAATTACACGGCATATTCAAGGTGCGGTCTTACCATTTATTTACACAGAGGCAAAATTATGTTTTCATCCCGAGAGTGAACTCCCCTTTTAATGCATGCCAATACCTTGGCGGCTGCTGTTTGACATTGCACATTGTTACTTAGTTTGAAGTCTATGATTATTCCCAAATCCTTCTCCTGCTTGGATTTCCCTAACTCCGTACCATTTAGGGTATAAGTTGCTTGTGTGTTCTTCACTCTAAAGTGCATAACTTTGCATGTATCTACATTAAATTTCATCTGCCATTTAAGTGCCCAGTCCCACAATCTATCTAAATCGCTCTGCAGCGAAGTAACATCCTGTTCACATTGTATTACTTTTCCTAGTTTTGTGTCATCTGCAAACACTGATACACGATTTTCAATGCCTATCTCAAGGTCATTTATAAATAAATTGAATAGAATTGGTCCTACAACAGACCCCTGAGGGACACCACTTACCACTGATGTCCATCTTGAAAATGTACCATTTATGACCACTCTCTGTACCCTATCTTTTAGCCAGTTTTCTATCCAAGAACAAGTATTTTCATCTAGACCAATTTTTCTTAATTTAAATAGTAACCTCTTATGTGGAACTGTGTCGAAAGCTTTGGCAAAGTCCAAGTAAATCACATCCACTGCGACCCCTTGATCTATACTTCTACTTACTTCCTCATAGAACGTAATTAGGTTAGTCTGACATGATCTGTGTTTCATAAAACCATGCTGATTTTTGCCAATTACATTATACCTCCCAATAAATTCCTGAATATTATCCCTTAGTAACCCCTCAAATACTTATCCAGCCACAGATGTTAAGCTCACAGGTCTATAATTCCCAGGCACAAATTGTAAACCTTTCTTAAATATAGGGACCATGTCAGCTTTTCTCCAATCCTCTGGTACGATTCCTGAAAGAAAATAATCTAGAAAGATTAAGAACAGAGGTTCTGAGAGCTGCAGGCATTCCGTATTGGTGGGGCTTCCATGCCCAATTGTTGCTACATAAAAAAGAAAAACTCCACGTTATATCTACTATGGACGAGGGAGAGCACCTTTTGCGACTCTGGGATATGCCCTCCATCTTTCCTAAGGAAAAGCCTTCAGCCTCCCCAATGCGTCTGGAGACAGAGTGGGAAAAGCGCTGACTCCTGGTCCTCGGATGTTTCGTGATGGCTTCTTCTGCTACACCCTTCGTGATGGAGAGTAGTGCTGGGGCGTTGGGTCTTACAGACTAATCTGTCGATTTGTGTTTTGCCAACCCCTGAATGCTGGGGCTCCTCGGTACGGATTATTGTCTCCTCTCTCCTTTTTTCTTATTATTCTGCTCCTTATTTTCAGGTTGTCATCTTGGTTGGAGAGAGTGACAGGTCACACCTCCCCCCTCTCTCCTGGTGAGACACTGAGGGTTTTTTCCCTCTATGGGGGTCGGTTATTTGCAATTGTATATAGTTTTTTACTTTTGTGCACTGTTTGTAGTTTTGTTGTGTGCTCATATAGCAATCCTGCTCATTTCTCAATGCTAGTTCCATACGAGGTGTGTGCTCCTACCCCGCTGTGTACCTCCTTACGGCAGCCCACATCGATCTTATGTCTATACCGGTACATGAAGGTTCTGTCCCATAATGTGAGGAGCTTAAATGCTCCTGTTAAAAGGCATTCCTTGGGAACGAAGGTTAAAAAGGCTTATCCTAATGTTTGATGTCTCCTGGAGACTCATTTTAAGAGATTACATCATCTGCTTTTAAATAATGCTAGATATTCCACTCAATTCCACGCTATGGGGCCTCATAAATCTAAAGGTGTTTCTATCCTTTTCCACAACAGGCTGTTTTTTCAATTACACAGAAAGATTAGTGATTCAAGGGGGTGCTATCTTATACTATAAAGCTCTATTACTCACAGGGTGTATACTCTTGTGAATGTATATGGTCCCAACTCCTCTCAGGTATTTTATTAAACATGTTCTTAACAAGATGTCCACAGTTTTAACTGGGGAGATTATACTGTGTGGGTACTTTAATTTATGTGTGGACCCGGTTCAGAATCAGTCTGGCCCTCCGTATGCATCCTTACATAAACAATGTAAAAGTTTCTCAGAGGTAATGTCACATTTTAATTTGTATAATCTGTGGAGAGTTTTAAACCCAGGTGAGAAAGACCAACAGGGATATTCAGAGAAAGGTGAAAAACAGGAGAACTGGCAGAAAAGAACAATCTAGACCAAATTGACGATTTGGGAAGTGAGATAAATGGGAGATTTTTTCTGGTTTGGCTATTTCGACCTAGAATTTTCACTTCTCCAGTCATTCTCCTGAGTTTCACCTTTCTTTGAATAGACCTCTATACCTTTTATTCACCACCCACAATTCCTATAATAGGATCGATTGTTTTTTTAAAAGAATTCCCCTCAGAGTTCCCTTTTACCAAAGGTGACATGGTACGAGAATAAAGCTACAGTGCCGGACAGAATTCACCCGCGAGTACTGAGGGAACTGTGTGTTGAAATATGTAAACCTCTGTTTTTAATCTTTCAAGATTCTTTTCTTCTGGGAATCGTACCAGAGGATTGGAAAAGAGATCCGAATTGTGGCCAAAAGGTAACCAAACAGTGAAATTCAGCGTACGGTTACCTTTCCTGGCTATTTGGTTATTCAAAGAGCAGGTGTGGCACTCTGTGTAGTAAACACATTGCACCCCACAGATGATGAGCATTGTATTTTCAGTAACAGCAAAGACAGCTGAAACCATGCTGAAACTCATGCAGACTGCAGCTGCACATTATGATAAAGGCATTGTGAGAACAGGGCAGAAGAAAATAGTCCTACCCACAGAACAGATTACCTCTATTCATGCTCGCGCCCACGTGGGAGCCATAACCAAAGGCCAAGAGATGCTCTTTGTTCGTCCGAACTGTGTTCATTACCATCAGTGAAGTGGTAGTAGCTGTTTGCAAGGGAAGTCCAATCTATGTACCATCCCTATTGCCAATACCACCAGGCATGTTATCACATTAGACCAACGATGTCTCCTGGGTCACCTCCAAACTGTAAAAACAGTGTATCCAGCAGCAGTGCGACCAGTCAGCGACCGAGAGTTTCAACGTGAACAAATGAGCCACCAGTCTAGCAATGTGCTTGAGCCACCAGAGTCTGAAGTAAAGATGTGGGCTAACAGCAGTAGTAGAACTAACCAGAAGTGGGATCCTCCGGTAAATGTGGACCACTTAAGTGAGATTCAGCAACAAGCAGTGAGACAAGTGTTGAGGGAAGAATGTAATGCTTTTGCCTTCGATGATGATGATATTGGTTGCATCCCATCTCTCAACATGCACATCACTCTGAAAGATAACACACCTGTCCAAAAGACCTACATGTCCGTTCCAAAACCCCTCCATCAAGAAGTGAAGGAGTATATCCAAGACCTGCTAAACAAGGGATGGATAACTTAGTCAAGATCACCATATTCTTCACCTGTGGTATGTGTCAGGAAGAAGGATGGAATTCTGAGACTCTGCTGTGACTACAGGGAATTAAACAGAAAGTCAGTGCCTGATCGCCACCCAATCCCAAGAAAACAGGTTAATCAAAGACAATGTCGTAATACAAAACCTGGTCAGCAACACGGGGGTAGTCAGACGAGACAGAATCAGGAATACGGAGTATAGAATAGTCAAATGGAATAGCCGGGTCGATATCAGTGCAGAAGCGTAGTACAAGGAAATAGTTTAGGCTCTAGGGCAACGGAAGGCAGAATAGTCAGAAAACAAGCAGAGGTCAATAACAGGTTAAATCACGAGAGAATTCAGGTACAAGGAGCTCAGGTATGGATAACCACGATCTGGCACTGCTTAGAAGGAACTGTTGGTTTTTAAAAGACCTTCACCAGACCGCGCCCCCCTCTCAAGCCGCACCTCATGCAGCCACCTCCCTGCCTGTTTCAATTTAAACCAGGTGTTGGTGAGCGAGCAGCATCAGACATGCTGCCCTCAAGCACACCGGACAGGCTGGAAGCCCCCAACGTTATAGTACCCCCCTCTCCACGGGAGGCCACCGGACGACCAACAGGACAAGTGACAGAACGACCACCGGGGCGAGTGGCAGGACGACCACCAGGGCGATCGGGGTGCGAGGCATGGAACACCCTGACCAACCTAGAGGCAGTCATGTTGGAAGCCGGAATCCAGGACCGGTCCTCCGGACCATAACCCACCCAATCGACCAAGTACTGCAGAGCACCCCTGAACAGCCTAGAATCCAGAACTTTCCTAACCTCATACTCCGTCTCTCCATCAACCTGAACAGGTGGAGGAGGAGGAACGACCCGCGTGTACCTGTTACACAACAAAGGCTTCAGTAGGGAGTTGTGGAAGACGTTGTGCAAGCGAAGATGTCTAGGAAGGGCAAGAGCATAAGCCACAGGGTTAATGCGGCGAATGATCTTGTATGGACCGATAAACCGAGGTGCCATTTTCATAGAAGGCACCCGCAACTTCACATTCCTAGTGGACAACCAAACTCTATCCCCCACGTTGTAGGAAGGAGCTTGTAACCTATGCCTGTCAGCCTTGCGTTTCTGGACAGCAACATTGCGCCCCATGTTTTCGCGAATCTGTCTCCAAATATCCTGTAGTTGTGTGAGATGTTCATCGAGAGCTGGGATGGCCTGTTCAGCAAACTGAAGCGGTAGAGCCGGAGGGAAAAAAAACATAGATAGCAGAAAAAGGAGAGTGGCCAGTGGTCTCGTTAACGGCGTTATTACGTGCATACTCAGCCCAGGGCAACAACTCCAACCAATTGTCTTGTTGTGTGGTAAAGCAACGTATGTACTGCTCGAGACCCTGATTTGCCCTCTCTGCTGCCCCATTGGTTTGTGGATGATATGCTGAAGAGAAGGCCAATCGCACCCCCATCTCCGCACAGAAATCCCTCCAGAAACGAGAGACGAACTGAGATCCAAGCGGTCTACAACTGTCAGAACCACAGTATGACCCTTGGACTTCGGCAAGTCCACAATAAAATCCATGGATAGATGAGACCAAGGCCTATTAGGAATGGGTAAAGGCTGCAATAGACCGACAGGCAAGGTTTTACTGGTTTTGCTTCTGGCACAGACTTGACAAGCCAAAACAACCAGACGTACGTCCTGTCGCATGGTGGGCCACCAGAACTGTCTGGAGATACTGGTAAGAGTCTTAGTAATACCAGATGACCTGCTGGTTTTGAATCATGAAACATTATGAGTAATTCTTGTCTTTCCTTTTCAGGCACAAACAACATATCTGGAGGCTTGTTAGGTGGAGCCCCCATTTGAGCTGCTTGGAGGCGTTCCAGAAAAGGCGAGGAAACAGACAAGACCGTGGAAGCCACACTACGTTCAGGAGGAACTATAGGATTGTGGTCTTGTGTATTTGATTCATACGGGTCATATTGACGAGATAAGGCATCAGCCTTTACATTGCGGTCACCTGGTCTGTAAGTCAACACAAAATTAAACCGAGACAGTAGTAATGACCACCTGGCCTGTCTTGAGTTCAGACGTTTAGCATCCCCGATGTACGTAAGTTTCTTATGATCAGTGATTATCAACAAAGGGTCAAGAGTACCTTCCAACAAATGTCTCCACTCTGACAGGGCAGACACAATAGCAAGCAATTCTCTGTTACCGATATCATAATTGCGTTCTGCTGGTGATAATTTTCTTGAAAAGAACCCACAAGGATGTAGAGGCTTCCCTGGAGACTCTCTGTGAGATAGGACAGCCCCAATGCCTATCTCGGAAGCATCAACCTCAAGAACAAATGGAATTCTGGGATCAGGATGCCGTAACACGGGAGCGGAAGTGAAAGCCTGTTTGAGAGCTTCTAATGCCTGTTTGGATTGTGAAGACCAGACCTGGTTCTTCAGACCTTTACGTGTCATATTAATGATAGGAGAAGCTACAGCAGAATAATTCTTGATAAATCTCCTATAATAGTTGGAAAACCCCAGAAACCTCTGTATGGCTTTGAGGCCTTGAGGGAGAGGCCATTCTGAGATGGCCGTGAGTTTGGAAGGATCCATCTCAAAACCGTCTGGAGTGATAATGTACCCAAGAAATTTTACAGTAGTAATGTCGAATAAACACTTCTCCAGTTTGCAATAAAGACCATTGTCTAGTAGTTTTGCTAATACCTGTCTGACATGTTCATGGTGGGTTATAAGATCGAGAGAGTAAATTAGTATATCGTCTAAGTATACGATAACAAAGGATTGCAAAAAATCACTGAGCACATCATTAATGAAATCTTGGAATACAGCTGGAGCATTACAGAGACCGAACGGCATGACCAGATATTCATAATTCCCACTCCTGGTGTTAAATGCTGTTTTCCATTCATGCCCTTCTTTTATATGTATCAGGTTGTAAGCCCCTCTCAAATCGAGTTTTGTGTATACTGCTGATCCCCTTAACCTGTCGAACAGTTCTGATATAAGAGGGCTAGGGTACACATTCTTGATGGTGATCTTGTTAAGCCCCCTATAATCGATACACGGGGTAAATCTCCTTTTTTAGATACAAAAAAAGAGAAGAGGAACGTCTGATAAAACCTCTCTCCAAATTCTCCTGTATGTACTCCTCCATGATTTGGTTCTCTTTTATGGATAAAGGATATACTTTGCCTCGAGGAGGCATGGTACCTGGATGAATATCTATGGCACAATCATACGGTCTATGTGGAGGTAGTTTCTCTGCCTCTCTTTTATCGAATACAGTCCTGAGATCGGCATACCAGTCAGGAACCTCTGTAGACAATGGAGGCGTTGTAGGTGTGTTCAGGGCACCAATATGCTGAATGGGTATTAAACAAGTCCCAAAACAAGGACTCAAAGACTCAAAGACAGTATCTCTCGCTTAGCCCAATCAATAACAGGATTATGTTCCACCAACCAAGGGAAACCAAGTGCAACAGGATTGGAAGGTGAACGGATAACCTGAAATATGATCTCTTCTTTATGCAAGAGACCAGTTGTAAGAACCACTGTAACAGTATCGTGAGTAATTCTGGGACAGGATAACGGCCTACCATCTATGGCTTCGACGGCCAAGGGTGTCTCTCTTACAACCAGAGGGAGAGAAATGGAGGAAGCGTATTCAATATCAATGAAATTACCAGCAGCCCCAGAGTCAACAAAAGCGGTAGTATGCGTGGTCTTGGTCTCCCAAGCCACGGATACTGGTAACAAGAGTCTAGTGTCTTTGACAGGAGACATGAACGTCACACCCAAGGCCTGTCTCCTCAGTTGCCTTAGGTGCGGTAGTTTTCCGACTTAACATGCATTCTAGGGCGAGTGGGACATTGAAGTCGTAAATGTCCTTTTAAACCACAATACAGGCACGATCCCTCATGAAGACGCCTTGTTCTCTCTTCCTCTGTAAGCCTAGTATGGCCTAGTTGCATAGGCTTAGAGGGAGGGGATAACTCTCTTGGTGGTGCCTGAAAGACAGGGGCCAACCTTGGTAATGGTCTCTTATGTTTCTCTCTTGGAGTTCTTCTGTCCATTATCTGCTCATCCAGATCTATACAATAATCTATAAATTCACTCAACACCTCAGGTAATTTACGAGGGGCCAACTCATGCATCAATGACTCCGATTACCCCTCCATAAAAGCCAGAACCAGAGTCTCATTAGTCCAGTTCACGTCAGAAACCAACGTTTTAAATTCTATAGCATAATCAGATACAGTCCTGTTCCCTTGACGTATGCGGAACAAGGATTTGCCAGCTACCTTGGCCTTTCTGGTAGGATTAAACATACGTTTTAACTCAGCTATGAATTCTTTATAGTTCAGTACGATAGGCTTCTCTGCCTCCCATAAAGGATTCGCCCATACGTAAAGGGAATCCACAAGGTAGAGGAAGGGAGTATATTTAAAAGGAAACAAAATAGCAAAACAAGAGGACATAGTCTTAGATTAGAGGGGCAAAGGTTTAAAAGTAACATCAGGAAGCATTATTTTACTGAGAGGGTGGTGGATACATGGAACAGTCTTCCAGTAGAAGTGGTAGAGGCCAAAACAGTAATTGAATTTAAGCAAGCATGGAATAGGCATAAGGCTATCCTAAACAAAAGATAAATCCAGGTAAAGTATCCATGTAATTGGGCAGACTAGATGGGCCGAAAGGTTCTTATCTGCCGACATTTTTCTATGTTTCTATATCAACGCTCTGCCAGACAGATGGTTAATAATGAACCCCACTTTGGCTATGTCAGTGATAAACATTTGTGGATTTAATTTAAAATGAATATCCACCTGGACCAAAAATCCCCGGCACTCTGAGGGAGTACCGTCAAACCTCATAGGAGCAGTCATGTGTACCTGGGATGTCTGAACAACAGAGGACACAGGTATAGCAGGCAGAGGTGCAACCCCAGCTGGTTCCAGGTGAGCCATACGAGCCAGGATAGTTTGTAAGGCGAGAGCAAACTGATCCATCCTAATGTCCTGCTCATCCTGTCTGGATACAAAGTTACTCAAATGCTGTGTTAAGTCTGCGGGATCCATTTGGCCAGATCGTAATGTCACGGTTCCCGGATCCCACCACGCAGTCCTTAAAGCCCAACACTCCAGAACCCAAAAGCTACCAACAGGGTAGCCGTAGAAGAATCCCTAACTGTCTGGTCCTTAGAATTGGCCAGGTATACTAGCTAGACAGAAAGGGTTAATCAAAGACAATGTCGTAATACAAAATGAGCCAGAATCAGGAATACAGAGTATAGAATAGTCAAATGGAATAGCCGGGTCGATATCAGTGCAGAAGCGTAGTATAAGGAAATAGTCTAGGGCAACGGAAGGCAGAATAGTCAGAAAACAAGCAGAGGTCAATAACAGGTTAAATCACGAGAGAATTCAGGTACAAGGAGCTCAGGCATGGATAACCACGATCTGGCACTGCTTAGAAGGAACTGTTGGTCTTTAAAAGACCTTCAGCAGACCGCGCCCCCCCTCTCAAGACGCACCTCATGCAGCCACCTCCCTGCCTGTTTCAATTTAAACCGGGTGTTGGTGAGCGAGCAGCATCAGACATGCTGCCCTCAAGCACACCGGAAAGGCTGGAAGCCCCAACGTTACGACTATTCGATACTGTCCAGGCAAGTCAAATACGGATGCAGATGGTCTATCCCGAATGCCGCTAGAGATAAACGACTACATGAATCAATGTATTGAAGAAATCAAACAGGATATCATCAGCTCTTCAATACTGGGAATATCTGAGTTGGAAGAACCGTCCCAGGGGATAGGAACAGTTTTCACAAGTGCACTGGAACTGGTACAAGATGCAATCCCTAGTACAGCTACTAGTCCCTTGACTACGGAGCAGATTTGAAAGTCCCAAGAAAAAGACCCCATCATTGGAAGAGTTCTAAGATACAAGTCAAAAAATCAGCGTCCAGGAAACGAAGTCCAAAAGACAGAACACCCAGATGTCCATTCATTACTGAAACAATGGACAAAACTGTATGTGAACAAAGATGGAGTGTTACGTAGAAAACGTCAGAACGAGATCAACTTATCCTGCCCAAAGAGTACCACCCACTCATATTCAAAGAATTACACCAAGAAATGGGACACCTTGGTGTTGAAAGGACACTCACTTTGATTAGAGACAGATTCTACTGGCAACACATGCAGAAGGATGTGGAACACTTCGTGACCAGAGTCTGTGAATGTCTTAAGAAGAAGAAGCCCAATAAGTCTACTAGAGCACCGTTGACTTCCATTACCGGAACTATCCATTTGAAATGGTATCCATAGACTTCCTGCACTTGGAGACATGTAAACAAGGATATGAATACATCTTAGTAGTCATGGATCACTACACCCGGTTCGCACAGGCCTATGCCACAAAGAACAAAGCCGCCAAGACTGTAGCAGAGAAGATCTTTAATGATTTTGCACTCACGTTTGGGTTCCCGAGCAAGATCCACCATGATATAGGAAAAGAGTTTGAGAATCAGATGTTGACAAGGCTGAAAGAACTCTCTGGAGTCCATGGCTCTCATACACACCATATCACCCTCAAGGAAATGGCCAAGTTGAAAGGTTCAACAGGACACTGCTATCCATGTTGAGAACTCTGACAGAAAAGGAGAAGACAGACTGGAAGAACTCATTGGGAAAAGTCGTAGATGCTTATAATTGCACACACAGTGAGGCTACCGGATACTCACCATATTACCTACTGTTTGGAAGATCCCCAAGACTTCCTATTGACCTTTTGTTCAATCGCACGGTTGAAGAAAAGCAAGAAACGCACCAAGACTACGTAACAGACTGGCAAAAGAGAATGAGTGAAGCCTACCGCATTGCATCCAAAGCAGCCAACAAAGAAGCAACAAGAGGAAAAGAATACTATGATAGAAGAATCCATGGAAATGATTTACAACCTGGTGGTCGAGTGCTTGTTCACAACTTAACTGAAAGAGGAGGACCTGGGAAAATTCGATCCTACTGGGAAGAGAAAGTTCACATAGTAGTACAAAGAAAAATCAAAGAGAGCCCTGTCTATGAAATCAGACCAGAAAATGGTGAAGGTAGAACTAGAGTAATTCACAGAAATTTGTTAATGCCATGTGATTACTTACCACTGGAAAAACCTGAGAAGGCCACAGACAAGCCAAAGCAAAATGATTCCTTGAAGAAAAGTGAAGGAAAGCAAAAGACACAGCCTCAATATAATCTGGATAGTGATTCAGAGGAAGATTACCAACTGGTATACAGATTCGAGCCTTGTGTACAGAAGAATTCTGGAAATGAAGACTCATCCCTCAACCCGGAAGCTAGAGTTTTCCAACCCCATGTCATCCAACAGTCAGATGAATCCCTACTGCCAGCCGATGAAGAGGTATCAATACCATTTAATGAAGATTTACACGATGACAGACACAGTGAATGTGAAGATCAAGTTCACCAGCCAACATTTGAAGCAGAACAGTCTTTTGATGAAGAACGAGAAAACCTTGTACAAACACCTAGATCATATCCACAGAGAGACGCCAACCAAGAATGTTGACTTATGAAACCTTGGGACAACCTTCTGTGATACAAAGAGAAGTATCGGTGAAGGACATTCACACAACACATTGTAGTTCAAGCTTTTGGAGACCATGGAATATAATGAACTCACAGACTGCTTATTAAAGTGGACCATGAGCCTTATCCATGACCGTCGGTAGACAGTAAGGAGTGTAACTACCAGGTTTAGGATGTATTTATGACGGAATGGAGATGTTGTTCCGCCTGCGGGTGTGCTCTATCTGCGTGACCCCCGTCGCTTACCGCTGGCCCGACTACCGAGTGACGCGCACTCGGCGTCTCGTGCGGCCTGGCGTGACCCTGGGGAAGGGTTAGCGGGCGGTGGAGGGGACCCCTGCCTAGAACCAGCCCGACCACTGAGCCATACGGCACTCAGCGTCCCGAGCAGCTGGTTCACTGACCTTGTGGTGTGGAGTGCGTCTGCGGGCGGCCGTGCGAATCTGGGGATCGGATCTGCCGCGGAGGAATATTCGGATCTGATTGCGGAGGAATATTCGGATCTTATGTGGAGGAATATTCGGATCTTTAAAACGATGAATCTTCGGATCTTACGGGAGCGGCTGAATCTTCGGATCTGATCACCGCTCACTTGGTATACCGAAGCGCGGTACGCGGCCGCGCCTTCGTTCGGATCTTAAGTCCGTTCGGATCTTAAGTCCGTTCTGATCTTAAGTCCGTTCTGATCTTAAGTCCGTTCTGATCTTAAGTCTGGACACCGCACCCTGAGACCGCGCGGGATGCTCAGACAGTATATGCGGCGGAGAGTAAAGGACATCAGGCGAGGCTGGATGCACTGGAAAATCTCCCTTTATTTTTCACAACACACGCATTTATCACTTTACACACTTATGAATACAATGGGGATCCCTGCCCGCCCACACAAGTCCCATTGGCCCTCGCTGGCAGGAGGCACCCTGGCCCCGATTCGTATTGGCCGTTACGAATCAGGGAGTTGCCGATTCGGCCATTTTACGATCCGAGTATTCTGATCTGAACCACGAGGTGATCAGAAAATGGCGGCGGGCGTGGCAGACAAAGGGAAAATACATTACGCAATAAACCAACGGGGAACACTTTATTACACCACACAATAATCACATCTAAATAAAAGTACTTATAAAACTAGGTGCGTGCCACCACACCCAAGTGTCCATAGCCACCACTGTCCCTGCACCGCCCCTGGCTGAGGGTGCTGGGCCATTCCGTGACAGTATTCCTGCAAGTAAATTTGTAGATATATATATATATATATATATTGGTGTTTTGTTAAGAAACGCAACTTCTAGACAGTCAGTTCTTAGGAAAAAAGGAAATGTCTGTTCACATTAAATTTTGTGGGGGGTGGAGTGTGGCACTCTGTGTATTAAACACATTGCACCCCAAAAGAGAATACAGTATGCAGAATGAAGTAATAAGCATTTTTTTAAGTTTGTCATTATTGACAAGCCCATAACTATATTGTCAATAGCTCTGTTGCTGCTGCCTTATCCTCCTACTAGCAGGTGGCGATCGATCGCTGTGTTTCTCAGCCACAGGGACTGTGATTTGTGCCATGTGCATGTCTCAGTGGTTTATTAGTTCTGAGACAGCCATTGAATGCAGAGGAAGATAATCAGCAAGTCCAGAGTAAAAACCTGAGTTATTTCTCTATTTCAGAATGAAAAATCAAAAATAAATGTGTTGTATTAGAACAAGCTCCGTCTCTTGATTCCACAAATGCAACACAGGCAGTTTGTCGAATCCTGGTGAATTGTCTGCACATACGGTGCCTGTTCGGTGCCTGTTCAAGGGTAGTGAAACCCCCATAGTGAAGCAATGCTTTATCTATTCAGAGAACAAAAACCAGCAGTGAAAAGTTGCCGAATTGCCCTGCTGTTCGGTGGTTTCATTCGACAGGTTTATTCAGGCAAATCCCATAGGCTTCAGTGTTAAAAATATTCCTGTTTTATTTCAATATCTAATAAACCTTGTTGATTATAATATTCTGCAGTAAAAAGTCTCTATTTATAGATCTTTTTAGGATCTCTTAGGCATTTTTTGGGATTTTTTTGTGAAAAATTTCTTTGTTTTTTTTAAATCATTTTTTCTTTTTTCTCTAACAGCCCTTTTTATTATCATTCATTGGATCTTATGTGTAAATTTCAGACATTTTCGTTCTGTAGTTTCTTTGCAAACAGCGTTTCACTTTTCAAACATTCAAGCATACTGTTTTTTGTTTTATTTCACTCCATTCGTCTGCGGTGTCGGCTTTTTACCGGCAGCTGCTCTACGCTGTGATCGGCGGCTGCTCGGGTTTCTCCGGCGTGTTCGGCAGGGTTAATCCAGATGTTTTTGCGGGTTTCGGTTTGCGTTCGCCGGTTTTTGTAGTGAGTGTTCGGCGGGTTCGTGGTGGCTTTTCCCTTTTCCCATACGACGGCCCTGTGGTGCTTTGCTGAATACACCGCAGGGTCGCCGAATTGGGATCGCCAAATCGCACCGAATTGAAGAGAATGAAAAGTCACCGAACGTGCAGTGACTTTTCGATTCTCTTTGAATAACCCTGTTAAACTACTTCTGTCTGTGTGCATTGGTTTTATTTAATACACAAGTTTTACAATTTAAGTTGAATTAGTGAAATAAATTAACTTTTCCATGACATTCTAAATTATTGAGATGCACCTGTAGGTGTAAAGAAAACTGTTTCTAAGGAGGCACTTTTTAAACTAGTGACTCAAATTAAGGTCTTGTTGCTTTCTTAGAGACCTCGTCGATTGTCATGGCTCGTTGCATTGCAGCAGTCAAAATGAGGGTGCTCCCCAGAATCCTGTATATCTTTAGGGCGCTGCCATTGCCTGCCCCACAGCCATACTTCCATTCCTTACAGTCTGTGCGTAATGATTTTACTTGGAACTATAAGCAGCCTCGGATTAAACTCCCCGTCCTGACTAGAAGTATAGACAGGGAGGGGGATTGGGGGTACCTGACCTTTTTATGTCCTATAATGGCATCCATGTTGCGACGATGATGGAATGTTTTCGGTATGATCGCAGTCCGCATTGGGTGGGTATGGAGGCATCCATTTTGTGTCCCCATGACATGAGAGTTTTGCTCTGGACTCCGCCTGTCTGTCGCCCGAAGAGGGACGATCTCTTACTGTGTCCCTCTTTGAAGGTATCTCTGGGATATGGGATAGGATGTTCTTGAAGATGTCTGGTACAGGCCCCATCTCAAGACCTTCCCCACTTAGAATATTTAACTATATTCTTCATAATTTCGTTGCGCAGCGTTGGGAGGCGAAGGGCATTTTTCATTTGGCACAAATAGTGGACAAGCAGATGGGAATGGAGTTTTCTTTCCTTAAAGCTAGATTCGACCTGAACGCCTCATACTATTTCCCCTTCTACCATTTATATAGCTCCCTAAAGAGGCAAGGTTCTCTCAATTTTTATACTTTTCACTCCCCTAACCTCACTGCTGCTGAGTCTATGGCCGTTTCAACTAGGATTCTTCGGGGACTGATATCTATTGGATACTCTATGGTCACTCTAAATCGTGAATTGCCCCTTTGGCTTTATAATGATCTTTGGGAAAGAGATTTGGGCCACACGGTGGCTGCCGACTCCTGGGAGAGGTTTATCCATTGTGGTGGGGGGGTGTCACTTCTTCGCCCCCCGCGGCGCTGCCTGGGGGGTCTGGGCGCCCGGCAGCATCACTGGCTGGCCAGGTGCCAGGCTTACAAGCTGGCTGATCGGTGTCTGAAGGGGCGGGGCTTGGTGTGATGACACGGAGCCGGCGGCCTTAAGTACAGGGCGCGAGACTATGCTCGTCGCCCTGACGTGGAGTTATTTTCCCGCATCGCCAGCTGATTGCAGTGTTCTGTTTCAGTGAGACTTTTGCCTAGTTGACGACTTTGCTATTACGAGGACCTTGCTTGTGTTTCTGACCCAGAGTGCCAATTGACGATTCTTACGCTTATCGCCTTGTGTGTGTATGTTGTATGCTGTGATCACAGATTGTATGCATAATTTATACTGCATGATTTCTGTTTGGGGGTCTGCCTGTCAGGTTGCTAAACTCACCAACCTCTCAGGCTACCTGTTAAAGATTTAAATCACTGGGAATCTTCTCCCGGTAAATGTGTAGGAGTGTGCTTTCTGGGGGGATATATTTGTTTGCATATTCTAGGGAGTTATAGAACAAATAAATATGAGACACTGATATACGAAATGTTGACAAGGATATTTGTGGTTCCTATGGTGCTCATATCAGTGGATATTATTGGGCTATATTAAGGCTCTACGTGCAAAGTTGAGGTACGTGGCACCCAGGTTGGAGGAGCAACTTCCTATTTGTAAAAGGAGAGTTTGTGCACGACACTGCAGTATCATGGCGAATGTTGGTTTTGGTGCGAGGAAGTTTCTGTCATTTTAATTATAGTGGGATAGAGTTCTTACTGATGTGCATGCGGCGCCGGAGTAGGGGGATAAGTTTGTGTTTATAGGAGGAGGGTGGATGTGTGGTAATGGTACATAGAGGCAATAGTGCATTGACTTTATGTCGTATTACAAGGGAATTTCTGTCACTTTTATAGTGCGAGGGAGTTCTCACTGATGAAATGAAGGAGGTACATGGGTCGGAAGGAAGAGCGGACTGGGGATGTGGTGCTTGATCTGGAGATGTTCATAGAAAGTGGCATAACTCGAAATCCATATTTAGCCCTTTAGGGTGCATGGAATCAAATTCGTAAATACATTTCATCTCCTCTTGTCCGATTTTCCTGGCCATATCTCCGCCTCGTCTGTTGTTATGAATTTTCTTAAGAGCCAGGAATTGGAGGTTTCGGGGGTCGCTATTGTGGCATTTCTTGAAATGTGCGGGGACACTGTGCGTCTCAAGTCCTTTTTCAATATTTCTAACATGTTCTCTAATTCTGACTCCTTGTCGTTTTCCCTACATATCTCATCCCGCATGGGCATGTGAGCAGATAGATGACGTTCTGTGTGAAGCATGTGAGTATCCCCTTTATTTTCCATTCACCCCTGCGGTTCTGCGTAGTTCTGATGTGTAGAGACACATTTTTCCTGTTTCCTGTCTTTCTGCAGCTGATGCAGTTGCCGCATCTGTAGAATCCTTCTTTCTGATGGAAGGGGTCTTTCTTTTTCATTACCATGTGTTCACTCCCAGTTATCTTAGATTTTAGGTTCTTTGCAGCCCTACAAATGAATCTGGGCTTAGGGGGTAATAGGTCTCTGAGCATAGGGTCCTCCCTTAAAATGGGCCAATATTTACTGACAATCTTTCTGAATTCTTTGTTTTGTTGGTTGTATGTGAAGAGGATTGGGACGTCAGTTTGATTGGTGGCATTCGGTTGTTTGTGTTTGTATGTCAGAAGGTCATTTCTTTCTTTACTTTTGACATCTTCTCTTGTTGTTTCCAGAGTGGCTCTATTAAATCCTTTTTCGGTGAAGGATGTTATTAGTTCTTCTTTTTGGGATTCATAGTCTGTGAGCTTCGATTAATTACGCCTCAGTCTAATGAACTGGCTCTTAGGGACTCCATCAAGCCACCTATTCAGGTGGCAACTGTGTCCTTTCCCAATATATGATTTTTACTTTGTTTTTATTGAATATTGGATTCCAATATTGTTGAATGGATTAGGCAGTGGCTGAGTGACAGGCAACAGAAGGTTGTGGTAAATGGAGTTTATTCGGCGCAAGGTCTTGTTACCAGTGGGGTACCTCAGGGGTCAGTACTTGGACCCATTCTATTTAATATTTTTATTAGTGATATTGCAGAAGGTATTAATGGAAAAGTATGTCTTTTTGCTGATGACACAAAGATTTGCAACAGGGTTGACGTTCCTGGAGGGATCAGCCAAATGACAAATGATTTAGGTAAACTAAAAAAATGGTCGGAGCTGTGGCAATTGAGTTTTAATGTGGATAAGTGCAAGATAATGCACCTGGGACGTAAAAACCCAAGGGCTGAATATAGAATATTTGATACAGTCCTAACCTCAACATCTGACGAAAGGGATTTAGGGGTTATTATTTCAGAGGATCTAAAGGTAAGTAGTCAATGTAATAGAGCAGCAGGAAATGCTAGCAGAATGCTTGGTTGTGTAGGGAGAGGTATTAGCAGTAGGAAAAGGGAAGTGCTCATGCCACTGTACAGAGCACTGGTGAGACCTCACTTGGAGTACTGTGTGCAGTACTGGAGACCCTATCTCCAGAAGGATATAGACATCTTAGAGAGAGTTCAGAGAAGGGCTACTAAAATGGTGTACGGCTTGAAGGAGAAAAGTTACCAGGAAAGGCTTAATGATCTTAACATGTACAGCTTGGAAAAAAGACGAGACAGAGGAGATATGATAGAAACATTTAAATACGTAAAGGGAATCCACAAGGTAGAGGAAGGGAGTATATTTAAAAGGAAACAAAGTAGCAAAACAAGAGGACATAGTCTTAGATTAGAGGGGCAAAGGTTTAAAGGTAACATCAGGAAGCATTATTTTACTGAGAGGGTGGTGGATACATGGAACAGTCTTCCAGTTGAAGTGGTAGAGGCCAAAACAGTAATTGAATTTAAGCAAGCATGGGATAGGCATAAGGCTATCCTAAACAAAAGATAAATCCAGGTAAAGTATCCATGTAATTGGGCAGACTAGATGGGCCGAAAGGTTCTTATCTGCCGACATCTTTCTATGTTTCTATGTTTCTATGTTTTCTATGTTACTTTAAAGCAATAAACCCCTTTTCTCTGATACCACCTTGGCATCCAGTAGTTGTCCTTTAGAGTGTGTGAGCGAACCCTCTTGTCCCCAGTATACATTGGACCTGGTCGAATGGAAGACTGAGGACGCACGGACCCACACAAAGGACCTGTTACATTTTCCCTGGTTTTGGCTGCACCACCTGGTGGTGAAGGGCCTTCATGTCTGTTTTTCCCCTGTGGTATGTTTGGCCGTGCTGTCTGGGGCTGTTCTGGGCTTCTGATGTGATCTCCTGGTCTGGGGTCACATGGCCCAATCACACAGACCCACTCTCATCCCAGCAGCACAGAGCCTCATTGTCGGTTTGTGGAGTTTGATGGTGGTTGTGTCCTGTTAGTTCCCTGTGTTGCTGCAAAGCATTCTTGTTCAAGTGCATTCTGGTTTTGACCTGGGCTGTGTTTCCTGACGATCCTTTTCTGCTTACTCCTGGTACTCTGTATGCTGCTGATCTGTTGCCAACCTTGCCTGCCTGACCATTCATATATGTTTCATGTTTTCTGTACCGTGTCTGTCTTAGTTTAGTATAGTCTCCGAGGCCATTAAAAGGACCTCCTCAGTGCAGGATGTTTTGTCTGTCTTGTTAATCCCTTGCCCTTCTTGTTCATCTTGATCTGTTATATCTTTGTGAGGGTTTTCTAGATAGGGATCCCTTTAGTTTTCTCCCTGGCCCTCCTGTTCTAAGTTTCTGTCTGGTTCCTGCAAAGCCCTTATGTGCAGTCCAGTTCCCGTATTGCCAAGTCTGTCTGTTTGTTGAGTGCCCTGCAGCCTGCTCAATTCACGGATTGTCAGGTGAATCATTGTGCTTCTGAGCGTGTCCTAAGTGGTCTGTCGGTCTTAAAACCTTCGGAGCTTAGTGGCAATTCAGTTCTGTTTTTTGGTGCTCCTTGGTTTTGGAGATATTAGTCTGTCCGTGAGTCCAGTCAGTAACTCACCTGCCTTAAGGGTTTCAGCCCATGTTCCAAGCCACCACGATGGCCCAAGCAGGGGCTAACCGTTACATTACAAACCGTCCATTCAAGCCTGTAGGTGAGTTTACTGTGATTAATTCTGTGCTCCAAATGGTGCTTGATTTTCTTATGGAGCTGAAGAGGTTAATGCTGTCTCTCAGTGTGCATAATTATGTGATTCCTCCCAGCAGAGTCTCTGGGGAATCTCCCATGTCTGAAAGAGAGAGACGTAGGTTGTTTAAACTCTGCTATTACTGCAGTTCACCCCAGCACAAAGTATTTTCCTGTCCAGTAAAGCCCAGATCCAGCATGTCCTGTTCTCAATGTGAGACCCTGGTATCCATGTCATGCAGCCGTAGTGCTGATCCTAATGCTGGGACCTCTGTTTCTGTGCAATGCAAGGGTGTTGCAAATTCCATGTGTGGCAATAAAGCCAAAGTTGTTCCACCTCAAAGCATACACCCTGCTTCCATGTTCTACAGTGGATCACTGTTTCCCAGCCCATGTAATGGGTTAAATGTCCAGGGTGGTGCAGTTGCCACAAGTGGCCAGGGTGGCGCTGTTGCTACAGGTACACAGTTTAAATGTGAAACTGTATGTTCTGCACATTGTAGCATGCCCATTGTGCCCACATCCCACAGTGGAGCCCCTGACTTGCAACCCCAAGTATTTACTGCTCTGTCTGTGCCAAACAGCGAAGCAACTGTGCCTATGACCCACAGTGGAGCTTCTATTTTTGGTAACAAGCCAGGTCTGTCTGCTACTGGCAATGAGAAGCCAGGTCTGTCTGCTACCGGCAATGAGAAGCCAGGTCTGTCTGCTACCGGCAATGAGAAGCCAGGTCTGTGTGCTACCGGCAATGAGAAGCCAGGTCTGTGTGCTACCGGCAATGAGAAGCCAGGTCTGTCTGCTACCGGCAATGAGAAGCCAGGTCTGTCTGCTACCAGCAATGAGAAGCCAGGTCTGTCTGCTACTGGCAAAGAGAAGCCAGGCCTGTCTGAAGTTGGCTGTGTGTCTTCCATGACCCATGTTGGCTGTGTGCCATCCACAATGTCCATTCCTGGCGGGATGCCAGTGTTGTTTCAGTCTGCTGATGTGTCTGAGTCTCCTGTATCTGACTGTCTTGTGCACCCAGAGACTGGCTGTAAGCCAGAGCACCCTACGACTGGCTATAAGCCGGGGTGTTCAGAGTCTGGTGAGGTGCCAGGGACCCTTGAATGTGGCTATAAACCGAGGGGTCCTCCGTCGGTCAGTTTTCAACCCAGCAGTGAGACCTTAAGATCTAACTTCAGGTCTAATGTGGGCAATGAGCCCTTCAGGTCTAATGTGGGCAGTGAGCCCTTCAGGTCTAATGTGGGCAATGAGCCCTTCAGGTCTAATGTGGGCAATGAGCCCTTCAGGTCTAATGTGGACAAAGAGCCCTTCAGGTCTAATGTGGGCCAAGAGCCCTTCAGGTCTAATGTGGGCCAAGAGCCCTTCAGGCCTCTTGTGGGCCAAGAGCCCTTCAGGCCTCTTGTGGGCCAAGAGCCCTTCATGCCTCTTGTGGGCCAAGAGCCCTTCATGCCGAGCTACGTGCCAGCTGCGCCCATGTTATGCGAGACCGCTGTGGCCACGTTTTGTTATGAGGCCGAAGTGTCTGTATCTACACATGAGACCTTCATGTCTGGTTCTACTAGCGAGCTGCTGGTCATGCCAATGCCGAGCCACGAGACAGTTACACCCGTGTTGTGTGAGCCAGCTGTGCCAATGTCCTGCTGCGAGATCGCTGAGGCCTCATTAGGTTGTGAGACCGATGTACCCACATTAACACATGAGACCACTGTGCCCTTGTCCCACAGTGGGTCCAGTGTTTCTAACCGTTGTCATGTCTGCTTTGGGCGACAAGCCCTTCACGTCTGGTTTGGGCGACAAGCCCTTAACGTCTAGTTTGGGCGACAAGCCCTTAATATCTGGTTTGGGCGACAAGCCCTTAATGTCTGGTTTGGGCGACAAACCCTTAACGTCTGGTTTGGGCGTCAAGCCCTTAACGTCTGGTTTGGGCGACAAGCCCTTTACGTCTGGTTTGGGCGACAAGCCCTTTATGTCTGGCATAGGTGATTCTGGGGAGCTGCCTGTCTTGCCAGAAGCCGGTGAGCTGTCGACAAAACACAGGTCACACCTCAAGTCAGCAAACACTTCAGTTCTTGAGTCATGAGAACGCTGTGCCCATGTCTCACAGCAGGTCCATTGAGGCCAAACCCAGTTGTGGGCCCGAGAAACCAAAGTCTGCCCCCACCACTGTCAGGTCATGTGATGTGGTCAAAATTTCCAGGTCTCGATCCAGGAGACAACGAAAAAAGGTGACCAACCCTAACCACTCCGAGTCCAAGAATATCTGGCACCAGGATGGTGCAACGTCCAGTCTGATCGATGTCGAGATCCCGCAATCACGTCATGTCCCCGAGGGCTATGTACAGTCGCCCTTTGGGTTACTGTTCCGGAAGGAACGCTGGGCTAAAATTGAGTGGAATCCTCATAGACGGAGGCATTTCCTGGAGAATGCGGACGACTAGGAGTCTGATTCGGACCCAAATGGGTTCTGGTGATTATGGTCGTTTCTGATTTCATGACGCCGTCTGCCATTTTTTTTTTTTGGGTGCCGAGGAGGTCACCCGTACAGGAGGGGGTTATGTTACATTTTCCCTGGTTTTGGCTGCACCCCCTGGTGGTGAAGGGCCTTCATGTCTGTTTTTCCCCTGTGGTGTGTTTGGCCGTGCTGTCTGGGGCTGTTCTGGGGTTCTGATGTGATCTCCTGATCTAGGGTCACATGGCCCAATCACACAGACCCACTCTCTATAAATATCCCAGCAGCACAGAGCCTCATTGTCGGTTTGTGGAGTTTGATGGTGGTTGTGTCCTGTTAGTTCCCTGTGTTGCTGCAAAGCATTCTTGTTCAAGTGCATTCTGGTTTTGACCTGGGCTGTTTCCTGACAATCCTTTTCTGCTTACTCCTGGTACTCTGTATGCTGCTGATCTGTTGTCAACCTTGCCTGCCTGACCATTCATATACAGTATATGTTTCATGTTTTCTGTACCTTGTCTGTCTTAGTTTAGTATAGTCTCCGAGGCCATTAAAAGGACTTCCTCAGTGCAGGATGTTTTGTCTGTGTTGTTAATCCCTTGCCCTTCTTGTCCATCTTGATCTGTTATATCTTTGTGAGGGTTTTCTAGATAAGGGATCCCTATGCTGGGCAATAATCCCTTAGTTTTCTCCCTGGCCCTCCTGTTCTAAATTTCTGTCTGGTTCCTGCAAAGCCCTTATGTGGAGTCCAGTTCCCGCATTGCCAAGTCTGTCTGTTTGTTGACTGCCCTGCAGCCTGCTCAATTCACGGATTGTCAGGTGAATCATTCTGTTTCTGAGCGTGTCCAAAGTGGTCTGTCGGTCTTGAAACCTTCGGAGTTTAGTGGCAATTTAGTTCTGTTTTTTGGTGCTCCTTGGTTTTGGAGATATTAGTCTGTCCTTGTGTCCAGTCAGTAACTCCCCTGCCTTAAGGTCTTCACCCCATGTTCCAAGCCACCATGATGGCCCAAGCAGGGGCTAACCGTTACAGGACCAAGGAGTGAGCTGAGCAAAGAAGTGTTTTTTGGCCACCTTTATGGGCTAATACGTTTATGGGCTAATACGTGGTTTGGAGCTAAACTCTGTAAGTGTAAATACACTATCAGGATTATTCAAAGAGAATCGAAAAGCCACCGCAAGTTCGGTGACTTTTCGTTCTCTTCAATTCGGTTCGATTTGGCGATCCCATTTTGGCAACCCTGCGGTGTATTCAACAAGCACCACAGGGTCCCTGAATTGCAGGGAAAGGTCGCTGCAAACCTGCCAAAACCTCACCGCAAAACGAGGGCGAATGCACACCGAAACCCCCAAAAAAATCTGGATTAACCTGACGAAAACGCCAGAAAAACCAGAGCAGGAGCCGATCACACGCAGCGCAGCCGCCGGAAAAACTCGACCCTGCAGACGAATGCAGTGAATAAATTAGAAAAACAGTTCCCTTGAATGTTTGTAAAGTGCATCGCTGTTTGCAAAGAAACTACTGAGCGAAGATGTCTGAGATTTACATATGAGGTCCAAGGAATGATAATAAAAAGGGCTGTTACAGAAAAAAGAAGTAAAGTTTAAAAAAAATCGTAATTTAAAAAAAAATGCTTAAAATATCCAAAAAAATCTATCAATAAAGAGACTCTTTATTGCAGAATATTATAATGAACGGTTTATTAGATATTGAATTAAAACGGGAATATTTTTAACATTGATGCCTATGGGATTCACCTGAATAAACCTGCCGAATTAAACCACCGAATGGCAGGGCATTTCGGGAACCTTTCACTGCTGGTTTTTGTTCACTGAATAGCCGAAGCATTGCTTCTCTATGGGGATTTCACTGCCCTCGAACAGGCACCGTATGTGCAGGCAATTTGCCAAGATTTGGCGAATTGCCTGCTCTCTGAATAGCCGAATGGCCAGGAAAGGTAACCGAACGCTGAAATTCAGCGTTCGGTTACCTTTCTCCAGCAATTCGGATCTCTTTGAATAACCCTGTATATTTTTTATTATTACCCTGTACCAGACAGTAAGCACTATTGTTTGGCCATTGTCCTGCTTGTGTCTCCCGAGGCAAAGAGAAAGAAAGGACCTCGGTGACAGAAGAAAGGAAGGCCTAACAGTCAGGATATTACTCTCTGACTTCTATCTAAAGAAACTGAAGTAACAGCTCAAAAAGGGACTTTTTTCAACCACAAGAGGGCAGCAGATCCTGTGGACAATTAAGAGAATAACTCTCTCGTTTCAGGTCCTCTCTGAGTGTTTAAGATCACATATATATATATATATATATATATATATACATACAGTATTGATCGATACATCTGTGAATAGTCACTGCTTTTTGTATGAAACACAGTCCGTTTAATATTCTGTTAAAACAGTAAAGGATTTCTCGCCATTTTATGATCAGGCTTATATTGTAAAAGCCCATGTAAAAAAGTTTTTTCTTGACATATATGCATTCACTTGTGCCTAAAAGAAATAAGCACAAGTCGTTTACCATATCCCAGTGAGCAGTGCTTGATAGAGGGTATTAGCATACATTAATCTCTAAACTCTGCGGTATTCAGCAAATCAATACCCTATACCCTTGCCTGGCAGCAGCACACCACTCATATATACACAGATTCAGGGAAAGGCGCCAAGAGAGGGTATTCCCCCCCTTCTTCCGCATTCAGGAACATCACTCTGTTGGAGACAAGTCGCAAGGTACTCTATAGATGGTACTGGACACCCGACAGGGTTGCTAAGATTAAGGGTTCACCTCTGGCGTGTTGCTGGATATGCCGGACTCCTGGGGGGGATTATCTGCAAATGTGGTGGTGGTGTCCGGGAATATTAGCCTTATGGTCCCAAGTAGCAGACCTGGCCACATCTGTAGAAGGGTGTCCAGATCTCTCGTGCTCCTGGCCCTCTTGTATTAGGGATGAGTAATGTTCTTCTCTCCAGGCAACAGTCTAGGGCCCGCTTTCATACTGCAGCCAGTACTTTGCTACTCATAGCGCAATCTTGGAAGTCCGCTATTACTACAATTTTGGTCTTGAACACTGTTTAGGTAGATTTAGAACATATGATAGGCTGGCTACCCAACTGTTGGATCTCCAGTCTCCTAAACATCATCCCTGGGAACTGTGGGACTTGTATCTGGTGAAATGTTGCGTTTGAGTATCTTGTAGTACCCTTCAGTGACGGAGAGGCCAGCGGGTGGGGGAGCTACAGGGGCGCATTGTACAGTGGGATTGTTTCAGTGGACTTGTATGATAACTGAGCACGCATTATATATTTGCTTTTGTGTTTCCCTTTCCAGACACTACCTCCCAGGCACAAAAGGGTCTTCTGAGGGTTCTACCAAAGGCCCCAAGATGGCTGCTCTGAATCAGCCTGGAGGGTAATTCTGAAAGGTCCATGGCTCAAACACCCATTGTGATCACACCAGAGGTTTGGTATACGACTCCTCCAACTGCAAGTCACTTCTGAGTAAACAAAAAGGTGATGGCGAATCACTGGTAAAAAGGGATTTTAAACAAAAATCAGAGAGCGCCTCCAAAATGTGAACATGCTCATCGATGTCTGGCTCCACCTGTCAGGTTTTGGTGTACCAGGGGTTGGAAGTATGAACCCAGGATACTGTGACACATGGCATACGCTGGAGTAAGATCCAAACAGGGTTTAATTACAGTAAATCCAGGTAAGGCAGCAGACTAATATGGCTGTAGGTGGTAATAATAAAGGCTGGTCAGAGGTTACATAGAACGCAGGACTAAAACACAGGGATAGGACAGGAAGAGAGATGGACACAGGTGGGTTACAAGGAAACACACGATACAAAGGGGAACGAGAAGATACAGAAGGAACTCACAGGAGGCTACAGGAGACACAATTGACAATGAAGGCAGAGGGCACAGATCAGGAGACTCTGGAAAGCAGAGGCCACACTACAGGAGGCTTGGAACTTGGGGATCACAGCAGGAGGCCTGGAAGGTGAGCAACTTCTTGCAGAGACTTACACCACAGGGGTTATTCAGAGAGCACCAAAATGTCACTGACATTTCGGTGCTCTCTTGTTTGTTTAAATTCAAAACCCTGCGGTGAATTCAGCATTCACCGCAGGGTCCCCGAAGTGCGGCGAATTGACCAGGCAAATGCATCCTCAAACCACTGAATCGAATGTATAAACCACCACAAATCTGCGGAATCAATTCGAGAAACCACTGAACAACACAGCCGTAAAACTGCACGAAAATGCCGACGACCCGCCAAACAGACCGTCAAATTGATACTCAAATCGCTGACAACTAGTCATGGGCCGAACACCCCCGTGTTCGGTTCGCATTCGAACACGAACGCGGACACAATTCAAACTCAATGCAGGTCAATGGGACTCGAACGTTCGATTTTTAGAGTGCCCTCCAAGAGGGCATATATGCAAGATATTTGCCATAAAAGGTGTATGGGTGTCCGGGTAGTGCCCTGGGGGACAGGAAACAAGAACAAGAAGTTTAAAAAAAAAAGTTTTTAAAGGAACAGTGATTTTTCCATGACATAAAGGTTAAGAAATAGAAATGAAAAATTCCTTCAAATATCGTGCCTAGGAGGTCCCCACAACCTGCCCGTGAAGTGGTGGATTTGTAGGATGTATAGAAACATTCAAAAAGAAAAAAAATGACATTTCAAATGACGGTAAATGTTTTTCCTTTAATCTATTCATAAACAACTGCTTGGGGCGGCAGCCTGTATGAAAAGAGGAGACGTTTTAGGACAGGCAGAACAAGTTTAGTGATTTTTTGGCTAAATTATGGTGAAACTTATGCAGGCTTTGGATGAAAGTAACGACAGGAAAGGTGCATTAAAATTGGACCTTTGGTGCCAGCTAGTGCCTTCATATCGTAACCCCTATGAGGTATTGTGGAAGAGTGCAGGGGTGGACCATGCCATCAAATATTACAATGATATGAATCTGGTACACACGTTAGTGCACCCAAATATTGGGCCTTTGGTGCCACCAAGTGCCTTCACAATGTAACCCCTCTGAGGTATTGTGGAAGAGTGCAGTGGTGGAGGTTTTGGAAATGCAGAAGAGATCCCCGATCTATTCAGTTACATCAGCATCAGGGGAGTGATAGCTGCTGATCCAGGACTGACCTTAGTCAGAGTGCGTCTGTTACAGTCAGTGGACAGACGCACTCTTTTGTCTGTGACAAAACCTCCAGTGGCACTGAACGTCCTTTCAGAAAGTACGCTGGATGAAGGGCAACCTAGTAGCTCCAAAGCATATTGGCTAACTTCTGGTCAGTGATCCAATCTCAACATCCAGTGGATCATCTACTGTAAAGGTATCCAGGTCTGCCCTTGCCCCTAGGTAGTCCTGCACCATATGGTGAAGACGCTGGCAATGGTTGCCAACATTTGACGTCACTGGGCATCGTGGACTAAAAAAATTGCAAGAGGCATCAGTCAAGCGGCCCCCTTCACCACTCTTCCTCTGATAAACCGCAGCCTCAGAAGCACCTGTGTCATCACTTGGTAACCTACCAGTGCCTGGAAAGGTGTTACACAAGTGTCGCTTTAGAGCATCCTCAAGTTGTTTCATCCGGTCCTCCCTCTGTGAGGGCAGGATGAGCTCTGCAACCTTATCCTTGTATTGTGGATCAATAAGGGTTGCCAACCAGTAATCCCTCTCCTAAATAGCACGAATTCTGGGGTCCTTAAGCAGGCTTTGCAGGATAAGGGAGCCCATACAGCGTAGGTTGGAGGTGGCATTAGCTTCCGAGTGTTCCTGGTCGCTGAGGATGACCGTATCATGCACTACCTCCTCCCAGCCACATACTAGTCCTTCGGTTTCTGGGGACACAAAACCCTCCCTTGAGGAATCCCCACCTTCAATGCCCCCACAACTTAAATATTCCTCCTCATCCTCCTCCTGTCTGATCTGAGGACCCACAGGAATGCTGTCTGCGTAAAGACTGTGTCACATGTAGACTGTGATGTATGCAGCAAGTTGGGTTGTGAGCCCAGGATGCAGTGAAATAGGCAGGTTTAAAAGTAACAAAAAGGGTTTATTTTAGAATAAACACAGGAACATAAAAGACATGAACTAAACAGCAGTTCAGAACTAGACACTGGAGGAGACTGGGCACAAAAGGGAATAGCTTAGAGAAGGAGAGGAGATGCAAGAAAAGGAGGTAGAAGCAATAGAGAGATGGCTGAGAGATGTGTGAAGGGAGGTTAAGGAGAACTGAATATGGGAGCGGTTAGGAACAGGAGAAATGAGGGACAACAAGATGAGAATGAGAGACTAGAGAGTGAGAGTGGAAATAGACACAAAGGGAACTTAACAGCACATGGGGCAAGCAATGAATAAACAATAATGCAGATATAAACATATAACACAGATCTTGGAAGTCACGGTCTCAGGCAGGGGGCAGGCAATAGAATGGTCAGAGTTCAAGCAATGGGTCTGGTGCACGGGGATCCTAGATGGGGTCAGAAGGGAGCAGGATGGGGGTACCGGTATGATGAAGTAATGAAATGAATGTCCAGGTAGTAACAGAGGGTCCTTGGAGTCTTTGGTTGGTCAATCAGGAAATCCTTGGGAACGTAAGGGAGCTTTCTCAAACAGGTTCTCACAGTCTGGGACTTCAATGTGGAAGTGGGCTGGGGAGGGCATAGCTTCCTTAAATGCTGAGCTGATTAAGGAAAGGTGAGCTCAAGTGGGGCTCCAGGACTAGGATGCTAGATACAAACAGAAGTTCCAGGAACGTGCATTGTTCATGTTGCAGGGTTAACGTGAGTGACAGGGGCCAGAGTGTGGTGACCCTGACAGACTGGGGCCTTGAGAGTTAGCGAAGTCCTTCTCTTCCTCCCGCTGCTCTGCCTCTAGTGCCACATCTATAATTCCCTGCAGAGTGCACTCCAGCAGGAACACTAAAGGAATTGTATCACTGATGCATGCACTGTCCTTGCTCACCATCCTCTTTCCTCCTCAAATGGTGACAGTACAGAGCATGCATCCTTGATCATCAGTCACTGCGGGGGGGGGAAACAAGTTGACCTGAACCTGTCATTGTGCCCTACTCACACAGGTACTCATTGATGGCCCTCTGCTGCTTGTGCAGACGCTGCAGCATTGCCAATGTCGAGTTCCACCTGGTGGGCATGTCACAGATCAGACAGTTTGTGGGAAGGTGGAATTCTCTTTGAATTTCTGCCAGGCGAACACTTGCTGGGAATGACCGTCTGAAGTGGCTGCAGACTTTTCTGGTCTGGCTGAGAGGCTCTGCCAGCCCTGGGTACCTGGTTAGGAAACGCTGTACCACCAGATTTACGACGTGTGCTAGGCATGGGACATGCGTCAACTTACCCAGGCGTAGGGCGGAGAGAAGGTTGCTGCCATTATCACAGACGACCATTCCCAGCTCAAGCTGGCATGGTGTTAACCATCTCTGCGCCTGCCCCTGCAGAGCTGACAGAATTTCTGGCCCGGTGTGGCTCCTGTCCCCTAAACAAACCAGCTCAAGCACAGTATGGCATCTTTTTCCTTGAGCCATTGCGTATCCCCTGTCATGCATCAGTTTAACTGCCACTTCACCAGAGACAGAGAAGGAGGAAGAGGAAGAGGTGGTGGAGCAGACAGACCTCATATAAGCAGCTTTCTGGAGGCGTGGTGGATGAGCAAGCTCCAGCACAGAACCCCGTCCTGGATCCCTCCCAGCTGCAAGCAGAGTTACCCAGTGTGCCATGAAGGAAATGTAACGGTCCTATCCATGCTTGCTGGACCACCTGTCTAAAGTAATGTGCACCTTGCTGCTGACTGCCTTTCCCAATGACTCAATAACATTGTCTTCCACGTGCTGGTATAGTGCTGGAATGGTCTTCCGTGAAAAGAACTGGCGTTTTGGAACCTGCCACTGTGCTACAGCACATTTGGCAAATTCACAGAATGAGGCAGAGTCCACCAGCTGGAAAGGCAGCAGCTGTAATGCGAGTAATTTTGCCAAGCTGGCATTTAGACGCTGTGCAAGGGGATGGTTGGGACTATATTTTTTATTACGCTGCAGCAGCTGGTGCAACAAAATCTGACTGCGTAAATCTGCAGCTGATGGGATGCTGTCATATTCTGAGGAAGGACCTGGTACACCCATTACTGTAGCATCATCGCTGTCAGTGGAGGTTGTAGACAATGACATGGCAGGACATATAGTGGGGGTAGAGACAGATGAGAAGGAGGACCTATGCAAAGTGTTGTGCCAATGGGATGCGTGGCAGGTGGTCATATGACGCATCAAGCACGTGGTACCCAAGCGTCTGATGTTTTTCCCACGCTTGATCCTCTTCAGACATAGCTTACAAATAGCAACTCTGCAGTCTGCTGCACATGTGAAGAACTCCCAGACAGCAGAGTTCCTGGACGTGTCATTTGAGACAACAGCGCTCTGCACCTGAGCAGCTCTGACGTCTGATGCCTTGGACTGGCTACGGTTGCTCATAGAGGATGTTGTGCCTCGTTTTTGTTGTGCCTCCTCCTCCTCAATGGACTCCTCTGTTCGATCAGGCATCCAGTTGGAGTCAGTGACCTCATCATCGTCATCACCCCCTATCTCCTCGTCACTGGAGCCAACCTGGCAGTATGCTGCAGCTGCTGGGGGAACATGAGTGCCAGTTCTTTGTGTGTCACTGGCACCCCCTCCCACTAGGCTGATTTTACTCCCTTCCTCAACCTCAGAGTCAACATCAGAGCACTGGAGTTGCTGCGCATCCTCAAGCAGCATGTCACTGTCATTGTAGTCAAACAATTCAGCTGACTCCGTGTATGATGGTGAGGCTACGGCAGGAGTAGCTGTGGACATGGAGTCTGAATTAGATGCTTTGGTAGCTGAGGTGGACTGTAAACCACTATAAGCCTGGCTGGCAGAGGACTCTGAGGATGAGGATGGCCTGGTTAGCCAACCAACCAAATCCTCTGTATGTTGCTGCTGCATAAGACGGCCAGCACCTGTTAGAAAGGACAAGTGTGCCCCTGCAGAGGATGCACCACGTCCACGATGACCAGGGGCACAGCCTTCCGACACAGAGGCTGCTTGTCCTCTTATCTGTGTCTGGGAGCGTCTGCCTGTCCTTTTTGGTCTTTCTGACATGGTGAGTGATATATAGATTAAAGATGTGCAGATCTCTGATTCAACTCTGGTATATAGATTGGAGATATGCAGAACTCTGCTATAAGTCAGCGATTTCACTGATATTTTAACTGCAAGGCTGCCAATGTCCTCTACTCTCTCTCTGATTCACTTCCTCTCCTGCAGGCTGCAACACCCTGATAGCTGGCAACACCCAGATTCAACTCTGAATAGATAAAGATACAGATTAAAGAAACAGATGAACTCTGATTCAACTGTGGTATTCTATGGTATCTAGAATTAGATTAAAGATATACAGATTTTCCAGAACTCTGCTATAACTCAGTGATACACCCTGATAGCTGGCAAGATCCAGATTAAACTTTGAATAGATAAAGATACAGATTAAAGATACAGATGAACTCTGATTCAACTGTGGTATGATATTTCACAGCCAGGCTGCCAGTTCCCTGCTATTTGCCACTGCCAGTTTGTCCCTGCAAATCCAACAATCTCCTCTCCTCTCTGATTCACTCCTGCAACACACACGCTAGGGCTTCAGGGAAGCCTTATATAGTATGCTGCGGGACTTAGCTCTGTAAACCCATGATTGGGCAAAATTTGCCCAATCAGGACTCTGAGCCCTGATTGGCATAGTCTTGCACCTGACCTGTGGTCAGGTGCAAGGCTGTAGCCAATTACAAGCTTCAGACCAGGGCACAGTGCATTGTGGTCCATTGTGGTGCATTGTGGGCGAACACGCGGTGAACACGCAGAAATGTTCGGCGAACGGTCGAACGGCCAATGTTCGATGCAAACTCATGTTCGCATCGAACCGGCAGCCCATCCCTAGCACCCATCTGGAAACCCTCCTGTGAAGTATATCTGAACTTCTGTTTTACCGGTAACATCCATCCATTGTTTCCCGTTCCTCCTATTTGGATTTAATGTGTATGACCCCTGGCTATGGACCTTTGAATATTCTGCGATCTCTTTACCACGACTTCTGCCTGATATCCGACTACGAGATTGCCTAGCCCCATATCTGGATACCTTTGCCACGGACATTATTATTGTTATTATTTATCTGTCTATTAGTAGTCTGTTATTTACTATCCAGTATCTGCCCCTATTTAGTTTAGTGTATATTCAGTTCCCTCCTGTGTTTCCTATTTTCATCCAGTTTATCCTGCTCTTTGCCTCTCCTTATAAGTATCTAGTTTCTTCCCTCTACTCCCAATCTCACTACTCTCAGCCATCCCTCTTGCTTCAGTCCCTTTTTCTGCATCTTCCCTCTGCTGTAGTTTATTGCCTATCTTGCCCCCTTTCTCTATGTCTCGCTGATTCAGTTCTCCTGTTTATTTGCATCTGCTCTATTCTGTATTATTTAAATAAAACTCTTGAGTAGTCCTTCAACCTGCCTCTTTCATATGCCTCAATGCATATTGGGCTCACACCCGCATACTATGTACATCTCCCCTGACAGCTATATATTCTTTAACATCCTTCCGCATACCTGCCCACCAAAACCTCTTTTCCAGAGTAGCCAGGGTTTTGGTTATACCCATATGCCCAAAGGGTTTAGTATTGTGAGAGACCGACATAACCTGTATTCTTTCCTCTTCAGGAACAAAGATTTTACCAGGTGGTCTTTCAGCAGGAGCAGTACCTTGTACAGACTGCAATCTCTCCAATAGGGGAGAAGAAACGATGAGGAGAGTAGTAGCATGGATCATCTCTTGAGGAATAATAGGACTTTGATCAACGGTATGCTGCTCATAGGTTTCATACTGTCTTGAGTCTTGACAGGGCATCTGCCTTGGTGTTCTTGGAACCATGGTGATAGGCAAGCAGGAAGTTAAAGCTAGACAGGAACAAAGACCACCTAGCCTGTCTAGCATTCAGGCATTTTGCATCACCTATATAAACAAGATTCTTATGATCCGTTATTATGATACAGGATCTTTAGTACCCTCCAATAGGTAACGCCATTCTTTCAGAGCTGCTATAACTGCAAGCAATATCCTATTGCCTAAATCCTAATTTTTCTCTGCAGGTGTCATCCTCCTGGAGAAGAACCCACATGGATACAATGGTTTCTCAGGACTTTCCCTTTGGGACAGGACAGCACAGCACCTATACCAGTATCGGATGCGTCCACCTCAAGCTAGAACGGCAAACCCGGCTCTGGATGTCTCAGGACTGGTCCCATGATGAACGCCTCTTTGAGCTGTTCAAAAGCCTGCATGGCTTGAGTGCTCCATATTTGATTCTGAGCACCTTTTTTGTCATGTCTGTGATGTGCGAGACCACCGATGAGAAACCTTTTATGATTCTCCTATAATAGTGAACCCAAAAACCTCTGAATGGCTTTTAACCCTTGAGGCAATGGCCATTCCTTGATGGTGGAGAGTTTCTGAGGGTCCATCTCAAAGCCGTCCGGCATGATTATATAACCCAGGAAATGAACAGATGTGATGTCGAATAGACATTTTTCGAATTTGCAGTACAACTTGTTTTCCAGCAATATTTGCAACACTGTATGCACATGTACATGGTGTGTCTCCACATCAGAAGAGTAAATTAGAATATCATCTAGATAGACAATGACAAAGACTTCTAAGAAGTCTCTCAGAATATTATTGATGAAGTCTTGGAAAACTGCTGGCGCATTACACAAACCAAATGGCATAACAATGTATTCATAGTGGCCACTTCTCGTGTTAAAAGCAATTTTCCACTCATGGTTCTTCTTGACTTGGACTAAATTATAAGCACCGTGGAGGTCTAACTTAGTATAGATTTTAGCACCTTTTAGGCAGTCAAATAATTCGGATATTAGAGGAATAGGGTATGTATTACGCACGGTTATCATGTTTAAACCTCTGTAATCAATGCATGGTCTTAAAACACCTTTTGTAGACACAAAGAAAACCCTGCTCCAGCAGGAGAGGAAGAACGGCGAATGAACCCACGGGCCAGGTTTTCACGTATTTCTCCATTATGTCATTCTATTTCTGAGAGAGGGGATAAACATGCCCCTTGGAGGCATGGTACCTGGTAACAGATCTATGGCACAGTCATAGGGTCGATATGGAGGCAAAATCTCAGACTTCCCTTTATCAAAGACCTCCTTGAGGTCACTGTACCACTTGGGTACCTCTGTAGACAAGGGAGGTGCTGTTGCCATATTCAGGTTACCCACCACAGTACTCATACCTAAACATTTTGACCAGCATTGTGAACCCCACGAACCCAACTCACCCTTTGTCCAGTTCATGTCTGGATTGTGTTTGGCTAACCAAGGATAGCCTAGAACAATAGGCACTTTAGGAGATTCGATTATTTGAAATTGTATTTTCTCTCCATGTAAAATTCCTGTACATAAAGAGAGGGGGATCGTATCATGGGTTACAAGTGGTCTAAGTAATTGCCTGCCATCAATACTCTCAATGAGGAGAGGAATCTCTCTTAACCGAAGGCACTTGGTGTATGGCAGCAAAACCAGAATCCAGGAAATTCCCTGCAGACCCAGAATCAATTAGTGCCTCCGTCTCAAGCTTGATATCTTCCCAAGCAACTGACACTGGAACCACCACACGAGATCTCTTTTTCTTTTTAGAAAAGAGAGACACTACAGTCGTATCTAGAACCTGTCTCTCAAGGGATTCTAGGCATGATCGTTTCCCGAAATAGAAGACCTTTTAGGTCATTTGGGACATTGTAACCAAAAATGTCCTTTATCTGCACAGTAAAAGCATAGGCCTTCTCTGAGGCGATGTTGTCTCTCTTCCCCCAAGATGCTGGACCGACCTAACAGCATAGGTTCGGGTTCAGCTGGTTCCACCCTAGGAGGTGAAGGGTTGCGAACCATGCGAGGAGTGGAAGAGATACCTTGGGGAGGTTTGCGGGGTTTGCTACGGCCAAACCTCCTATCACGAATCTGATCATCGAGTGCTATACAATAATAAACCAAATCATCTAACTCCCCGGGTAGTGACGTGGGAGCTAATTCATACATTAGAGTATCAGAGATTTCCTCTAGGAAGGCCGTAGTAAGTGCATCGTTAGGCCATTGCAATTCTGCTGCCACAGTTTTGAAATCGATGGCGTAATCAGCAACTCTGCGGTTGCCCTGTGTGATACGCCATAGTGCCCTGGCAGCACCAGTTACCCGCCTTGCAGGATCAAAAGTACGTCTAAGGTCTTTCATGAACTCCGCATTATTATATACAACTGGTTTCTTTAATTCCCATAAAGGAGTAGCCCAAAGCAAAGCTTTTTCTGTTAGGTGGTTAATGACATAACCCACCTTGGCTCTGTCTGTGGGGCACATCCCTGGATTAAGTTCAAACATAATATCAATTTGTGTAATAAACCCCCTGCAAGAACCAGATTTGCCATTGAAACATATGGGTGTTTTTAAACGGACAGAGATGATGTAGAAATGTATTAGAACATGGATTGACAAAAGAGTGGGCAATAGTATAATCCGATTTAGCATAAACGGGGTAGTCATACAGGCAATGTCGGCAACAGAGGTGGTAGTCATACAGGCAGGGTTAGCAGCAGTGAGGACACTCATAATGTATAACTTAGCAGGATAGAATGAGACTTCAATGTATTCAGCACCCTGCAGGGCAGGCCTACAATCGGAGGTAGCATGAAGTAACCTGCACATACACTCAGGGCTCTATTACATACCTTGCACAAAAAAAGCCTGCGCAGCGCGTTAATTTTTGCGTGAAGCGTTAAACGTTAACACGCATAAATTAACGCTGGTATTACAATCCGCGTGCATTTTTCAACCGTCAAAAAATAACGCGCGTAAAAAAAGACGCGCAAAAATGCGCGCGCATTAACGTTGCGCGCAGAAATAGGCCTGCACGATTAGGAATCTATATATAAGTGTTCTATGCAAGGCTGGGCTTATACGTGAACTTGGTAAACCGCATTATATCCCACATAGAAATCAATTGCCACCAATGCTTTACGATTTTTGGTTTTGTTTTTAAATGTGAAGGGTGTATGTTGTGGTTATTTTGTGGTATTTTTATTGACCATGTTGTTTGGTCCATTTGTTTATTAAAAGTTAAGTTTTATATTACATCTCAGGTAGACATTTGTAACCTGCTGGTGTATTCCGGCAGGATAGTTGTATTTAATTCATGTGGAAGGGTAAAACATGAGGTCTCCTGTGACCCTTTTTTCAACCATCTTCTGGTTTTCTGTCAAAAACAAGTTACTCTTTACTACTGAGGTAGTGATCATGTATCTATAGTTATCCTATTTAGACCTCTATAGTCGATGAATGGACGCAAGTTCTCCTCTTTTTTGGACACAAAAAAGAACCCAGCACCAGCAGGAGAGGAAGAGTGGCGAATAAACTCACGAGCCAGATTATCATGAATGTACTCCTCCAATATTTCATTCTCTTTTTGTGAAAGAGGCATAGTACCTCGGGGGAATAGTACCAGGAAGAAGGTCTATCGGACAGTCATATGGGCGATGAGGAGGCAAAATTTAAGATTTCTTTTTATCGAAGACCTTTGTCACGGAGGTGCCGGGGGTTAACAAGCCCAGGGTGTGGTTACACAAACTGAGAAACAGGTAGTAGGGTTTAACCAGAATAAAGGTTTATTTAGAATAGGAACAGAAGTAAATCAGGAAAGGGGACAATGAATAAGTAATAACACTTACAGAAGCTGGTTGGGAAAGTTATACAGTATATACAGCGGGCAGGGTACACTGAGCAGATGGGACAGGACACTGAATAACAGAATAAACACAAGGGTGGACAGGACAGGTACTGGACTGGACACTGACTACAGAAATAACTAAAGACACTTACTGGATACACAGAGGACAGACCAGAAGACACAGAGGGCAGAAGAAACAATAACAATATCAAGCGTGGTATCAGGAGGGCTATAGCAGGAGAATGGTCAGATCATGCAGAGGTCTTGGCAGGCAGCGGGCAGAGAGTGGTCAAAGTCCATAGCAGATGGTCATACACAGGAGGTCAAATCAATAGGTGGCTCTGGAGCAGTGATGGGAGTGGAAGTCCAGAAATGGAGATTGTAAGGAATGTCCAGGAAGGGGGTTGTAGATGGAATGCTGCAATGAGGGGGGGTCACAATAGGATATTGCAGGGAAGGGTGGTCTCCACGGGGTACTTGCAGGGAAGGTGGTCTCCACGGGGTACTTGCAGGGAAGGTGGTCTCCACGGGGTACTTGCAGAGAAGGTGGTCTCCATGGGGTACTTGCAAGGAAGGTGGTCTCCACGGGGTACTTGCAGGGAAGGTGGTCTCCACGAGGTACTGCAGGAAGGTGGTCTCCACAGGGTACTTGCAAAGAGGGGTATCAGCGGGATACAACAATGGGGCTCTCAGACTGGAAATGTGCAGAGCAGGCAGGATTGGCACACCGTTGGGCTTCCAAGGAAGGATAATGCAGAAGCCATGATTCTGAGGTGAGGATTGATTATACAGGCATTGCAGGCCCAGCCCACACCTGAGGCTGGAGAGGTGAGGGGAAAGTCAGGAACGGATCCCTGAGTGCCTGGACACCAGTCCAGACAGTGGTAAAAGCAGGACCGGAACCGGATTCTGAAATGGAAACAGCACCCTACTTGCCCTTCCTCTGGCGTCTTCTGCGAGGACCATTACAACCTCCTTGAGATCTTTGTACCATTCTGGTATTTCAGTGGAGGAGGTGCAGTAGCCACGTTCAAATTACCTACAATACTGCTCATTCCTAAGCACCTTGACCAACATTGTGAACCCCATAAACCCAACTCCCGATGTGCCCAATCGATCACAGGATTGTGTTGTACCATCCAGGGAAAATCAAGCACAATGGGAACCATTGGAGATTCTATAATCTGAAACTGGATTAATTCACCATGTAAGATACCAGTGTATAGACACAGAGGAATGGTTTCATGAGTGACGTGGCGACAGGTCAGGCTTCTGCCATCAATTGACTCTATGATCAAGGGAGTATCAACAATGGTACCTGATATATAAATGTACCATTGTTGATACTCCAACAATGGTACCTGATGTATAGCAGCATATCCTGAGTCCAGGAAATTGCCTGCAGATCCAGAATCAGTCAATGCTTCAGTGTCTAGCTTGATGTTCTCCCAAGCCACAGACACTGGGACAAGAACTCGGATTTTCTCTTTTTTTCTTAGACACGAGAGACACAGAAGTCAGCAGCGTATGCAAGGACTGGGCTATCTGATCCATTCTGTGATCCTGCTCCACCTGTTTAGCCATCACAGCAGATATCTGAGTCATGAGAGTTGACGGGTCTGCGGGATCCATTGGCACTGTCGTAATGTCACGGATTCCCCTCTACAACCAGATATTGGTTCCTTTATACAGAGCCCCGTCTACTCTTCCAATCCTTGAATGGTCTGCGATTCCTGCACTATGAGATTGCTAACTTCAGGGACTCGATATTAACACAAACATCAAGGATCAGTAGAGCATACAGAGTGGTCCTCATACACAGAGTCAGTAACAAGAATGGTTCTCATACAAGCCAGGTCAATAACAGGTGCGGTTCTCATACAGGCTGGGTCAATAACAGGAGTGGTTCTCATACAAGCTGGGTCAGTAACAGGAGCGGTTCTCATACAAGCCAGGTCAATAACAAAGTGCATAGAAATAGTGAGTCAAAAGATTCGGATCACTAAGCGCCGGGAAAAGTAACTCCACGACAGGGTAATGAGCCGGATCACGCCGTCTGTATTTAAACCCAGCGACTACGTGTCATAATGCCACACCCCGCCTCCTGATTACCCATGCGACTACCTAGAACAGGCGCATCGCCTGACACCCGGCCAACTAATGGCGCCGCTAGCAGATGCTGGGACCCCCCTGGAGCGGCCTGAAGCCCCTTACAAGCTCTGGACGTGAGACTTACCTGAGCTAAGGAGAGGAAGAACTGGACTGCTGCCCAGTGGTCCAAAGTCCTCTTTTCAAATGAGAGCAAGTTTTGTATTTAATTTGGAAATCAAGGTCCTAGAGTCTGTAGAAAGGGTGGAGAAGCTCATAGCCCAAGTTGCTTGAAGTCCAGTGTTACGTTTCCACAATCTGTGATGATTTGAGGTGCAATGTCATCTGCTGGTGTTGGTCCACTGTGTTCTTTGAAAACCAAAGTCACGTCACCCGTTTACCAAGTCGTTTTAGAGCACTTCATGCTTCTTTCTGCTGACCAGCTTTTTAAAGATGCTGATTTCATTTTCCAGCAGGATTTGGCACCTGCCCACACTGTCAAAAGTTGGTTAAATGACCTTGGTGTTGGTGTGCTTGACTGGCCAGCAAACTCACCAGACCTGAACCCCATACAATCTATGGGTTATTATCAAGAGGAAAATGAGAAACAAGAGACCAAAAAATGTAGATGAGCTGAAGGCCACTGTCAAAGAAACCTGGGCTTCCATAGCACTTCAGTAGTGTCACAGACTGATGACCTCCATGCCACACCAAATGGAGGCAGTAATTAAAGCAAAAGGAGCCCCTACAAAGTATTGAGTACATTTACAGTAAATGAACATACTTTCCAGAAGGTCAACAATTCTCTAGAAATGTTTTTTTTATTGACCTTATGAAGTATTTGTTGAGATAGTGAATTGATGGGTGTCGCAAGAAGATATACAGTTGCAAGAAAAAGTATGTGAACCCTTTGGGATTACGTGGAGTTTTGCATGAATTGGTCATAAAATGTGCTCTGATCTTCATCGAAGTCACAACAATTTGAAAAACACAGTCTTCTTAAAATAATACAACACAAACATTATATGTTTTCATGTTTTTATTGAACAGGACATCTAAACATTCACAGTGCAGGGTGGAAAAAGTATGTGAACCTTTGGACTTAATAACTGGTTGACCCTCCTTTGGCAGCAATAACCTCAACCAAACGTTTCCTGTAGTTGCAGATCAGACCTGCACAACCATCTGGAGTAATTTTGGACCACTCCTCTTCACAAAACTGTTTCAGTGTAGCAATATTCTTGGGATGTCTGGTGTGAATCGCTCTCTTAAGGTCATGCCACAGCATTTCAATCGGGTTGAGGTCAGGACTCTGACTGGGCCACTCCAGAAGGCGTATTTTGTTTTGTTGAAGCCATTCTTTTGTTGAATTACTTGTATGTCATTGTCCTGTTGCAACACCCATCCTCTGCGGAGCTTCAGTTGGCGGACAGATGGTATTACGTTTTACTGCAAAATGTCTTGATAAACTCTGGAATTCATTTTTCCATCAATGACAACAATCCGTCCAGGCCCTGAGGCAGCAAAGCAGCCCCAAACCATGATGCTCCCTCCGCCATGTTTTACAGTGGGGATGAGGTTTTGATGTTGGTGTGCTGTGCCTTTTTTTTCTCCACACATAGTGTTGTGTGTTTTTTCCAAACAACTCAATTTTGGTTTCATCTGTCCACAGAATATTTTTCCAGTAGTGCTGTGGAACATCCAGGTGCTCTTTTGCAAACTTCAAACATGCTGCAATATTCTTTTTGGACAGCAATGGCTTCCTCTGTGGTGTCCTCCCATGTACTCCATTCTTGTTTAATGTTTTCCTTATTGTAGATGTGTCAGCAAAAATGTTAGCATGTGCCACAGATTTCTGTAAGTCTTTAGCTGACACTCTAGGATTCTTCTTTACCTCAATAAACATTCTGCGCTGCGCTCTTGCAGTCATCTTTACAGGACGACCACGCCTAGGGAGAGTAGCAACAGTGCTGAACTTTCTCCATTTGTAGACAGTCTGTCTTACTGTGGACACATGAACATCAAGGCTTTTGGAGATACTTTTGTAACCCTTTCCAGCTTCATGCAAGTCAACAATTCTTGATCGTAGGTCTTCTGAGAGCTTTTTTCTGTGAGGCATGGTTCACATCAGACAGTGCTTCTTGAAACCAGTAAACCCAAAACTGGTGTGTGTTTTTAAAGGGCAGGACAGCTTTCAGCAACACATCCAATAATATCACACTGATTGGACTCAAGGTTGGCTCACTCCTGGCTCCAATTAGCTCTTGGAGAAGTCATTAGGCTAGGGGTTCACATACTTTTTCCACCCTGCACTGTGAATGTTTACATGTTATGTTCAATAAACACATGAAAACATATAATGTTTGTGTTGTATTATTTTTTTTTTTTTAAATTCTTTATTTAAAGAGTCACGTATCTATTAGCACATAACATACAGTGGATGAAGAAGAATAGCGATGATAAGACACGGTAACACTTATTTTTCAATATAACATCAAAAAACAATCCCACAAAATATGGGAAGACACCCTATACAAAGGGAAAAACAAAAAACACATAATAATAAATAAAAAAACAAATCATAAAAACCATAAAAGTAAACAGGACAAAGTATAAGGGGGTAAAGGGGAATGTTCCAACCATCAGCTGAAGGTGTGTTATGAGATGGGACCAACCGGGCACCAGCCCGAAACAGGGCTAATAGAGCAAGACAATTGATTTACTAATTAGGGGCATGCGATGTACTCTTCCCATAGGGACCATGTTTTAGTGAAGGAGCTAACAGTGTCTCTGACCTTGGCCGTCAGTTCGTCCATAAGACAGGCATCAACGATCTTTTCCGTTACTACAGTCCAGGAAGGGAGAACACTCTGGCGCCAAAATGCCGCCAAGGCCCATCGGACCGCAAGGGCCAGCCTATTGAATAAAAGTTGCTCAGATCGAGACAGAGCCGACAGGGGACGAGAGAGGAGGTATGCCCAGGGATCAAGGGGTAGTTGTCGGTGGAATATTTTCTGAAATTCAGCATGTATTAGAGACCAGAAGCGGCGTACAACCAGGCAGTCCCGCCACATATGAATATAAGTGCCCTTATCCCCACAGTCTCGCCAACAGAAATCACTGGATGTGACTCCCATACGATAAAGGGATACCGGGGTGACATACCAGCGGAGTAGGATTTTGTATGATTGTTCCTGGTGAGTAACACAAATGGAGGACCTGGCTGTTTGTTCCCATATATCCTCCCATTCGTCGCCTGGCAATGGATCACACAAATCAACCTCCCATTTATCACAATACGTGAGGGGTCCCCACTGACCTGGGCTGGAGCTAAGAAGAAGGTATAATTGGGATATAAGCCCTTTTAGGGGGCCATCTGCCATACAAAGACGCTCTAAAGTGGTAAGGGGAACAGTTGAGACCCTTTCTAAAGTCAGATCAGTAGCGAAATGTCGGACCTGTAAGAACCGAAAAAAGGGAAAAGGAGTCAAATGACCACGTTCCTGAAGTTCGGAAAAAGTGATGAGCCGTCCACTCTGATAAAGGTCTCGGTACCTCAGTAGCCCCGCTCCCACCAGTCCCCCGAAGTCCGAGGCCCTCAGTCAAGGTGGAAATTCTCTATTACGTAGTAAGAGGGTGAGGGGGGAGGAAGTGCCCACCAGTGTAAATTTCTTCCTAGCTAGCTCAAAAAGGCGAAGAGATGTCAGAATCGAGGGACACGCCGTGCGCAAAATAGGTCTGGAGGTTCTAGGAAGCCATATATAGAGGTCAGGGCGGTCAGGGAACATAAAGGCGGATTCTAGTGCGACCCACCGCCTAGCAGACGCGGGAGAGTGCCAGGCCACAACCTGAGTCAACTGGGCTGCGCAATAATATAAGTATAGGTTAGGGAGCCCTAGTCCTCAGCGGGTCTTAGGGCGATATAGAATACGGCGCGCCACCCTATGCCTCTTATTTTGCCAAATAAACGAGTCGATCGCCTGTTGAAGCCCGGCTAAATCCCTTTGAGTTAGTAATAAAGGTAGTGCCTGGAACAGAAAACGAATACGTGGGAGAATGTTCATCTTTATGCTATGAATGCGTCCTATCCACGATATGGGCTTATCACACCAATGCTCCAGATCACACTTAATCTGATGAACCATAGTTGTGAAGTTCTTGCCATAAAGAGCTTTCGGATCTGCTGTTAGAAGGATACCCAAATACGGCAATTCAGAAGGAGAAGGACGGAACCCAAATTCTGATTCAATCGAGGCTGTGTCTGCGTGTAACATATGAAGGGGCATAGCACAGGATTTAGTGTAATTAATGCGAAACCCCGCTATTTTACCAAAATCGGATAACAACGGTCTAAGATGGGAAAGAGAAGAGATGGGATCCGTCAAAGTGACAAGGATGTCGTCGGCGTGAGCCGAGACAGTGAAATTATCTCCTCCGACTGGAACCCCCCTTATACCGGGGTGGCCTCGTATGGCAGCCAATAAGGGTTCAAGAGAGAGGAGATAAAGAAGGGGCGAGAGAGGACAGCCCTGACGAGTGCCATTAAGAATAGGGAACCGAGTGGGGCAACAGCCCGGGATTCGGACCTGCGCAGACATACCAGAGTAAAGAGCACGCACCATATTAAGATAAGGGTCTGGGAGGCCAAAGCGGGAGAGGGTAGAAAAAAGGAAAGGCCATTCCACCCTGTCAAAAGCCTTCTCCGCGTCCAACGATAAGACAAGGGAAGGCATCGCTCGAGAAGAAAGCCACCAGACAAGGTCGACATTACGTCTAGTGTTATCAAATAGTTGACGATTAGGGACAAAACCGACCTGATCTGGATGGACTAAGGATTGGAGGAGCGGACTAAGGCGGGTCGCCAGGACCTTAGCAAGAATCTTGGCATCAAAGTTAATGAGGGATATAGGGCGGTAGCTCTCAACCGCTGCAGGGTCTTTACCCTCTTTAGGAATAAGGGCTATATTGCCACGAGCAAATCAGGGTGGAGAGACCCACCCTCAGCACAGTCATTAAAAACTGATGTCAAAAAAGGGACGAGTTCCGGACGCAGCGCTTTATAGTACCCCCCTGAGAACCCATCCGGGCCCGGGGCCTTCGTACCACCCAATGCAGAGATGGCGCAACTAACCTCCTCTTCAAGGATTGGAGCACTAAGACTCGATATGTGAGAATCCTCAAGCTGCGGCAAAGAGAGGGAATCTAAGAAAGAGGAGATGGCTTCTAAATGGGATTTGTCAGAGGGAGTATGATGGGGAGAGTGGTTATATAGATCAGAGTAATATGCTGTGAAAGCCGTGCTGATCTCCTGTAGGGAGTTAACTAGGACATCGTCTACTGTTTTAACTGCAGGAATAGAGGAGAATTTACTCCGAGGTTTGAGAGTGCGGGCCAGTAGAGTATCTAGTTTATTAGCCTTCTCAAAAAACAACCGACGGGACCAGAGCAGCTGTTTGGCTACATCGTCAAGTAAAAGTTGTTTCAGGGAGGAGCGGGTGCGTAGGAGTTCAGAGAGAAGTTCAGGGGAGGGGGAGGTCTTATGTCGCATCTCAAGGCGACGGAGAGACTGTTGTAAAGAGACGAGTAAGTGTAATTTGGTGCGTTTTCTGTGGGTTTTCTAATATCACTGCCCCTCGAGAAAGGGACGATACTACGGGGGATATGGAGTCCCAGAAATAAACGGAGGGGGTTGTAGGAGCATAAATATTCAAAAAGTGATAGGTCATAGAGTATAGGGTACCAGTAAGCAATACATATCGACCCTCAGTATCGATTGTTTGCGATAGTAGTTGAAATGGACACGTTTTCCGAATCAAAATGGCAACTCCGTTGCGCTTGCTCAAGGCACCAGAAACATACGCTTGTGTATAGACGTGGTCAGTTAACGCAATTTTAGCAGATTTAGTGAGATGAGTTTCCTGGAGGAACGCGATATCAATTTTATCAGATTTCAGTGTGCGGAAGAGTAGTCTACGCTTCGTAGGGGAGTTAAGGCCTTTGACATTAAGGGAGGTTAGTTTCAGTGCCATGAGAAGCGCAACAGAGCACCTCGTCTAATTAGCAGTATGCCCATCACCCAAGCACTTTCCCCAGTAGTAATAAAGGCCTCGGAAAAAAGATCGACCAATGTCCCGATAGCCCCATCCAGCAACGAGAGCTGTATGCTTTTGCGATGGAAGGAAAAAAAAAAAAAAAAAAAAAAAGGGGGAAAAATACATAATCAAAAAAAATGAATAACAAACAAAAAAGGAAAAAGAGAAAAAACAAAGTCCAAAAAGCCTGGACTTACCCATAGCCGGGACCTGTGGGGGAGAAAGGGAGAAAACCCTCACGGCCATGGAGATCAAAAAAGGGCCCAGTGGAGAGCCCCCACCCACAAGGAAAAAACTGGCCCCCGGGAAGGCCTGAGCAAGAGGTAATAAGAGCATAGCCATTCACTAAACGGTAGGAATGGAAAACAAGAAAAATACGTTCCAGTCGAAGTAGCTTTTGTAGAACGACCAATAGCTTCTAGAGGAGAGGAGAACCCGTGGCAGTCCAGGAATGTACCACAAAAAGCCATAACAAAGGGACCGGGAAGCCCAAATCTCAGTGGTAATAAATGATCCATCCAGAGTTGGGGCCAATAAGTCAACGATGAGGGCGGTTTACTGTAATCCATTCCCTGGAGAGACGCGGGAGCGGAGGTGTAGGACCTTCAGGCGATGTGAAGTCCTCCGGGGGTTGGATATCCAAGGCCCGGAAGAACTTCATGGGATCCGAGTGCGGGAGCAGGACATACGTTTTCTTATTGCGGAATGCCAGGATCTTGAAAGGATGGCCCCACGCAAATGCAATGTTATGGGAGTGAAGTAAGTCAGCGACAGGCTTCCACAAACGTCGTCGGCGAAGGGTGTCAGGAGAAATATCCTGAAAAAGCTGCAGGGGGGTCCCATCGTATAATATCGGCTTAGTACGGTTTTTCTTGAAGATAAATTCTTTTGTGGAAAAGTGTAAAAAGCGGACAATGATATCACGAGGGCGTTCGTCGGCAGTGCTGCGGGCACGTAGAGCCCTGTGGGCGCGATCAAGTTCCCAAGCATGATCTGGGAGCTCTGGAGCTAGCGGTCGAAGCATGGCGACAATAAAATCCCCGAGGGGGTCATCCTCTGCCCGTTCAGGCAAACCTCGGATCCTCAAATTATTCCTCCGGGACCTATTGGTCAGATCTTCCAATTGAGCTTCCAAATAATCAACTTTATGAGACATAGCGTTAGAGTGATCAATAAGGGAGTTATAGGCCCCTGAGAGTTCATCAGTGCGATCCTCCAGCTCTGAGGTACGCTGTCCCAAGGCCAGGACATCAGATTGTAAGGCCTTCGTATTCGCCAGCTAAAAAAGTTGTCATCTCGGCCATCTGACTCAATATGGTGGTGGCATCTGCTCGGCTTACCCCAGAGTCCGACTCCCCTCCATCCTCATCTCCAGACCCGACAGCGGAGGTAGGCCGTGATTTTGAGCGGCCGCCATCTTGAAGGGCTGTGGTCCGTCGCGGTGTAAACAGCGGTGCGACGGCCACGTCCTTAGATTTCGACGATTTGGTGCGTACGGGCATGGTCTGGGTCCCTTGCGGCGTCCAGCGGTGAGTAATAAAGTCCCAGGGGGAGAGGGTAGTTGCGGTTTACAGAGCGGGTGTAGCGGAACTCAGTCACTAAGCGGCCATCTTAGATGACGGCCAAGCCACGCCCCCCCACAGTCGTGTTGTATTATTTTAAGCAGACTGTGTTTTTCAAATTGTTGTGACTTAGATGAAGATCAGAGCACATTTTATGACCAATTCATGCAAAACTCCACATACTTTTTCTTGCAACTGTAAATATATATATTGAGATATATCTATCTATCTATCTATCTATATATATATATATCTATGTCTATTGTCTATCCATATATGCGAACTGGAGATGCAACACAGCTGCCCCAGAGAAGGCCTGAGTTTCTAGCCTGTTCTAGAAAAGTAATTAACATGTTTGTCTCTTTCCCCCTTGGAGGGATATCACAGGTTGCTGCAAAATAGGCTCTCTTTGATCTACAGGATCAGGGGGGAAATTACTCATTTGGTCAAATGGAAGGTCCCTTGTCTTCTCTCTGCATGAGTCCACAAGCCGTTCACACTTTGGAGTTCCTTTGCAGACTCAACGGCAGCAACTTGTAAGTGATCACACAGATCAAAGAAGCAATCATATCCTTTGATCACAGAGATGATTTTGGGATGATGGATATTACAGCTGTGCATTAAAATTAAAGAAAGAGGGAACTGAGCGTGGCCACAAGTTAGCAAGAGGGAGAATTCTGGGAAATGTAGTGCACAGGCTGTATCAGCTAGGGGCTGTCCTTAGAATATAGGGCTGCCCTGTTCCTCTGAGTCAAGGGTGGGCTCGTCGCTATTTCTTGGAGGTCAATCAAAAAATTGAAGAGATATTGCCATCTCCTATTAGAACCTCCCTAACGGCTGATCCTCCAGCGTATATTGTAAGTAACTAGGATCTGCTGTTATCACCCTTTTATTTTTGCTACATTGTGTGTAATTATTGATTATCATATCTATTTTTCTGTAACTCAAGCACTGTGATATACAGTATATAATATTTTATATCATAATAAAATCTAAAACATATTAAGCTCTGCTTCTGCATGATATTCGATCCACGCTAACTGAAGGACTGGATTATCATAGAGATTTGCCTTTGTTTAAACTCGAGTCTATCTACTAAACCGTGAGTTTTGGTGGGGTGCATGACCAAAGTTTCAAACTGTCTCTGGGTCAGGCGGTAAGCCCCTTGGGTAAAAAGGTCGGATTGTGGTGGCAGTGTGACGAATAGAATAAGAAAAGTGGGTACAGGGATTGTGGGCAACGTAGTCAGGATTCCGGGTCGAGTGTAGACAGATACTGCGTTGCAACCCGGTGATCATTTCATCACGTTTGCGTGCCCATCGCGAGCAATGGCGTTGCTGGGACAGTTAGGCAAGCACGCGCAAGGAATTGTGGGCCGCGTAGTCATTATTTTGGGTCTAGGATAGACGGATAGCGATTTGCTTAACCCTGCGCTTCCTTCGTCGCGGCGTACATTTTCGTGACAACTGATGGCAAGCGGTGGGATATCAGGAGGATTAGTATTTGGATCTGTGAATCACCATAGATCCAGATACTAAAGAAGTTGGTTTTCCAATATCCAGAGCAGAAGTCAGTGCATTTATTAGAACTTACACACACAGCAGTTCCCTACCTCCCTTGTTTTCCTTTCTATCTTTTATTTTGGCTGGAGTGAGGATGGCTCATCAACAATCAAAGAAAGCTTTGGAACAGCTGTGTAAAGACAAAAATATTTTGACGAAAGACAAGCATAAAGATGAACTTTTGCAAGCCCTCGAGGATTATGAGGCGCGGCAAGCAACCCGTGATGTAGCGGAGCAGGGTACCATTCTTAACCCAGCCAAAGGAAGCTCAAGTCCAGTGGAAAGGACAGTGTCAAGTGCTTCGCCCAAGGGTGATAATGCCCTGGATATTTACTTGCAGACTGTTTTAAAACATGTGGACTCCAGACTTTCAGATGCGGCTTCAGCTCATCCTGCAGTACCAAGAGCGAGAGGAGCGCCGAGCTGAGCGAGAAGCTGCGGAGCGCCGAGCTGAGTGGGAGCGAGAAGCGGCAGCACGCCAAGCTGAGCAAGAAGCGGCAGTGCGCCAAGCTGAACGAGAAGCGGCAGCGTGCCAAGCTGAGCAAGAAGCAGCAGCGCGCCAAGCGGAAAGAGAAGCTGCAGAGCGCCAAGCCGAATGGGCACACCAGCTCTCTATGGCCCAGGCATGCAGAAAACCATTATCTCCTGCCCCGGCGGGCACTGCAGATCTCTCTATACCCAGACCTCATGCCGAGAACTTTCCCACTCTGGACAAAGATGGGGACCTGGATGTGCTCCTGCAAAGTTTTGAAAAGACTTGTCACCAATACCAGCTGCCAACGGATCAATGGGCCAGGTATCTCACTCCTGGGCTACAAGGTCCAGACCCCGAAGCCTTTGTGGAATTACCAGCTGAGAGCGACCAGGACTATGAGGCGATTAAAGCTGCGCTGCAACGGCGGTACAACCTCACACCGGAGGTATATCGGAAAAAGTTCAGGTCCTTGCAGAAGCGGACCGCAGAGAGCTATTCTGCAATTGTAGGCCACCTGACCACCTTATTTCGACAATGGGTCAGGGGGCTGAAGATTAACACCCTGAATGCCCTGGAAGACCTGTTGATCAAGGAGCAGTTCGTGCAGCTGTGCCCACCTGAGATCCAGGAATGGCTTCTAGATCGCAAACCCGAGGCGGCCCTGGAAGCTGGTGAGCTGCGGATTTCCATGCGGCCAACCGAGCGTCTGTTGACCGGAGCAGAGGTTTCCCCAAAGGATCATCTGGATGGAAGAGGGAACTGGATGGAAAGAGGGAACTGAGTGTGCCCACAAGTTAGCAAGAGGGAGAATTCTGGGAAATGTAGTGCACAGGCTGTACCAGCTAGGGGCTGTCCTTAGAGGAACAGGGCAGCCCTAGATATATTCTGAGTCAAGCGTGGGCTCGTCGCTATTTCTTGGAGGTCAATCGAAAAATTTAAGAAATATTGCCATCTCCTATTAGAACCTCCCTAACGGCTGATCCTCCAGCATATATTGTAAGTAACTAGGATCTGCTGTTATCTCCCTTTTATTTTTGCTGATTTGTGTGTAATTATTGATTATCATATCTATTTTTCTGTAAAGTGATTTGCTTAACCCTGAGCTTCCTTCGGTGCGGCGCGTGTTTTCGTGACAGTGGGTTTTTGTTAAACGTGAGCCAAATCATCACAATTAAAAGAACCAAAGACTTAAACTACTTCAGTCTATGTGCATTGGTTTTATTTAATACACAAGTTTCACAATTTAAGTTGAATTTATGAAATAAATGATCTTTTCCACCACATTCTAATTTATTGAGATGCAGCTGTATATAGGTGCCTGATAGGAGTCCTTGAATGTCAATGTATCAGTTGGATTATATATTACATTTCTCTACAACTTAATTTATTTCTTCAGCTCCAAGAATAAATCCTACTTGAAACATTTTGCATGGTAATATTTTCAGTTCTGATTTACGAGCACTGTGCATGTAATAGCATAAGAATAGTTAGAATGTATTATTGTTGTTGCAAAAAAAAAAAGATCATACAGCTAAAAGGAAAAGATAGAATGACATACTGAGGAAATAACATTTATGGTGGTGCTGTTTACCTGAAAGACCCCCCACATCCATCTTTTTAAGATTTTTGGCTTCCAGGATGCAAACAGTTAGTTTTCCAGCAGTGGGGACATAGCGCAAGGAAATGCAAATATCACCAAGCTTCTCGGGCTGAAAGATTATAAGAACACATAAAAAATTAAGGTACACCAAATGGATTCATATTAAACACCTTCGGGGGGGGCATGTCATTTTCTGTGTACTACACAGTTAACTCTATGGGACACTGAGTATGAACCTATGAGGTGGGGTGGGTAAATTGCATAGATAGAACTTTAAGACGCAGATTAATTGTGCTCAGTCAAACCCTGTCCCCCATCTTATAGGGAGGTGCCGTACAATGATGCCTTTCAGACCTTTTTATAATTATTTGGAGGTCAAGATGGACTCAAGGCTTTGTTGACACTGTCAGCTAATGACTCATATATATATATATATAAGTTAAGAGCAATATGATTTTCATCAGTGACGTGCCCAACCTTTACAATATTCAGTAGAACCAAGCACCAAAAGAAAACCACACAAAATATCAGAATCCAAAAGAGTATATATAAGAACATATAACCTTTATTAATAATAAGGAAAAAAAATGTCCCATCATAAAAGCATAACACGTGTGAAAAATGACCACTAGTCCCAAACTTGGTATAATAAGACTTTGCCTGTCTATGTATTTTTTTGGGTACACCTAAAAGCTGGTGCTAAATGATTCCGCTCTTGCAAAATCATTTAGCACCCCCTAAACCCCCCCCCAATAAATCCGATACTCACCTTTCCTCACGCGGCAAGCACAGCCGCCCGATCCACCACTTCTTGTCCCCGGGAGCAAAATAAGACCCAGAGGCGCAACCATCCATGGAGTCCTATGGACTCCAGGAGGAGATACTCACAGCGGTGGAGAAGCGCTACAGCGGGTATCACTGTGGTTAGCACTGCATTCCGGGGCAAGGTGGTGAGACAGCACCTGCCCTGGAATATCACGCTGAAATGGGGACGCTACAAGGAAAACTGCATTTTAGCGCAATGCACAGAATAGGCCCCGTATAGTCCTATTAATGAATAGGTTTTCAGACAATGGTTTATAATGGCCTGAATATTGGCCCTGTTATAAAGTTGGCGCTAACTTAAACAGTGCTGTTGTAAATTTACCAGAGCCATTAGTCTATGGAGTATTTAAGTTGTTAAGTTTACAACAGCTCTGGTTAAATTAGCACCAACTTTGGAATATTGCTCTATATTTGCATAATGTTATCACATCCACCCTCAGGCAGTGTTTTTCTAAACTAAACAAATTTTAAGTTGTTAGCCCTTATTAAGGGTGTAGGAGATCAAATATTATTGTGTTTATGTATGTAAGTAGGTGCATATATGAATGCATTTATAAGTGTGTGTGTCTACCTTAAGGGGTAGAATTAGGATTAGTAGTAGGGTTAATATTTGTGCTTGTTTAAGGGTGCAGTTTAGGGTTATTATTATTACGATTAGGGTTAAAAGTAACCCGATCTCTAATACTAACCCAAGCCCTTCAACATGCACAATTACTAATAATAGCACTAACCCTACAACGAAAATTTGCCTCTTCACTACACAATTTCTTTTTTTAGTTAATAAACCCCTTTCCTGTGCATGATGCAGCAAGAAGGCTGTTTTAAAGCACTGCTGCAGGCTGTAACTTACTTAATATCACGATTTTATTAAAGCAAATCGATATAACAAACAAATTACCCAAATACAATTTGTTTTGGATGTAGTTATTTTGTAATCTTAACAAAACCAGAACCACAACTATTATTTTTTCATACAGAACACAGAGTGTGAAATTATGCAAACTCAATATGCAGTAGCTCGATCTGTAGCTTAACCATGGATACTGCAACACAATTCCTAAGAATCAAGTGGGTTTGTTCTAAAGACACCTCAAACGCACCTAAACAGATATTACAGAAGTGTGGATGATATAGATTTGCATAAAAATAATGTATCTAGACACACACATTGAAAAGTTTAATTTCTAAATATTCTACTTCAATCCACTGCGAGTGAGAGCCGCCGGGACGATGGAGGGCTATGTGGAGGATATGATTTTTATTTTTGAGGGGTTACCAAGTGTTAAGTGATTGTGCAGAAGCACATTCACTTATCACCAGGGTTTAATGACGTCATACAAAGTACAGAAGATGTTAATGTACAGTAACCTGTCACAGAGCTCCTGCATTTGTTGATGCTTTCTATGTGTAGCAATCACATGTTTAATTAATGTCTCAGGGCTAGGTTCAAGTCGTGTGTTAACAAGGGCTCTGGTAAACTCCACATCTCAGCAGGACTCTTGCCATTACTGTTCTAAGACATTGCTGATCCAATGGAAGTGTTGTAAGATCACGACGAGCTTTTTATCCTTTTACCCTTGACTTTTTTAAATTCCTGCCTTTGTTTTGACCCTTCTCTGGCCAATATTACATTCTTAATGCTAGCATTAGCGCTCAGATATGTGAGCATTAGGCTAGGGTCAGACAAACGCATTTTTCACGTCTACCGTCAAAAAGTGTGTCAATGCGTCCGAACGCATTTTTTCACGGAAGACGCGATAGCGGTCATACGATGCGCAATGTCAGCCGTATTCATTGAAGGAGCTATAAAAAACAAATGGACGTGATGTAGGCCAGACATGTGCAGCGTCTGACATCTCCTAATCACGCACACACGCCGCTATGCTGACGCAGCGCACTCTGTGCGTCAGTACTAGTGGATCCACGTTCTCCAAAAAATGCATTCGTTTGCCGCTTGCGTTGCGCGGCCGAACTTTCGTGCGGCCGTATTTTGTATATTGGCCATCACTGGACATCATTTGCTGCTACTACGGCCGTAATAAAATGCGGCTCAACGCATGTTCTTACTGCGTTCGTCTGACCCCAGCCTTAATGCTAGGTTGAGTGGCCCTAACACGGCTTTCCCATATTACGATCCGAAAGCTAACGGGGACTACGCTCATTTGCGCAAGCTTACTGTACTTTGCTCTCCTTATACTTAACATGGGGAGCGCAAAGAGTAATTAGCGTTAGGATTACAAAGTCCTAACACTAATTATTCACTACTGCAATTAACTGAAAAGTTAACCACAGCATGGAGCTGGAACTAACTGATTCCACTGCTGCAGAATCAGTTAGCACCAGCTGTAAAACCCGCCCAAAAATTAGATACTCACCTCTCATCCCGCGGCGAGAACGGCGGCTCTATCTGCCTCTTCTGGCCACTGGGCGCAGAGTGAGACTGGAGGAAAAAGTCCCCAGTTTCCCCCCACAAAACACTCCGCTGACCTGCAAGGATCTCGCGAGAGGCGCAGTCCTGCAGGTCATGTGACCCGGCAGTCAAAGCCTCAATGGAGTACTATGGACTCCAGGAGAGGATGCTCGGGGTTGCGCTTTAGCTTAGCGCTGCGTTACAGGGCAGGCTGCTGAATCAGTGCCTGCCCTGTAATATGGAGCTAAAACAGGGACACTAAGGAGAAACCTGCAGGTGCAGGTTTTCTTCCTTAGTATCCCCGTTTTATCGGACAGTATATAATACTGGCCTCTGTATTTTGAGTTTGCTTTGCTATTCTCCACTAACCACACATAGGACTACTTCAATTGCATGTAAACAATATACAAAGTATAAATAAAAAAAAAATCTTTCTTTATAATACAACTCACTTCCTCTTTCTCTGCACTCTGCAAGTCTCTCCATTCTTCAATTGGTTGCCCAAGGTCCACAGTGTTCATAGGAACCTTCACTTCCCCGATGATGTCATGTTTGGAGAATCGGTCAAAGTCATAAATGGACATACAGAGTGTCTTTCCACCAAGTTCCTGATAAGGGATCTATTGAGAAATAACATGAAAGTTTTACATTGTTGATTCACTTGCACCACATAATCTTTAATTGGCACTTTTGCTCAAGTTTGCATAGGTTGGAATGATGCATTTTAAAATAATAGTGTTGGAGGGATGTTTTAAAGTTAATAAATCTGGACTGTGAGTCAGTTCAAAGGCCAGTTCTAGCAATGTTAATAGGTGGAAAGGACCATAGCACCAAGGGCTAGTCCGTCCATGGGCTACGATGGAGCCATGGCTCCACGCGGTGTATTGGTGGGGGAGCGGCATTTTTCCACCCTGTCAGGGGCTGCACCCATCCTGATGTGCAGGGACATAGAAATCACATATCACCTAGTCCACGTTTCTCCAGGCCAATTGGCCAGTTAAAATCCACATTGCAGCTGGACTGGTACTGGGAGTATGCTCAATTAACGTAAAAGATAGAATCAGAGAGACAGTCAGTCAGAGGTTCAGAATGTCAGAAACAGAGAGTGAGAAGGAAAGAGTGAGCCAGTGAGAGAATGACTGAGATACAGACAGACACAAAAAGAGAATAAGTGAGACAGACCGACAAAAGAGGAAGACAGGTATATAGAAGGAAATAAAGACAGAGACGAGTGGTACAAAAGAGAGGGATAAAGACAGAGCGGGAAAGAGATGTATACTTACCAGCCTCTGGCAGATCTTCTGGTGTAGAAGGCTTACATCTCTTCCTCATAGCGCCTCCTTGCTAGTGCCCATCGTTTTCTCTCTACAGCAGGGAAATTCCTGTCACATGGCCAAAGTCTGGTATTTCCTGCTGTAGAGATTAAAGTGACAGCGCACAGGTTACTAGAAAGTAACCTATGTGCTGCCAAAGGGCACAACAGTGCAAGCAGCATTATTTGCTGCTTGTCTGTCATTTAGGCCAGCATGGTCCTGTGTCCTGCTAGTCCTTCTCAAGGCCTGGTGCTTAGCTCCGACATTGCTGGAGATGTTTCCCAAGCTGAGAAAGTCAGTTAGGAAGGCCAAGATGAATACAGGAAGCTGCAAGTTGAAAATACTCCCCGTCCCTCCCATATTGGAACTAAGGAAAGTACACATGTAATAATTCATTGAGCAATGAGATACTGTATATCATTACTCTTTGGATGAATATTATGTAAATGAAAAGTTGTTGTTCCATGAAAAGTTACTGGCTTTATTGTTATTAAAATAACCTTGAACAAGAGGTGTAAAACGTAACCTCACCATTCACTTAACTGTTACAAATCCGGATGTAATATTATGTATCTAATAAGTCATAATCATATTACATTACCTTGAAAGTGAATGTCTCATTGAAAATGGGGTTTAGAGTCTTGCGATGAACTTTAGTCTCATACTTCTTCTTCTTGTCTGGCAGAAAGAAGACCTTCACATAGGGGTCTGAAGTACCTCCCATATCCAATGCTGGTAATTCAGTGGCTTGAATAATTCCAACCTGGATCTATCATTAAATCAAAAGAAGAAGAACCAGTTTTCAAAATATATTCTAATAAAAGCACACTTTTTGGGTGAAGCTGATGCAGGAAAGTAGATTTTTTAAAAAGCATTCAAGAAACTTAAAAGATGGTAAAGAATAGTGATAGGACATTATATATATTTAAATAATCTGTATTAGTAATCACAACTCCTGCACTGACCCACCATAAATGAAAGACTCTTTTTCCCTGGACATACCAAGTCAGAATACTTTAAGTAGCTATGTAGCTATTACCTCACAGCAGTTAGGGTAGGATTTAGGACATAGTACTCTTGAATTACAATACATATGTGTTGTCCATCCATGACCAGGGACTCTTATTCCGCTATCCCTACTAGCAATTTAGGATGGAGATCTGCTTTAGCAGGCACAAACACTGGCAGAGACACAGAAACTGACAGACATACTGGCAAGGGCAGAGTCAATGGGAAAGATACTCAGAATGACAACGACACTGACAGACATAAACAGAAACACTGACAGAGACACTAGCCAAGGCATTAATAGAGACAAAGAGGCAGTGAGACAGACAATGACAGATACATACTGTTCTGTCCCCACGGTGGCTTTGTAGAAATAGACAGCTTCAACTCCGATGAAAGGCATATACAGATATTTATTTCCAGGCATTCATAATCCAAATTTACAGTCATTGAAAAGATTTATCTGGATTATTTATATTCTGTCCTTTTATAAGGTGTGAAAAAAGGGTAATTTCACTCCCATGTGAAGAGAGCACACGCTGCAGCTTCTCCTGGAATTACTTCCTGAAGTACACGCCCTTCTTCCTACCAGCATGCAAAGCTTCTCAGCACCAATTAGACACATAGATCTGATCACATGTAATAAAACTACAATTCCCAGAAGATATTTCCCTTAAGGGGGCAGTTTCCAATTCCTATAATGCTATCTCTTAAAATTACTGACTATTCTCAGGCTGCTCTAGTCAGCACAGTCCCCGCCTGGAATTATAAAATTCCACTACGTACTAACTGTTAACTGAGATAAACAAAGGCATAGCATCAAACAGTGCAAACAATGAGTTATAAACAAAGCATGTAAAGCTTGAGGTTCAATCTTTCAGTTCAGTCTTCTTCAGCAGCAGTACCAGATTGGTAATTGGCCTGGTATAAAGCTTCTTGGCGAAGGTCTGCTGGTCGCCACCTGACTCCTTCAGCTTCACAATCTGCACTTCGACCTGTGGACTAGTCCATCACCGCTAAGTAAGACTTGTTGCACAAGTCCCATGGGCTTGGAACCTTCTTAGAGCGTTGATAAAGGAGAAGCTGTCTATGACTTCGAGGTGGACGGCTCTAATGCTGAGACACGTGAAAAGGACGGCCCAACGTTTGCTGTCAGGTTGACCACCTCTGGTCCGTCGGGTAGACACGGACCACGGACAGAAGACGTCTACTCCTACGTTGGTAAAAGGTGGTTCGGTTGGCAATATTTTGGTCTCCTTGACTATTGTCGATAAGATGGTGGCTCGGACCGCTGGTTTCTCATCCGCAGGGATTAATTCGCTGAGTGCTTGAGGTCAGACGTCAGCATCTTGATCTGGATTGATATGGTCATGGTGTTCCGGTCCCGGTATCATTGAGGTGTCTTGATGGGTCAAGAACTCAGGGCCCTTTAGCCAGGTTGACTCTGTCAACTTGGACGCAGGGATGGACCGTGTAGCATGATCCGCAGGGTTCTGGTCTGTTGGCACATGTCGCCACTGTTCAGGCTCTAAAGTTTTTCTTATTTTGTATACTCTGTTGCTTACGTGGACATAAAAGCGCCTGCTTTGGTTGCGGATGTAGCCCAGCACCACCTTGCTGTCCGTGTAGAAGGTGGTGGTTTGTAGCTCAAGCTCTATAGTCTTTTTTTATCAGGTCAGCGAGCTCCATGGCCAATACGACTCCAAAGAGTTCTAACCTTGGTATGATGTGACCTTGTTGTGGAGCTAGCTTCGTCTTTCCCATGACGAAGCCAGCGTGAATGTCGTTCTCCCTGCCGTAGACCCTGATGTATCCTACAGCTGCTATTGCTTTAGTCGACACATCTGAAAAGACGTGCAGCTCTTTTATCATTGCAACTGCATGTGAAATGGGAACGTACGTGCGCTGAACACTAATGTTCTGGAGACATCTCAGGGAGGAATGCCATTTCTCCCATTCTTGCTTCTGGACTGGTGGAAGTGACTCATCCCAATCTTTGAAGTTTTGGGAGAGTGTACATGGAAGGAGCCTCCCTTGGATCGTTACAGGTGTGGCAAACTTTAGAGTGTCGAACAGGCTGAAGAAGCGAGAGAGAGCTTGTTCATGGTTGCTTGGCAGGCACTGCCTGGGTATGCGAAAGGGTAATGGGGCTACCCACCTCCGTGTAGCGTCCTGTTGGAGCTCTTTATCCCTGAGCTGCAAAAGATCTTTGTCCTCTATTGACCAGGCTAGGTCATTATCTTCTTTGTTGGTCTGGAACACTGTTGCTTCTAAAGCGGGATTGTTTGTTGAAGTCGCAAAGTGTTTGTGACACTGTTTCAAGTGGGATGCTCTCCCATTACTGAGAATGGAGGTTGCGAAGACGTTGACCTGGGTTGGGGCCTGCAACCGATCGACACAAACCGTTCCTAAGATGGCCCATCCGAGTGCAGACTTATGGGCAAACGGAGAACCTGCTGGGCCTCTAACTTGATCATATTGAAGGAAGGCTTCGGAGGCAACCAATCCCAGCAAGAGGAGAATTTCAACTTCGAGGTCTATGGCAGGAAAGAGGCTAGCCATGTGTTTCAGGTGAGGTATATTGCTTGCTACCTCTGGTGTCGCAATCTGGTTGCGATTATCTGGCAAAGCATCCCATTGTAGCAATGATGGCAGTTTGAGTTTTGTACTTCCATCTAACGATTCTATGCAGAACCCAGTGACTTTCCTCCCCGCCGTGCGCTGGGAACCAGTGCACGTTGATATTGTGAATGGTGTGTCTTCAGTTTGGACGTTAAAGATATCGAAGAATGCTGACCTGGCTAAGGAGTGATTGCTTTGTCCGTCCAGCATCACGTACACCTTCACAGCTTCTTTAGGGCGTCCGGCTGGGTAGACTTTGGCTAGGTAGATCTCATGGCATAAGCGTGGGACTGCTGAGCCACCACATACTGTTGTGCAGTTGATAGTCACGGTTACCTCTGGGTGCACTTCGGTGTTGTCCTGAGACTCCTTAGTCGAAGGAGGGGTAGGAGTTGTCCGTTGTGTTGACTCGGAGTCTGGATGCAGTGCGCCTGGGTGTCTGTCACTTCTGCATAAGTGACATTGCAACTTAGCTGTACAAGCTTTGGCCATGTGCACTGTAGACTCACAACACTTGTAGCAAACTCTGTACTCCCTGAGCAAAGCTTTCCTTTCTTTAAAGGGCTTCTTTCCAAAGTCTCTGCACTTCTTCAGAGGGTGCGGGGACTTGCGAAGTGGACAGAAAGCATCTTTATTTGTTCCTAGGGTTTCAGGTGGTGTTCTCGTCGACGGATGCTCGTCTGACTTTCTTGTGGGCGAAGTAGCGACCTGTGTTTTGTGCACAGACACAAAAGGTCCTTTCCCTTGCAGTTTGTGTTTTACTCTTGGTGAAGTCGGAGTTATAGTTGGCCTTTCTGGTGGTAGGGAACTCTGTTTCTCTGAAGCTGCGGTTTCGAGGGTCGCTGCACCGCTTTATTTGGTAGGCAACAAATTCTTGAAGCGCGGCAAAGGGAGGGTCTCTGTCTAGGTTGCGCTCTCTAAAGTCATCTGATAGTTCGATCCATTTTTCGATTAAGTGTGTTGGTAATTTTCTAACGATAGGTCTCTGTGTTCTGTGCTGGTCGAGACATGTCAGTCCGCAACTGCGTAAGAAGGATAGAGAAGTCCCATAACCTGTCAGGTTCGTTCATGTGGATGACTGGGAAATCGTTGACACGATGTAACAGCAAGGATTCCGTCAACATGGATGCACCATACCGTTGATCGAGCACTTCCCAGGCTTGTTTAAGGGCGATGACTGGGTCACCGAGATGAGATGAATAGATATCTTTCACTACTTGTGTAGATTCTGGTCCTAGCCAAGCCATCAGATGTATGATCTCCTCGATAGGACGTAACCTTTCATCATGAACGGTATGTAAAAAGATGTGCTTCCATAGTAAATAGTCTCTGCCTGGCTCGTCAGAAAACTTCTGTGCCCCTCTTGAGGCCAAATCCACCTTCCCTTGTCGAGGTGGCCATTCTGTTTCTTCCCCAGGGTGTCGTAAAATCCATCTGGGCTGTATAGGGGTTGTATTTGGGGGGAGATGGTAAGTTGAACCCCATGGACTTGGTGAAAGCAGGTTCAGGGGACTCCCATGAGTTCTGGCAAGCATAGTCCCTAGGATCAGGAGCGGACGATAAGGACAGCTGGTCGGTGTCTGCAGAATACTTGTTGATTATTATGTCTTGCCATGCCACATGTGATGGTTGTTCCTTTTGCTGCAGGGTAAGTCGACTGTGTTCGATGGGCCTCACGTTCGTCCATGAGTTGCCTTGCAGCTGTGGCTGGACCACTGCTGCCTCCACGTTGAAGTTGTCGCTTTCGGCTACTTTTATGCATGCCTGCTGAGGATCCTTCACTAATGCTGATGGAACAATCTGGTTACCCCTTGTGTTTTGGTTTGTTGGGGTAAGTGCTTCAGCTCCTAGGAGGGTTTCTAGCTGTGTGGATTTGGCGGTGTCAGCATTCTTACTAGTTTGCGGAACTAATGGTTGAGATTCTCCTCCTCATCCCTGCCGTAGTGAGTTCTGATCGTTCACATAGGTTTCGACACGGTTCTGCAAGCTTTCTCCTTCCAACTGTGTAGGATCTGAGTTGAGTGAAGAATTGGCAGCTTCTGCCCGTAAAGCTGCGGCCCGTACTGCCTTTTTTGCAGCCTCCCGTTTATGATGAAGATACGTAAGGTTGGCCTGAGCTTTAGCCATTTCTTCCTCTATTCTAGCTCGAGCTTTGGCCATTTCTTCCTCTTGTTTAGCTCGAGCTATGGCCATTTCTTCCTCTTGTTTAGCTCGAGCTTTGGCCATTTCTTCCCCTTGTCTAGCTCGAGCTTTGGCCATTTCTTCCCCTTGCCTAGCTCGAGCTTTGGCCATTTCTTCCCTTAGTAATTGCTCTTCATTTGCTACTTACAGATCTACAGCAGCTTCATCAGCCTTGATTTGTGCTAGTATCGTCAGGGTGGTGAGACTCTCTTTACTCGAGGCTCTGGACGAAGCTGCCATAGGAGGATGCTTTGGAAGAATGGACGGAGTCTGCGACAGGAGATTGCTGTGAAACGCTGCTACCCATGTGAGACCGCGCTGGCTTGGAGTGAAAGGACGAGGCTTTCTTTGAAGTCTGAGAAGAGGCCTCGTGCGAGCAATGAGATAACTCCGACTCGGCCTTCCTGTTGCTTGTGTCCACTGCCTGCAGATTTTTCTGATGAAAGTCATCACAGTTTGAAAGGAAAACCTCATGCTGTTTGTCGAACGCCTAGATGCTTTGCAAGTCCGTTTGGAGATTTGGGTCTTCTAACTTTGACTGGATGAAGATGAGGTGGCGCTCGCTATCTTTCGACTTTAGATGTATCTTCCTCATGCATTCGTTCTCTATTGTGATGCGACTGGGAGAGAGCTACCTTTTAGGTTTATAGCGGAGCTCTATTAGTTTATCTCGGGATTTAGTGTAGCTTTTGTAGTACCTATCCCACTCAGCCATCAGGCACGATCTCATTTCCTTGGTAAGCTCCCTATGCGCCCTCAGTTCATAATGTCTCTGAATTGCCTCTGCATCTTCTGAATTTTGGACTGCACACTCTTCATTTGTGTCGGGGTCGATTAGTAGGCCCAACTCTTTTGGCACGTCACAGCCTTCTGCCATTATTAAGGAGACTCACGAAATTGCCTAAACACTTTTAAAATTGTCAATGCAATTCACTGTGTGCCTCTGGGGAGCGCTGCTGGAGTGTGTTGCAGCTGGCGCAGTTCACCTTGCGGCCTCTGGGGAACGCTGCTGGAGTGCGTTGCAGCTGGCGCAGTTCACCTTGTGGCTTCTGGGAAGCGCTGATGGAGTGCGTTTCAGCTGGCGCAGTTCACCTTGCGGCCTCTGGGGAGTGCTGCTGGAGTGCGTCGCAGCTGGCGCAGTTCACCTTGCGGCCTCTGGGGACCGCTGCTGGAGTGCGTTGCAGCTGGCGCAGTTCACCTTGTGGCCTCTGGGGAGCGCTGCTGGAGTGCGTTGCAGCTGGAGAAGTTCACCTTGTGGCTTCTGGTGAGCGCTGCTGGAGTGCATTGCAGCTGGAGCAGTTCACCTTGTGGCCTCTGAGAAGCACTGCTTGAGTGCGTTGCATCTGGCACAGTTCACTTTGATATAAACTTCACAAAGGGCCTTTAGATGTAGTTGCAAAAAGTAAAGGTAAAACAGTCTTTCTTCATTTCAAAGGCGGAGGGGTCAACATTAAAATGCGGCATGGGAGTGAATTTATTCAGGCCTTTTTTCACTGTTCTGTCCCCACGGTGGCTTTGTAGAAACAGACAGCTTCAACTCCGATGAAAGGCATATACAGATATTTATTTCCAGCCATTCATAATCAAAACTTACAGTCACTGAAAAGATTCATCTGGATCATTTATATTCTGTCCTTTTATAAGGTGTGAAAAAAGGGTAATTTCACTCACATGTGAAGAAAGCACACGCTGCAGCTTCTCCTGGAATTACTTCCTGAAGTACACGCCCTTCTTCCTACCAGCATGCAAAGCTTCTCAGCACCAATTAGACACATAGGTCTGATCACATGTAATAAAACTACAATTCCCAGAAGACATTTCCCTTAAGGGGGCAGTTTCCAATTCCTATAACGCTATCTCTTAAAATTACCGACTATTCTCAGGCTGCTCTAGTCAGCACACATACACAAAGGGCCCTATGAGCTCCCTACAGCTAAAATGAGGACACTAAGGTGAAAAATTAGCCTTTGCCACTCTCCCCTTTAGCATCCCCATTTTACCTGTAGATTATGGGGCAGGCACTAAGTCCAGGAGCCTGCCCCGTAGTGGCCGTTAGCTTCGGCTACCGGGTCTCATGATCGGCAGGATCTCGCCTCTCGCGAGATCCTGCAGGTCGGCGGAGTGATCGCGAAGGGAGACTGTGGACTTTTTCCCAATCTCACTCTGCTCCCAGTGGCCAGAAGCAGCGGGTCGGGTCGCTGTTCTCACCGCAGGATGAGAGGTGAGTATTTGATTTTTTTGGGGTGTTTACAGCTGGTGCTAACTGATTCTGCAGAAGCGGAATCAGTTAGCACCAGCTCTAAGCTGTAGCAAATTTTGTTACCGACAGCTGTAAGTAATTAGCGTTAGGACTATTTGATCCTATCGCTAATTACTCTCTGCTTACTCTTTGCGCTCATGTTAAGTATAGGGAGCGCAACATACAGTAAGCTCGCACTAGAAAGAGCCAATACTGAATCGCTAACAGGATTTTTAGCTCGTTAGCGATCGGGAGGTGATTTATGCGGAACGCTATCACCTCTTTTAACCTACTGCTAACGCTCATTTATGTGAGCGGTAGCGCCAAGGAGGTGCTAGTGCCCAAAGACATTCAAAAACACAGAGAGAAACTTAAAAGACACAAAGACACTGAAACAATGACAGAGACACATACATGCACACTGACATACACATACACGCAGACCCTAAAACTCACAAACACATACATAAACTGACATGAGAATGGTGGCACCTTTAGGTTTAGGTTTAGTAAAGAGGAGTTAAAAAAACATTACATTGTTAAAAAAAGTACAAACAAAATTACAGGTTAATGCGGGTATCTTGAGTGTGGGGCAAAAATGATGCTAGCATAAGAAAAATTACGTTACCTTAACTATTGTCAGAATATTGAATAGATAAATAAGAGGTCTTATGGAAATATTTTTTATTAAAAACGGTACCGGTAACCTGTAAAAGGTGGGTATTAACCTGATGCCATTATAGAGACTTCTGCTTTCCTCTATGCTCTTTCTGAACCGTGAGTCAAGGTAGTAGGTTTATATTGATACCCTCACCAAACAATCCCCCTTTGAGACAAAATGAAAACATGGTGGGAAAAGCAGAAAGAAAACGGTCTGCATACACCTGTCAAACTGTCAAACTCATGCCCCTCTAGATGTTGATACCTACAATTCCCTGAATTCAAAAGATGGGCAGGGAATCAAGGGAGTTGTAGTTCAGAAACATCTTGGGGGGCAGATTTTGGCTGCCCTGGCCCACACCATACAGAAAATAGTGAAATACGCAAATAAATCAGTGTCCGGCTCTATTCTCCCCCTGGATGGCAGCAACACTCTGTGTCCAACCCCACTTTATCTACAAAATAACAATAAAAGGTATGCTGTGCTGTAAATCCCATAGTCTCATGTTAATGATTATTGGGATGAGAATATGAAACTGATTTACTTGTGTATTTGAATATTTTCTGAATGCTGCAGCCAGGTAACTTTTTCCTGCTTTTCCCACCAGTTTTTCATTTCAAAGGGAAATTGTTTGGTGAGGGTACACTACACATACACATTTACATACACACTGCACATTCTACACATATAGAATATACATTCTGTGCGCAAATAACCCGTGTGACCCGCCGCTCCGTGGGACAAAACGCTTGCGGCCGCCGGTTCTTGAATACCCGGCCGTCGAGCATTTCTGTCCCAGAGCTGCAGCGCTGGGAGGAAGTGGTCATATGATGTCACTTCCTCCCAGCGCTCCACCATGCTGTAGCAGTGTGCTGCAGATTCCGGGACGGAGGTTCCAGCCGCCAGCGCCAGCACCCAGCCACAAGCCGCCAGCCCCCAGGTCAACGGGGGGGGTTAAGTTAAATGAAGAGAATGGGGGGTAAATTAAATGAAGAATGGGGGTTAAATTAAATGAAAAGAGTAGGGGGTAGAAATTAAATGAAGAGTGGGGTTAAATTAAATGAAAATGAAAAGAGTGGGGGTAGAAATTAAATGAAGAGTGGAGGTTAAATTAAATGAAAAGAGTGGGGGGTAGAAATTAAATGAAAAGAGTGGGGGTTGGGGGTTAAATTAAATGAAAAGAGTGGGGGGTTAAATTAAGTGAAAAGAGTGGGGGTTGGGGGTTAAATTAAATGAAAAGACTGGGGGTTTGAAACTAAATGAGTGGGGAGGGTTAATGAATTGAAAAGATTTGGGGGTTGTGAATTGAAAAGAGTGGGGGTTTAAATGAAATGAAAAGAGGTCGGGGGTTTAAATTAAATGAAAAGAGGTGGGGTCAATGAAATGAAAAGAGGTGGGGGTTAATGAAATGAAAAGAGTGGGGGCGTTTGGAATGAAATTAGTTTTATTGCTGTGCAGCTCTGATATACTCTCATACACAGTGCACGTTTCTGTGGGTTTTATTGCTGTGCAGCTCTGTGATACACTCATACACAGTGCATGTTTCTGTGGGTTTTATTGCTGTGCAGCTCTGTGATACGCTCCTACACAGTGCATGTTTCTGTGGGTTTTATTGCTGTGCGGCTCTGTGATACGCTCATACACAGTGCGTGTTTCTGTGGGTTTTATTGCTGTGCAGCTCTGTGATACGCTCAAAGTGCACGTTTCTGTGGATTTTATTGTTTAACCAATTAGAGCGGCTGTGATCCAGTATACTTGACATGCATGGCTGATCTTTGTAAAAATGGTTGAATTTTTAAACATTTCATAATTTTATTTGATTATCTCAATAGATCCAACATTTGAAACGGTATACAAAATATACAAGTAGGCACTTGGTATCCACTTTTAATATCAAGAGAGGAAAAGGCGGAGCTCTAAGAAGAAAAGGTGGAGCCTAAAAAAGAAGGGTGGGGTTTAATCAGCTCATCACTTTCCCCCTTCTCTGCATCTTTACCTGCCAGGTACCTCATGCTTCAGATACATATACACTGCCCAGCACATACGTTTAGCTAGCAGGGGCAACTTTCCGAGGATGTTTGGACATGTTTTGTTGAGCAGAAGCCACTTTCCTGAGGTGTCTGTGAACTTTTTATCCAGCAAGGAACCTTTTTATGAGGTCCCTGGGCACCTATTGGATCATACATATTGGATAATAGGAAATCAACAGCCTCCACTTTGTTCTCAGGACTCTCCAAGATCCTGCAGTTGTGGATTCATATCCTGGCACCAACGAAACGGCATTCTGACTGATAAAACAGTACAGGAATGTCGTTCCCATGTGTCCCCCATCAACCTGAGCCCTCGATAGTATGGTTCATGGTTTTTAATATAATAATTTTATAACAGAATTGATGTATGAACTGGGCTTGTCCCTTCATTTCATGGAATAAGTTGGGTATTCCCTGTAAATCAATCCTGCCTTTTTATGGTCAGGGACATGGATATTTTATTCATACTTACTGCAAATTTCTTTTTCTGATTAAATCCATGACAGAATTCTGTTCCCAACCTTCTATTACAAGGTTGAAGAGCTAAGTTGTAGAATACTTGGTAGAGGATGGGCACATTAATTTACAGTTCTAATTACTTTCCCAACTGCAGAGTGAGGAGGAGCTTCCTATATGCTGCAGCCAGGTAACTTTTTCCTGCTTTTCCCACCAGTTTTTCATTTCAAAGGGAAATTGTTTGGTGAGGGTACACTACACATACACATTTACATACACACTGTACATTCTACACATATAGAATATACATTCTGTGCGCAAATAACCCGTGTGACCCGCCGCTCCGTGGGACAAAACGCTCGCGGCCGCCGGTTCTTGAATACCCGGCCGTCGAGCATTTCTGTCCCAGAGCTGCAGCGCTGGGAGGAAGTGGTCATATGATGTCACTTCCTCCCAGCGCTCCACCATGCTGTAGCAGTGTGCTGCAGATTCCGGGACGGAGGTTCCAGCCGCCAGCGCCAGCACCCAGCCACAAGCCGCCAGCCCCCAGGTCAACGGGGGGGGGTTAAGTTAAATGAAGAGAGTGGGGGGTAAATTAAATGAAGAATGGGGGTTAAATTAAATGAAAAGAGTAGGGGGTAGAAATTAAATGAAGAGTGGGGTTAAATTAAATGAAAATGAAAAGAGTGGGGGTAGAAATTAAATGAAGAGTGGAGGTTAAATTAAATGAAAAGAGTGGGGGTAGAAATTAAATGAAAAGAGTGGGGGGTTGGGGGTTAAATTAAATGAAAAGAGTGGGGGGTTAAATTAAGTGAAAAGAGTGGGGGGTTGGGGGTTAAATTAAATGAAAAGACTGGGGGTTTGAAACTAAATGAGTGGGGAGGGTTAATGAATTGAAAAGATTTGGGGGGTTGTGAATTGAAAAGAGTGGGGGTTTAAATGAAATGAAAAGAGGTCGGGGGTTTAAATTAAATGAAAAGAGGTGGGGTCAATGAAATGAAAAGAGGTGCGGGGTTAATGAAATGAAAAGAGTGGGGGCGTTTGGAATGAAATTAGTTTTATTGCTGTGCAGCTCTGATATACTCTCATACACAGTGCACGTTTCTGTGGGTTTTATTGCTGTGCAGCTCTGTGATACACTCATACACAGTGCATGTTTCTGTGGGTTTTATTGCTGTGCAGCTCTGTGATACGCTCCTACACAGTGCATGTTTCTGTGGGTTTTATTGCTGTGCGGCTCTGTGATACGCTCATACACAGTGCGTGTTTCTGTGGGTTTTATTGCTGTGCAGCTCTGTGATACGCTCAAAGTGCACGTTTCTGTGGATTTTATTGTTTAACCAATTAGAGCGGCTGTGATCCAGTATACTTGACATGCATGGCTGATCTTTGTAAAAATGGTTGAATTTTTAAACATTTCATAATTTTATTTGATTATCTCAATAGATCCAACATTTGAAACGGTATACAAAATATACAAGTAGGCACTTGGTATCCACTTTTAATATCAAGAGAGGAAAAGGCGGAGCTCTAAGAAGAAAAGGTGGAGCCTAAAAAAGAAGGGTGGGGTTTAATCAGCTCATCACTTTCCCCCTTCTCTGCATCTTTACCTGCCAGGTACCTCATGCTTCAGATACATATACACTGCCCAGCACATACGTTTAGCTAGCAGGGGCAACTTTCCGAGGATGTTTGGACATGTTTTGTTGAGCAGAAGCCACTTTCCTGAGGTGTCTGTGAACTTTTTATCCAGCAAGGAACCTTTTTATGAGGTCCCTGGGCACCTATTGGATCATACATATTGGATAATAGGAAATCAACAGCCTCCACTTTGTTCTCAGGACTCTCCAAGATCCTGCAGTTGTGGATTCATATCCTGGCACCAACGAAACGGCATTCTGACTGATAAAACAGTACAGGAATGTCGTTCCCATGTGTCCCCCATCAACCTGAGCCCTCGATAGTATGGTTCATGGTTTTTAATATAATAATTTTATAACAGAATTGATGTATGAACTGGGCTTGTCCCTTCATTTCATGGAATAAGTTGGGTATTCCCTGTAAATCAATCCTGCCTTTTTATGGTCAGGGACATGGATATTTTATTCATACTTACTGCAAATTTCTTTTTCTGATTAAATCCATGACAGAATTCTGTTCCCAACCTTCTATTACAAGGTTGAAGAGCTAAGTTGTAGAATACTTGGTAGAGGATGGGCACATTAATTTACAGTTCTAATTACTTTCCCAACTGCGGAGTGAGGAGGAGCTTCCTATATGTCAACGATGTAATGAGTATAATCGTTAAAAAAATGTACAGTAAGTGTGAATAAATTGTCCAATATTTTATTTTTATTTTCTTTTTGAGAAAGGATTTTACCAGGAAGGATACATTGAGAGTTCTCTCGTTTTCAAGTATGTCCTGGGTGGCGAGTATGTACCGTTAGGTGTCTTGCCCAAGGACACTTACTGGAGAGGTTGCTCGCTGGGATCGAACCCATGACTCCATAGGCTCTCTCCATGCAGAGCAGTGATGTTACCTCTACTCCACCCAGTCAGAAACCTTGCAATTTGGACTTGATCCAGTGCTGTTCAAGCCCCACTAAGAGCCCTATTATGAACTTGGCGTTATAACGGGGATGTAACAGGGAAAACCTGCACCTGCAGGTTTCCCCTTAGAGTCCCCATTTTAGCACCATATTATGGATCAGCACTGATTAAGCAGCCTGCCCTGTAGCATAGAGCTAACGCTCCGCTGCGAGTATCACCTCCTAGAGTCCATAGGACTCCATGGAGAATTGTGCTGCCAGGCGCGAGCCACGCGCGATCTCGCTCTAGCGAGATCGTCCAGGGCCGTGGAGTGATTCATGGAGGGAGACTGGGGACTATTTGTCCCCAGTCTCACTCTGCTCCCAGCGGCCAAAAGCAGCAGATCGGGCCACTGCTTGCACCATGGGATGTGGGGTGAGTATATGATTTTTGGGGAGGGTTTCAGCTGGAGCTGACTCCGCAGGAGTGCTAATTTGCGTTTGGACTTTGTAATCCTAATGGTAATTACTGATTGTGCTCCCCATGTTAAGCATAGGGAGCGCAAAGTACAGTAAGCTTGTGGAAGTGAGCACAATCCCCAATGCACTAATGGATTTTTTAAACCGTTAATGCTATGGTTGGAATATGGGGGCATGCGGCAAAGTCACTTAACCTAGCGTTAACGCTCACATATCTGAGCGCTAACGCTAGCGTTAAGTTTGTAATAGGGCCCTAAGCGTTCCAAAGAATGGAAGCAATCCAGGGTCTTAAATCCAACAAACTTTAATTACCATATTAAAAAGCTAAAATCAACTTCACAATAATATCTTTGACATTTCAGTTGCCATTATAGACTTTCAGTATGAGTAGCAGATGGAAACATTGATGAGATTATGGTGAAGTGGTTGACTTTTTAATATAAACTAAAGACACAGAGAGATCTCTAGAAACTTTATATATTTTTTATAGTTTATATATTTGATAGTAATCAAACCCTGATTCACCCATGTCATTAGTTGATGAAGAAAGGAAGCAGATTTTTTCTCTTTTTTTCTTATTGTTACCTGGTTACTTTGAAAGTCATAGTCCAGTGAGAATTGTAACTTCCCAAGCTTCTCCTCCTCTTTTTCTTCTTCCTCTTTGTCCTCTCCCTCTGTTAAACCAGTTTCAGCATCATCATCATCATCCTAAAGATTCTGTAGGAAAAACAAATAAAATCTTTTGTAGAATGCATTGTTGTAGTCTGCATTATTGTTTTATAAGAATCTGGCTTAATATAGCTGCAGAGAAGATAAACTATAAAATTTAAATACTTCTATAAATATATCGAAAATAATGACGGTCCTTTGCAAGACTTCAAATATTCACTGTTTTAAAGGTCTATTGGAAATTTGTCATAATTGAGAGACTCAAGCTTATATTAGACCACATTCCAGTCTTGTAGGAATTGCATTATTAATTATTATATTATTTACATTAGTATACAGTTAAGCATATACTATGGACCCTATCACCTGGTGTGAGGTAAGTTAACCCAGCATGTTTTTGCGTTAGAGCCAGGTAAAATGAGTCTAGCGCCTGACCAACAGATTGTTTGCCTCCCACTAGAAACGGGAAAAAAAATCACTTAGCGTGTGGTAGTTTGTGATTCATAGTGCGAGCTTACTGTACTTAACGGGTCCCATACTTAACATGGGGAGCACTAGAAAGCACTTGCACTATTGTAACCAACAGATCACTTGGTGCCTGCGCAAATTTTTAGACGGACGCTAACCACAAAATTTTACCTACTGCTAAACTTTGGTGGTAACTCTAAAAATCCCCACAAAAAACATGTCCTCGCCCAAAATTAACAGGCAATTTACAGGCATTTGAAAATTCCTCCCTCCAAGAAGAACCCAATACCACCTATCTCTCTACGAGTAAATGGAACGCTCAATAGCCCAACACCTCAAGCTTGCTGCCTTTTTGATCATTTGGCATTTTTGATTCTGACCTAACGATCTCCCCCCACAATCAGACAGTGACCAAATTTTCAACTCAAAAGCAATGCCCGTGTCTGCCCCTTTCTGGCACAAGATACCACGAAGGTTCTGGTTCATGCTTTTGTCATTTCACGACTTGACTATTGCAACTTGCTCCTCATTGGCCTCCCCAACTCCCGTATTGCCCCTTTGCAATCTGTAATGAATGCAGGTGCCAGGCTTATGTTTATCACCAGACGCACCTCGCGTACCTCCCCACTCTGCTAGTCCCTCCATTGGCTTCCTTTACATTCCAGGATACAGTTTAAAATACTGACGCGCACGTTCAAATCGCTTTATAACTCAACTCCTCCCTACATTTCTTCATTACCCGCAAGCACGTCCCATCCAGACAACTTCGGTCAGCAGGCGATCTCCTCCTGTTATCGGTCTACACGCGCATGGCCAACTCTCACCTCCAAGACTTCTCACAGGCAGCACCGGTCCTGTGGAATGACTTGCCTCGCCCTATCAAACTCTCCTCTAATCTTCAGGCCTTCAAGAAATCCCTCAAAACCCATCTCTTCAGATTAGTATACCACATCACTGATGATAATAAAATGCAGCACAGGTGTTCTCTTGGCCGCATACACCATAGCAATGGATCTAGTCAGCAATGTCACTGCTGTTGCAGTAGGCTATATTATGATATATATGTATCCTTTATACACATATATCCTAATTCTAATATACTGGCTAATTTTAAACATTTTATGCTGGGGTTTTCTTCATAGAATGTAAGTGTTTGATTATTAGGGTGACCGTGTGGATCATGTTTAAAGGGACACATGGATAAGTCTTGCCCCGAAATATGTATTATTTATATGCTGCAGCGGGGAAATTATTGTCGCTCACCTGGCCTTCCTTTTAGATCTATTAATTGCATTGTAATGATTCTTACATGCTGTTGGGTGGCATTTATTATGCAATGTCCATCAGCCTTAATATGTGTGCATCAAAACATGGATGATATGGCCACCTTGGAGGTTTTTAATAATGCAGGGGTGTGAGGGTTCTTCGCTGAATGTGTTCCTACTTATACAAGCTTGTGAGGGCAGAGGATAGGTATGGCCAGTGCCGTATCTTGGCCTAGGCCGACAAGGCGGCACTCTCCAGTGGGGCGGCAAAAAATCCACATGAGTCACAGGCCTGGATTCAGCCAAAGGATCCAGCCCCTCACAACCCCCCCCCCCCCGAGAAAGTGCCTGTCTGTTCTGTGGCTGCCTGCATTGCTCAAGCCTTCTCCCGCAGCGGGGAGGCTCCGAGCACATTACATGGTGCCGTACGGATGTGTGAGGACATCCTGCATCCGGATTGGACGGCCTGATCATGTGACTGGAGCTTGCACAGAGAAGCAGCTGTAGCCAGGGAGAGAATGTAATCCTCAGCCTGCAGACAGAGCCTGCAAGTAAAAGGGGATCTGTCTGCCTCTCTATGTATATTCATCTATCCCTCTCTCTGTGTATATTCATGTATCCCTCTCTCTTTGTATATTCAGCTATCCCTCTCTCTGTATGTGTGTGTGTGTGACACTGTGACTGTGTGTGTGAGAGAGAGAGACACTGTGACTGTGTCTGTGACACTGTGTGTGTGTGAGAGAGAGACACTGTAACTGTGTGTGTGACACTGTGTGTGAGACAGTGTGTGTGACAATGTGACTGTGTGTGAGACATTGTGTGTGTGAGAGAGAGAGACACCGTGTGTGCGTGTGTGTGAGAGACACTGTGACTGTGTGTGTGACACTGTGTGTGAGACAGTGTGTGTGTGGTTTGTAATAGCAGTGGTATTGCTCATTTGGAACAAAACAATTTTTAAAAAAAAACTTTTTTGTTTGTGTTTGTTTTACATAGTCATGTTTGGTATCATTAGAAAGGCCAGACTCAGACCTGTCCATTGACACCAAACTTGACTTTGTGGAGTGTGAAGAATGGACGTGCAGAGATCCAAAGTTCCCCTTCTCTCCTTGCAGCTGTGTGGTGGCTTGAGTATTCGATGAAACAATGCATAATAATGCATTGTGCCACCACCTCTACTTTAGGTCCCGGCATGGGAAATGAGAAGGTGAGTTAGTGCAGCAGCATTTTTTGTTTGATAATTAAAAGCACATAATACCAACTCCTTAGAAATGAGAAAGAAAATCAATTTTGAATTAATTTTTTTTTCTTTTTCTTCATTTTTACACATTACATGGTCAGCTGCATCATTGTTCACTTTATAATTGAAAAGTGAACAATAGTGCTGCATTAAATAAAACTTTCAGTTTCTTTTAATTATTTTAACACATAACCTGGTCATGCTCTGTCCTTTCCAACTATACCAGGCATGAAACTATCTATTATGGTTCAGGAGATATGGGTGTCCAAAGAACCCCTGTATTTCCTCCATAGGAAGTTCCCTGCCTGGCCAGGGAAGAAGTCCCTTTCTGACGTCAGTGCGCTCATGAGCGATTACATCAGTGGGTGGGGGAGGTCCCAAGGCGTGGCCTGACTTCCAGGAAGTCAGACCACTGTGGGATTCACCCTGGACCAGCGGATATCTCCCCTGAGGCTGCGGGTAAGAAACGACGTGTGGGGGATGTCATCCGCATGTTGTAGTGAAACGCTAGGATGTCGCCCACACATCTTCCACAGCCAAGGGGTTAATGTATTCCTTCTGTTTGAATATTTTCCTCTTAGGATCGCCAAATTTTATAGTTTGCAACAACAGTAAATTGCAGTGGTTAGTGCAATTTATTAAATGAAATGACATATTTGAGGTTTATATACTACTATAATTTATTGTGCACTGATTAAACTTGGGTGCCAGATCTGTGCTGATGCCCGCAAGATCTACATAGGCATCTTGTTACATATGCAAAACCCTCACCTGATATCCCTTTCTGTGACTGAAGAGCTGTCATGCAAATTCTAGTATCTGAGAAATATTATCTGTGAACCGTCTTTAGACAAGTCAGTAATAATTATGTGATCAAGCTGAATGTGAACCATCTCTGTTGAATGCCATCTACATAACAGTTTGGTTACAGCATAAATAACCTTGCTTGCAGGTGAGACAGTCGATATTGTGCACTGAGAAACTGCAGAGATTTGCACATGATTGTTCTTTTTACCAGATTAATAGTCTACCTAATCTCATCTAGTAGTTACACTATCCAAAAGTGTAACGCAAGCTCATAATGTACTACCCCTTTAAAGAGAATTCCAAAGGCCCTGTACAATTTCATGTTTTACAAAGAAGAGGCCAACTAAAGAGTGCTTAATATATACAGGATATTATCGATTTGAGTTGGCACTTGGCAATCTCCCTTAAATGATTTTTATATTCCTTAAGCAATAGTAACTTTTCAAAAGAAGAGTAAAAATAACAAGAACTATAAGACATATGACAATTCCTATATGGTTAATATTTTATAGATATATCTTTTAAGAAACATATTTCCCAATGTGCACATGCTAATTTGAATTTTCAGTATCTGTTTGTTTCTCAGATAAGTAATTAAATAAATTTACTGTTTTAAACAACTTGGAGCTAGATTCCAAGTGAGGTTTAAAAAAAAGCTCAACCAGAGCTCTGGTAAACTTTATTGGCTCTGGTATGTTTACAACAGCTCCATGAAGTTTGCAACAAGCTTCGAAAATAGCTTTAATTTTTTATATATATGTTCAACATTGGCATTAGATTGACAAAACAGAGTAGTAGGTTTTAAAGAATTTTATACCAAGAAATACAAACGAAACACTTACCATGGAAGGTAAATCAGAGAATAGATTGGAAAGGGGTGACAAGCAGGTAAAAAAAAGAAAAGAAAAGGAGCTGAAATATATATATCCTTAGATGTTTTACATAATTATACTGTCTTACATATGAATTTAAGGATTGTAGAGAAAAAGATAGTGAAAGTCCTATACATAGAACTTTATGGGCCATATTACAAAGTTGGTGCTAACTTAACCAGAGCTGGTGTTAACTTACCAGAGCCATTATAGCCTATGGAGCTGTTAAGTTAACAACAGCTCTGGTTAAGTTAGCACCAACTTTGTAATACTGCCCTATAATGGTGTTTCTACAAAGATCAATTACACACAGTTTTACTTCCAAGCTGTTTATCAACATGACAGATCATTTGGCAATTTCCAACTCAAAATATACCAAACATAGAATATTGAATATTTTCAATTACTTTTATTATTAACTAATCGGATATAATAATTGTTCAACCTTTCTTTTTAATAAATAATAATCCAGCAGCACACAAAATAACACCGGTTAGATTTTTGTTTACCCAGTACATGGCTTTTTTAAAAAAAACTTTTTTTACCCATAGCACCCCAAGCCCTGACATATTAAAACAAAGCCTTGTAAATCTATTTCAAAATCAATTCTTCATTAAATACAGTCTCTCACTACTTACTTTTATCAATCTCATCACCATTTCAGCAGTATTACCTTATTCTATTGCTAACTGTCATTGTTCTCCCTGTGTGACTTAAAGTCCTTCTCCCTATTTTAGACCTCATCTTACGTACTCATTTTCATTATTTTAGCTTCTTATTTTTTTCTTACACATTTATCTTATGCTGATTTCACCTATTCAACAACAAAAAAGGACAAAGTTCTGGATGAGCCATTACCAGGACACTAAATTAAAAATGCTGCATGCATAGTTGACCATCAGTGACCAATCAAGAATAACAAGGGGGCGTGGCCAGCCACTGACGGGAGAGGACGTGTTTTGGTGGAGCTCTGCACGTCTTCTCCATACATGGGCCCCTAGATGACTTTTCCACGACACTTAACTCCTGAAAGGTACCTGAGTGGCTGGCCTTTGGTATTGTGCAGTCCGGAATCCGTTTAGCACCCCCTCTGGGCCAGAGACTTCGTTGGCAGCTGCTGCCTTGTGGCTGCAGAGTGGTGCCGGCAGCCATCTTGGGGCCTGGCATCAGACTCCTGCTATCTTCCGGCTTTGCTGGGCGGACTGAACTGCCATGGACCACATTGCTGCTGAGGGTGATGGAGATGGAGGGCCCACATCTCCTGGAAGACTACTGTAATGTGGGAGCTGCAGGCGGACCTGCGAAGGGCTTGATGAATGGATCCCCCTCTACAGCTGGAGGTGAGGGAGCCCTGGTGTCAGGCCTGGACACCTGTCTGAGAATTCTGGCCGGGGAGGACGCTGATAGCCCGCTCAACAGGGGTGTCTGGCGCCAGATGCTTGCTATTCTGAGGAGTTGTCAGGAGGTGGTGACCCCAAGGACTGAGGAGTTAATGGCCGTCATGGGACTGAGCAACGCTGCAGCCTGCTTGCCTGCTGAGGCTGCCTTTATGGCTGATGGAAACCAGACCCCAGAAGTGCGACAGACACAGAGCGGACAAGCATTCAGGGCTGCCGAGGAAGGAAAACAGGCCAAGCAGATTACTAATAGGACTATCCCCATGAAGGCACCTGCAGAAGCTGCACCCAAGCAGAAAAATGTGCCACCTGTTACAATGGCAGCTTCCCGCGCTGATAGAAAGCTTTATTCGAGGTCTGTGGAGGAGGTGTCCCCCCTGCCGGGTAAGAAGATGACGCAGCTGCGCCCCCTGGCCCCACAGGAGACTTTACTCCGAGCTGGCGGCACTGGGTTTCCTGAAGTGATGCAGGCCTTGGCTGTACTTGGCGTTCAGTTCTGTGGCGGCAGATTCGACAATGCTGAATACCCTGGCCGGCCTGTGATGACCTGCTTGCACTCCAGCCTCTGCTGTTTTTTGACCCCAGATGAACAGTCTGCAGATCCTGATTTCTGTTTTCTTTTTTGCCCTCTTCTCTATGTCATTCTGTGTTTTTCCCTTCACCCCCCGTCACTAACCAGCTGAGACTTATCGTTCCCCGAGGACATTGTTTCTTTCTTTTATTTTACACTACAGTGCCCCTTTGGTGCGACTTGCTCCCCTGCTTTTTTATTTTTATTTATTTCCTTTTTTAATTTTTTTATTATTACCCCCCCCCCATTTTTAGTTGGCTCCTAGGGTTTTCTCGGCGAAAGTCACTGTGGCCTGGTGTTCCGCTGGCCCCCCGAGTTCCCAGGCCTGGTGCCAATCGTTTCCCACGGCCTCCCACAGGTCCTCGGACTTATGGGACAGCACAATTTTGGCCTTTGCCATCTTCCCCACCACTTTTTTCTGTTTTTTTTTTTTTTACTCGCAAGGAGCAGTGATAGATGTCTTCCCCCTTGCCCAACCCCCGTTTTCAGTCCCCCCCTCTCCCTTTTTGCTCCCCCTCATTTTATGTTATGAATACTCTTCTTGATTTTTTGTTGTGTTTCTACTTTCCTTGGATGACTAACTGCTATTACTGATGTGCTTATTCTAGTTGATGTGTCCTGCTGTCTGGTCCTGCGAGGCCAATTCTACTGGTCGGTGATGTGACCTATTTTATTCACAAAATAAAAATTTTGAATTTAAGAAAAAAAGAATAACTAGAGACCTTAGAGCTGTTCATTATTCTCTGGCTGCCTACACATTAGCAACAGGCTAGCCGTAAAATAAGTTTGCAGTTTAGATGGAATAGGATGGGAGTAAATATCATTAATGAATGGGGCTGTTAACAGTTAACCAAAGGCCTCGAATAGGGCATAAAGGGTTTAGGCACTTATTCCAACACTGAGCTCAACTTAAATCTGCTTGATCACCGAAATGTACTGGGTTTTTTTCCAGCTGCAATTCGGCCATTTTTCATTTTTTTATGGAATCTTAATTTGGTTATGGGCACTTGCACCTATACTGACTACCAGAAATTTCAGCTTTAGTGATTCAATTCAATTGTTATCGGTAATTCTAAAAAAATATCAAGTATTGAAACAGTGTTTCCCAAACCTGTACTCAGGACCCGTTGACAGGCCAGGTTTGCAAGATATCTAAAGCACAGCACAGGTGATATAATTTGCTGCTCAGTAGACATGTGCACAGCACAAAATTTCGTTTTGAACTAATGGATTAGTCCTAAAATGCAATTTATTTAGTTGCTAAAGAAATTCGTTTTCAGTTCTTTAGTATGAAAACTAATTTCGTTCATCCGAAAACCAGTGGATACAATTACTATTGTAGTGGCTCCTCAGAGGGCTGAGATCGCTGCTTGTTACAGTATCTCTCACTCTCAACACAATGTTACATAGCTGGTGCTAACTTAACCAGAGCTGTTGTAAACTTCCCAGAGCCATTATAGCCTATGGAGGTTTTCAGTTTACAACAGCTCTGGTTAAGTTAGCACCAACATTGTAATACTGCCCCGTGTCAGGCAAAGCTGTTACAGTAACAGCTCATCACAGCGCTCAGAGTTTCAGTAAAACTAGTAAATAATATTTTTATATATAAGAGGTTAGAACAATATTATTTCCTTGTTTTACTGAAACTCTGAGCGCTGTTACAGTCAGTTACTGTAACAGCTGAGCCTGATACATTGTACCGAGAGATAATGTAACAAGCAGCCGATCTCAGCGCTCACAGCCACTGGATTTAAAGGGCTAAAAAAAAAAAAGGCCCTACTCTGTATAATGTTTAGAACATCCTCCTGCATTAATTAATACCCCTCTCTGTATAATGTATACAACATCCACCTGCATTAATTAATACCACTCTCTGTGTAATATATAGAACATCCTCTTGAATTAATTAATGTCCCTCTGTATAGAACATCCTCCTCAAGTTATACCTTTCTCTGTATAATGTATGTAACATCCTCCTGCATTAATACCCCTCTCTGTATAATGTATAGAACATCCTCCTGCATTAATTAATGCCCCTCTCTGTATAGAACATCCTACTGCATTGGCATGTGGAGGGTGCAGAACTTCAAATGTTGCGATGTTGCGCTCTTCATTGCTGGTCTCCTTCACTCATCAACGTAATATAATCACAAAAAGGACTGACACTAAAATGTAGTGCATTTTATTTTAGTTTCTTTCGTTTTTTGTACTGAGCAGTTTCGTTTCTCTTGAGTCATACGAAAACTAAATTATCCCAAAATTCGGACTAAATAGTTTTAGTACTAAAACGAATGCACATGTCTACTGCTCAGTGATTGCAGGATTCAGTCTGCATTTCCCCAAGGTGATCTGTAAAATCTGACCTGTTAGAGGGTCCTGGGGACAGGTTTGGGAAACTCTGTATTGAAAGGTGCTAGTAAATGGCTCATGGGGCAGGAAACAGTAACACTTTTAAACAAATTTTAAATATTAGTGTGCGATTAACCAAAAGCAAAAACCACAGAAGTAAGGCTCCGGTCAGACGAGCGCAGCAGTCACGTCCGTGATGGCGCACAAAAGTACATCCGTGATAGCATGACATAAAGTCCAATGGAGCCCCACACACAAAGTACGTCCGCACTGAACTGCGGACGCACAATGGCCGCGGCAAACGGATGCAAGTTAGGCAAGAACGTAGAACTCCTAGAACGGCCGCACAAAGTGCGCTGCGTCCGCAACGTCCGCATAGCTTTTGTGTGAGTGATGGAACGTGGTCAGACGGACTGCATTTATACGTCCAGCATTTTTCACGGACAAAATGGTTTTGCATTTTAATTTATTTTTCCCTCCTAAATCCGTCAAAAATAACTTCAGTGAAAAAACGGACTGTGTGACCACTACTGCGTCTTCCGTACTAACGTACATCCGTACTGCACGGACGCACAGTCCGTAGAAATCACGCTCGTCTGACCCTAGCCTTAGGGACAACAGACTTAGGGCACTATCATGTTACCCTCCCTAAAACCGGGACGTAAAGGGGAAAAATCAGCGTTCACTAATTTCCCCTTTGCACCCCGGTTTGCCTAGCAGATCGCGGGGCAGGCACAGAGTCTGGCAGCCTGCCCCTTAGTAATCGCTAAGCTCGTGGATGCTGGGGGCAGCGCTACAGCACCATCCCCAGCATCCCCTCCATGCAGGGCCGGATTTGCACCTCAGGAGCCTGTAAGCATAGAAATGTGGAGCGCCCCTACCACCCCCCCAAAAAAAAAAAAAAGAAACATGCCAAAAGTACTATTTAAATTTTTGTTTTGAGGCTAAGAAAACTAAAACAATTTACATTTTAAAAATCTGAGCAGTTTTTCTCAGCACTCAAATCAAAAGAGGCAAAAATTAGTTGCGTTTACGAGTGAGTTACAGTTACAAGTATTTATAAAGCGCCAACAAATTTCTTAACGCCGTAGAATGGGAGAAGCAGAATAACAAATATTCATACATGGTACACAACCAAAACAGAATGAGTGAGGACACTGCTCGAGAGCTCACAATCTAAGAGGAGAGGGGTGACACACTAGATGGGGCAAATAGGGTATTTGAAGTAGCGGGTTGCATGATGACTGATTGGGAAGATGGAGTAAGAAATGTGTAAGAAATGTGCAGTGGGGGATCATGGTGAAAATTTGGGATCTAGTGATCACCAGTCAGTACGGTTTAATATAAGAACAGGGATGGAGCCGCACCACACAAAAACAAAAGTTTTAGACTTTAAAAATACAGATTTTTCTAAAATGAGATTTTGTGTGAAGGAGTCATTATCAGACTGGAGGAGTTTAAAGGGAGTCCAGGAGAAATGGGATTATTTAAAGGAAGCATTATTGAGGGCCAAAGGCAATTGCATTCGGCTTGTTAGCAAAAACAAAAAAGGGAAGAAACCACTGTGGTACTCTGCAGAAGTGGCCAAAATAGTGAAGAACAAAAAGACAGCATTCAATAATTATAAAAAAACTCAGAATGAAGAAGATAGGCAAACCTATAAGATTAGGCAGAAAGAGGCAAAGCAATTTATAAGAGCTTCCAAAGCACACGCAGAAGAGAAAATAGCTCAGTCAGTAAAAAAGGGGGACAAAACATTTTTTAGATACATAAACGAGAAAAGAAAAGTAAAACAAGGATTAGTCAGATTAAAAACAAAGGAAGGAAGGTATGTAGAAGAGGTTAAAAGTCTCGCTGACTGCCTCAATGAATATTTTTGTTCAGTCTTTGCAGAAGAAAAGGAAGGAAAGGGACCTCAGTTAGGAGGAAACACTAACGAGACAATTACATATCAGTTTACAGAGGAGGAGGTTCTACAGCAGCTGTCTAAAGTAAAGACAAATAAGTCAATGGGGCCTGATGGGATCCACCCTAAATTATTAAAAGAGCTCAGTGATGTAATAGCAAAACCGTTAACAGATTTATTTAACCAATCCTTGCAAACAGGAGTCGTCCCAGAAGACTGGAAATTAGCAAATGTTGTGCCCATTTACAAGAAGGGTAGTAGGGAGGAATTGGGGAACTATAGGCCAGTTAGTCTTACGTCAGTAGTGGGGAAATTAATGGAAACCATGTTAAAGGAAAGGATTGTTGAACATCTAAAAACACATAGATTACAGGATCAGAAACAACATGGGTTTACCTCAGGGAGATCATGCCAAGCTAATCTTATTGATTTTTTTGATTGGGTAACAAAAATAATAGACACAGGTGGTGCAGTAGACATTGCTTATTTAGATTTCAGTAAGGCTTTTGATACTGTTCCGCATAGAAGGCTTATCAATAAATTGCAATCTTTGAGCTTGGATTCCAATATTGTTGAATGGATTAGGCAGTGGCTGAGTGACAGGCAACAGAGGGTTGTGGTAAATGGAGTTTATTCGGCGCAAGGTCTTGTTACCAGTGGGGTACCAGGGGGTCAGTACTTGGACCCATTCTCTTTAATATTTTTATTAGTGATATTGCAGAAGGTATTAATGGAAAAGTATGTCTTTTTGCTGATGACACAAAGATTTGCAACAGGGTTGACTTTCCTGGAGGGATCAGCCAAATGACAAATGATTTAGGTAAACTAAAAAAATGGTCGGAGCTGTGGCAATTGAGTTTTAATGTGGATAAGTGCAAGATAATGCACCTGGGACGTAAAAACCCAAGGGCTGAATATAGAATATTTGATAAAGTCCTAACCTCAACATCTGAGGAAAGGGATTTAGGGGTTATTATTTCAGAGGATCTAAGGGTAAGTAGTCAATGTAATAGAGCAGCAGGAAATGCTAGCAGAATGCTTGGTTGTGTAGGGAGAGGTATTAGCAGTAGGAAAAGGGAAGTGCTCATGCCACTGTACAGAGCACTGGTGAGACCTCACTTGGAGTACTGTGTGCAGTACTGGAGACCGTATCTCCAGAAGGATATAGACATCTTAGAGGGTTCAGAGAAGGGCTACTAAAATGGTGTACGGCTTGAAGGAGAAAAGTTACCAGGAAAGGCTTAATGATCTTAACATGTACAGCTTGGAAAAAAGACGAGACAGAGGAGATATGATAGAAACATTTAAATACGTAAAGGGAATCCACAAGGTAGAGGAAGGGAGTATATTTAAACGGAAACAAAGTAGCAAAACAAAAGGACATAGTCTTAGATTAGAGGGGCAAAGGTTTAAAAGTAACATCAGGAAGCATTATTTTACTGAGAGGGTGGTGGATACATGGAACAGCCTTCCAGTAGAAGTGGTAGAGGCCAAAACAGTAATTGAATTTAAGCAAGCATGGGATAGGCATAAGGCTATCCTAAACAAAAGATAAATCCAGGTTAAGTATCCATGTAATTGGGCAGACTAGATGGGCCGAAAGGTTCTTATCTGCCGACATTTTTCTATGTTTCTATGCAGTGAGCTAATAGGCTTATCTAAAGTAATGCATTTTCAGAGACTTCTTGAAGGACTGGAGAGACAGGGAGAGTCTGTTGTTGCAGGGGAGGTAGTTCCATAGAAAGGGGGCAGCTCGAGAGAAGTCCTGAAGGCGAAAGTTGGGGTGCAGGTTTGAGGAACTGATAGCATCAAATCATTGGCAGTGGTCGGGATATACCTGCTAATAAGGAGGAGATGTAGTCAGGAGCGAGGTTATGAAGAGCTTTGTACGTGAGCCCCAATATAATGAATTGGATTCTAAAGGAAACAGGAAGCCAGTGTAGAGATTGACAGAGAGGTGAGGTGTGAGAGGTGCAGGAGGTGAGGTGTATGAGTATGGCACAGGCGTTCATAACAGACTGCAGAGGGAGAATATGGGATCTCTTAAATCCAGAGAGAACGGGGTTACAGTAGTCAAGGCGGGAGATAATAAGAGCTTGGATGAGCATTTTTAGTAGAGTCTGGTTTAAGAAAGGGACGGACGCGTGCAATGCTTTTTAGGTGGACGTAGCAAGATTTGGTTAGAGACTGAACTTGAGGAGTAAAGGATAGATTGGAGTCCAAGAGGACCCTGAGGAGCCTGAGAGGGAAAAGTAATGGTGGCACCATTCACCTGAAGAGAAATGGGAGCAGGAATGGAGGTTTTAGAGGGAGGGAAGATGAGAAGTTCAGTTTTCGAGAGGTTGAGATTTAGGAAATGGGAAGTCATCTAGTCGGAAGAGCGGGCAGGCAGGCTGTAACATGGTCCAACACCGGAGGAGAGAGATCAAGAGAGGAAAGGTAGATTTGGATGTCATCAGCATAGAGATGATAGTGGAATCCATAGGAAGAGATGAGGTTGTCCAAAGAAGTGGTATAGATTGAGAAGAATAGGGGACCCAGAACAGAGCCTTGAGGTACCCCAACTGAAAGAGGAATTGGTGGTTAGGAGACACCAGCGAAGGAGACACTGAAGGAGCGAAGAGAGATAGGAAGAGAACCAGGAGAGAGCGATATCACTGAAGAAAAGTTGATGCAGCGTGAGGAGCAGGAGAGGGTGATCAACAGTGTCAAATGCAGCGGAAAGGTCAAGAAGCATAAGGAGGAAGAAGTGACCTCTGCTTTTAGAGGCAGCTAAATCATTAGTCACCTTGGGCAGAGCAGTCTCAGTAGATTGTTGGGAGCAAAAGCCGGACTGGTGCAGATCGAGTAGAGATAGCAGCAGGAAAACTGGTGAGCTGGTTATAGACCAGACGTTCTAGGATTTTTGAGGCAAAGGGGAGAAGAGAGATGGGACAGTAATTCAAAAGGGAGGTAGGATCACAAGATGGCTTTTTTAGAATGGTGGTGATCGAAGCACATTTGAATACAGAGGGGAAGATTCTACATGAGAGGGATAGGTTTAAAATATGAGTCAATGCAGGAACAGTAACTGGTAGGACTGGCCGAATAAGGTGTGACGGGATGGGATCAAGTGGACAGGTGGTTGGGCAGGAGGACATGAGAAGCTCTGAGACCTCCTCCTTTGAGACCGGAGAAAAGGAAGACATACAGGGTTATTCAAAGAGATCCGAATGGCTGCCGAAAGGGAACCGAACGCTGAAAATCAGCGTTCGGTTACCTTTCTTGGCCATTCGGCTATCCGGAGAGCAGGCAATTCGCCAAATCCTGGCGAATTGCCTGCACATACGGTGCCTGTTCGAGGGCAGTGAAATCCCCATAGTGCTTCAGCTATTCAGAGAACAAAAACCAGCAGTGAAAGATTTCCTAAATGCCCTGCCATTCGGTGGTTTAATTCGGCAGGTTTATTCAGGCGAATCCCATAGGCTTCAATGTTAAAAATATTCCCGTTTTAATTCAATATCTAATAAACCGTTTATTATAATATTCTGCAGTAAAGAGCCTCTTTATTTATAGATTTTTTAGGATATTTTAAGCATTTTTCGGGATATTTGTTTTAAAAAAATTCAGATTTTTTTAAAAAAAAATGTAACTTTACTTATTTTTTCTGTAACAGCCCTTTTTTATTATCATTCATTGGACCTCATATGTAAATTTCAGACATTTTCGCTCAGTAGTTTGTTTGCAAACAGCGTTTCACTTTTCAAACATTAAAGCAAACTGTTTTTCTAATGTATTCACTGCATTCGTCTGCAGTGTCGGCTTTTTCCGGCGGCTGCGCTGCGTCTGATCGGCTCCTGCTCGGGTTATTCCGGCGTTTTCGGCGGGCTAATCCAGATGTTTTTGCAGGTTTCGGTGTGCATTCGCCCTCGTTTTGCAGTGAGTTGTCGGCGGGTTTGCGGCGACCTTTCCCTGCAATTCGGGGACCCTGTGGTGCTTGCTGAATACACCGCAGGGTTGCCGAAATCGGATCGCCAAATCAAACCGAATTGAAGAGAACGAAAAGTCACCGAATGTGCGGTGGCCTTTCGATTCTCTTTGAATAACCCTGATAGTAGAAGAGGGGGCAGGGAGTGAGGGAGTCAGTGGGGTAGAATGGTTAAAGGAGGAGGGCAGTGAATGCAGCAGCATTGTTTGTTTTATATGTAAAAGCATATATTGCCTCTGCTGTAGAACAGAAAACAATTATTTTGCATTTACTTTTTTCAATTTTTTATTTTTACGCATTACATGGTCATGCTTGGTATCATTGTAAAGACCAGACTCTGACCTTTCCAATGACACCTCACTGAACTTTGTGCGGTGTACAATTCAGGGATGCAGGTTCCAAAGTCCCCCTGTCTCTCCTCACTGCAGCACCACGGTCTAGGTTGTGTATGAAACAATGCGTTGCTTCACCAGATACCTCATTTCCCACAATGCCAGCAAGTGTGTGAGTTAGTGCAGCATCACTGTTCACTTTATAGTTGTAAACTGAATAATATAATGCCATGCTATAAAAAAAAGGGAAAAATATTATTAGAATATATATTTTATTTATACTTAAATCTAACCTGGCGTCATGTCTTCGGCCCCCGCGGCGCTGCCTGGGGGTCTGGGCGCCCGGCAGGATCGCTGGCTGGTCGGGTGCCAGGAGTACAAGCTGGTCGATCGGCGTCTGAAGGGGCAGGGCTTGGCGTGATGACACGGAGCCGCCGGCCTTAAGTACAGGGCGCGAGCACCAGCTGACTCTTGAGTTTGTATCAGTGTTACTTTTGTGTTGTTGCCGACTTTCTGCTAGTATGAGGACCTTGCTTATGTTGATTGACCCGGACTGCCTACTGACGATTCTTACGATTAACCCTTATGTGTGTACTTGTTGTATGCTGTGATCACAGAGTGTGTATGCATATTTTGTACCGCATGTTTTCGGTTGGAACGTCTGCCCTTCAGGTTGCTAATTCTATCAACTGCTCGATCTGTCTGCCAAATACCAGGTCTGGGTACAAGTCATACCACAGGACCTGTGGGTCTTCCCTCCAGGTTGCTAATTTTCTGAACCGCTCAATCTGTCTACTTAATACCAGGTCTAGTTACAGAGCATACCGAATGATCCCAGTCTGTGGGCATGCCCTTCAAGTTGCTAACTCAATCAACACTTCAAGTTGCTTGTCAAGTGCATGGTTTAATTACAAAGCATATTGCATGGTTTCTGTGAGTGGGTCTGCCCTGCAGGATGCTAAATCTACCAACCTCTCAGGTTACTGGCTTGACACCAAGTCTATGTACAAACCGCAACACATTATCTCTGATTGTAGACCTGCCCTGCAGGTTGCGGAATACCTTGAGCATTTGTCGTTTGTTATTGAGAACAAGTATATAGTTAACGTACTTTCACTCAGCAACCTCTTGGTCACGAAACCATTTGGTTTTGAGTGGTACTTAGATTTTTGTATTACCTCCCTGGCTTGGAATACTAGGTATTACAGTCCTGTTGACTTTAAAATTACGCATTGTAGAAATCTGTCCATAAAGATCCAAACAACGCTGATCTTAGGTGAGCGCCACCGCGAACGTGACACCTGGTTATATTTGGTATCACTGACTGGAAAGGCTATAAGCTGACCATTCCAATGATACCTCATATGTCCCTCTAGCCCTTAGGGCTCCAGAGATACAGTGGTCTTAATTATTGCAAATTGTAAAAAAATATAGATATATTATTTTTTTTACACACAGAGCAAGGTGCCCCCTTGTGGCAGGCGCCTGTAGGGACATGCCTACTCTGCCTAATTATAAATCCGGCACTGCCTCCATAGGACTCCATGGAGGATCGTGCTACCGGGTCACATGACTGGCAGGATCTCGCCTCAAACGAGATCCTGCTGGTAGGCAGAGTGAACGCGTAGGGAGACAGGAACTTTCTTCCCACAGTCTCCCTCTGCTCCCAGCGGCCAAAAGAAGAGGATCAGGCTGCCGTTCTCGCCGCAGGAAGAGAGGTAAGTAACTGATTTTTGGGGGGTTTGAGCTGCAGGTAACGGATTCTGGAACAGCGGCATCCGTTACCTACACCTCTGAGCTGGTGGTAGCTTTTTCGTTAGCACCAGCTCTTATTAACTAGCAATAGGACCAAGTGATCCTAACACTAGCTAATCTGTGCTTTCACTTTGCGCTCCCCATGTTAGGTATAGGGAGCGCAAAGTACAGTAAACTTGTGCTTCGAATCGCAAATTAACGAGCACCAATGGGTTTTTTAAGCCATTAGCGATTCGAAAGCGATGTGGGTGCAGCGCTATGACCTCCTTTAAGCTAATGGTAATGCTGATGCTAGTGTTAGCTTGAAGGAGGTGATAGAGCCCTTAGAGAGCAGTTCCCAAGGGATGAGACAATTTGATGGCTACCCTGGATGGCTGGCCATATAAACAAGTATCCTTGCATTGCAGAGCACTGGTAATCCCATACTAATATTGATATCCTATGCTAAATAACTTGATAGTTGCTAACATTTTTTACCTAAAATGTGATTTGAGGGGATGGTGGTCTCTTTGCTGGTCCAATTTTTTATTTTTTGAAACGGGCAGTTTTCGGATTACATCTGTGGCTGAATCCATTCATTCAAATCAGCTGATATTTTGAAACCAATATCGGTCAAAACTACTAGTTGATATTTTTGTTAAATAAGAGCCAATCTAATTATGTCAAGCCTCTTGTTAGGAGCAGTTAAAGGAAAATAGGTGCACAAGCCTATAACCCCTAGCGGCTCCCTGTCATCGGCATTGTTTCAACTGAGCCTCTCTAATAGTCGCTTGAACCATAACATCAGGGGACCTCATACACAATCTTGGCAGTGCCACCACTGGTATCGTTTCCTGGAGTCCACAGAACTCCATTGAGTCATACATGACCCTCCGTGAGCCCCATATGAGCATGCATAAGTGGGATCATGTTGAGGTCATGGAAGGACATTGAGCACTATTTTTTCCCAATGTTCCACTGAATACAGCCAAAGAAGGAGGTGGAGTTCACTGCCCTCTCACTCTAAGACCTTGGGTAAGTAAAGGATTTTTGATCTAGTTATTTTAAGTCGTTAAGTGATTCTGCAAAGCAAATTCACTTAACACATGGTTCTTGGTCATGGCACCCAGCAACACACACGAGGAAACCCTAATCTAGGATACGGTCCTTAGATTGGCTGTCTGTTGTAAGGGAGGGGACCTCACTGCTGGGTGAAGCACAGAACCAAGAGACAGGTCAAGAGGGACAAATGCGGAGACGTGGTAATAAACAAGAGCCGGAGTTAGAAATAAGAGCGGGTAGTCATACATAAGCCAAAGAGGGATATTAGACAAGACAGCAATCGGTACACAGGAGATCAAAGAGCATAAAGGGATAACACGCTAGACTAGTCCGAGAACCGGGCCGGAGTCATACACAGTACATCAGATTATACAGAAACACACAGATCAGAATACACAAAAATATAACAACAGACAAGGCAACTGGAGGGGTAGACAGACTAAGGAAACAAGAAACCAGAAATAAACTGAACAATGGAAAACAAGGAAAAATAACAGAAGTAAATACTATACTCAGGAACAGATAAAAAGGCGGAACCTAAGGGAGCAATGTGACATATGTCATATGCAGGAGCCCTGGGCAATGGGAGAGGCTGCCTTATAAAGGGAGCAGGTGGTCCAAAATCAAACTGGCTACAGGGAAATCCTGGAGTGGAGGGAAAGCAAGGAAAGGCCCAGGCAGAAGTAAGACCCGGCCCGGTTCGCTCTCATACCAGAAAGCAGGGCTGAAAACATGTGGAAACATGACACCCTGACAGGGCTGTCAACAGAACACAGAGGCCCTGTCTCTACCAGCTCCCTCCACGAGCCCAGCAGCTGCAGCCATCGATAGACCGAGGAGATCCTCTCAGCAGCCCTCCAGACCTCTGAATGAACTCCACACCCAACATGATGCTCTTCCCTGATGTCACGTGTGAAGTGCGGGGGGCCGCAGCTCAATTTAAAGGCGCTGTCAGGAGCTCCGCACACCTGCAGCGTGTAGCGGGCACTGCATTAAAGATCCAATGGACTGGTGAGTTATTGCTTGGTTATTTTGCTTATGCATAGAACTAAGTCCCTGTTTTTCTCTGTTCCTGCTGCCTTTGTCTTGCTGACTGATTACCTGTTGTCGATCTATTGTTTTTTCTACAGTTTATCCTACCTCCTGCTGCCTTCTAAATGTTTATCCGATCTGCCTTCTTAATGACTATGCTGTATACCGCCCGCCTATCGGAACCATAGCTTTTGTTCGACTACCCTCTTGCATACTGTGTTTGGTACTGTTGCTGTATCAAGTTATATTCTGCTGTCAAATATATACCATCCAAGCATTCCTTTGATCATCACTTTTCCAAGAATCATCTTGTCATTATCTCTAGCATGGTGCCATTATCACTTCTGTGAGAGAGCTATGATACACATATATAGCCTCTCAGGCAAGTGGTTGCTTCGACTGTACTGGTCACCATCTCTGCACAGCAGTTCTTGCTCCAAAAATAAGGATGTAACAAAATTTGAGTTGCAAACAAAGCTAGTGGCATGGTCAGGATAGTGGCTTGAGATGTTAGGTTAGTGAGTGAAGCCATTACATTTTCATATAATTAGCATAAAGAAAACATTTGCATACTTTTTTAATGCATCATTAGTGTGGCATTGCTAGTGCATGATTAGTGTTCTCCTTAGGGAGAAATGAACGTATCTGTGAGATCACACTACTGTCACTATGTATTAATTCAAAAAAGCTACATATACACATCCCCATCCTCACTGTAACAAAATGTTCAACAACCATTACTGCTACATTACAACAACCAAGGAGAGAAAATCGGGCATGTTCTTAGTTCACTCTCTACTGTACAGGAATATGATTCAGAGGTTATAATTGTTGAATATCCCTCTACAGCAGAGATACAAGGTTACTGTAATTTCCATATGCAGGTATTATGTCCACAGGCAGCTTTATTTTTATATTCTACTGTAAGTATCTTGGTAGCTGCATTGCTAATAATCTCATTATGATCACTACAAATACCTATAATTATGATAACTGATGAGTTTTATTATCTATCTTTATCATATTTACTTTTTTTGACAACCTTTCAGCCAGTATAATAATAATGTACACCTAATTTCAAATTGTGCAAGTTAAGGGTCACCATCTAGAGCAGTGTTTCCCAAACCTGTCCTCAGGACCCGCTGACACGGCAGGTTTGCCAGATATCTGAAGCACAGCACAGGTGATATGATTTGCTGCTCATTGATTGCAGAATTCAGTCTGCATTTCCGTAAGGTAATCTGCAAAATCTGGCCAGGCTGAGGGTCCCGAGGACAGGTTTGGGAAACACTGATCTAGACTTTAGAACCTTTTCCCAGAATTTTTTCTGTAAATGATTGACAAATTTAAAATTCTCAGTTTGCAAACTGTCATTTTAATCTTTTAGTTGTCTCAGAAAGACAATCTTTTTATTCACTGCAATGAACAGTGCACATCCCATTTTTCAAATAAAGGTTATGATATTTTTTTCTCATATACATGGTTGTGAAGGGGTTAACTTACAATTGTGGTACTATTTTAAACGGTTTTAGTTGAGATACTAGTATCAGACCTCTGTTCATGTGGTTGCTCCATACAGATTGAAGTAAATTAATACTGCAAGTAATTTTAAACCAGTTACCTGTCCCCCACCTCCCTTCAAGTCTTTCATGTTCAGTACATTTTTCTTTCCTTTTTCTTTTTTGCCTTTCTTCTTTTTGCAGCAACACTTCTTACATATGCAGAAACAGCAGGTGATAATAAGCAATCCACCTACCACTGCTATGGCTATGAGGGCCCAAGGAGGTACTGTAAAGAGAAGAGTATGAAAAAATGATGCAAGCTAGAATAGAAATTCCATGTTCCTTGTGTCTAAATGATTAGGATTCTGATGAAGTATACCACTGGTATTCCGTCCTGGAATCCTTAGGACTTTGTGGAGCCATAAAACAGTAAAAACAGACACATGTGTTATTAATTGTCATAAGTCAACCTAGGAGGTTATTCAGAAAGTGTCGGTGTTTGCCGATGTTGTAAACACCGGCGAAAATTGACATTGATGCAACCAGTGGTGTATTTTGGCCTAGGCCGACTAGGCCTAAAGGAAAGGATTGCTGAACATCTAAAAACACATAGATTACAGGATCAGAAACAACATGGGTTTACCTCAGGGAGATCATGCCAAACTAATCTTATTGATTTTTTTGATTGGGTAACAAAAATAATAGACACAGGTGGTGCAGTAGACATTGCTTATTTAGATTTCAGTAAGGCTTTTGATACTGTTCCGCATAGAAGGCTTATCAATAAATTGCAATCTTTGAGCTTGGATTCCAATATTGTTGAATGGATTAGGCAGTGGCTGAGTGACAGGCAACAGAGGGTTGTGGTAAATGGAGTTTATTCGGCGCAAGGTCTTGTTACCAGTGGGGTACCTCAGGGGTCAGTACTTGGACCCATTTTATTTAATATTTTTATTAGTGATATTGCAGAAGGTATTAATGGAAAAGTATGTCTTTTTTCTGATGACACAAAGATTTGCAACAGGGTTGACGTTCCTGGAGAGATCAGCCAAATGACAAATGATTTAGGTAAACTAAAAAAATGGTCGGAGCTGTGGCAATTGAGTTTTAATGTGGATAAGTGCAAGATAATGCACCTGGGACGTAAAAACCCAAGGGCTGAATATAGAATATTTGATACAGTCCTAACCTCAGCATCTGAGGAAAGGGATTTAGGGGTTATTATTTCAGAGGATCTAAGGGTAAGTAGTCAATGTAATAGAGCAGCAGGAAATGCTAGCAGAATGCTTAGTTGTGTAGGGAGAGGTATTAGCAGTAGGAAAAGGGAAGTGCTCATGCCACTGTACAGAGCACTGGTGAGACCTCACTTGGAGTACTGTGTGCAGTACTGGAGACCGTATCTCCAGAAGGATATAGACATCTTAGAGAGAGTTCAGAGAAGGGCTACTAAAATGGTGTACGGCTTGAAGGAGAAAAGTTACCAGGAAAGGCTTAATGATCTTAACATGTACAGCTTGGAAAAAAGACGAGACAGAGGAGATATGATAGAAACATTTAAATACGTAAAGGGAATCCACAAGGTAGAGGAAGGGAGTATATTTAAACGGAAACAAAGTAGCAAAACAAGAGGACATAGTCTTAGATTAGAGGGGCAAAGGTTTAAAAGTAACATCAGGAAGCATTATTTTACTGAGAGGGTGGTGGATACATGGAACAGCCTTCCAGTAGAAGTGGTAGAGGCCAAAACAGTAATTGAATTTAAGCAAGCATGGGATAGGCATAAGGCTATCCTAAACAAAAGATAAATCCAGGTAAAGCATCCATGTAATTGGGCAGACTAGATGGGCCGAAAGGTTCTTATCTGCCGACATTTTTCTATGTATCAGCAGAATATGAAGCCCTGTCTGCTTACTGCTGTTTAAAGTGGACCTTTCCTTAACCAGCACTGCAGTGATAGAAATTTGTCATTGAGCGGCTTGGCTCCTGGTGAGGCTGCGTGCGTGCAGGTCACGCGGTCCGGCCAGTCAGGTGGTACTGAGTCTCTGTACCACCTGACTGGCTGAACCACGTGACACGCACGTACGCAGCTGCCCGCCCTTTCGTTAACACAGACTCTCACTCTATTCTGGACTGAACACCCACCGTGAAGGGAATCAAAGCCACGGCGCATGGTGATCCTAACGTGGCCTGGAGGGACCTCCTGCTGAGCCCGTACACAGTCCCTGCTGACTCTGCACACAGCCCTACTGCGGACGGAGGCCAGTAAATATAGAATAAATAATTGCTGTGTGCTCATATACCCTCGGTTTGCTGGGAGTTTTATTGCAGTTGATTCTGATGCACTCATACACACCGCACATTGCATTGCTGGGACTTTTATTGCTGTGGATTCTGATACGCTGACACACACACCACACATTGCATTGCTGTGAGTTTTATTGCTGTGATTTCTGATGCACTCATACACACCGCACATTGCATTGCTGGGAGTTTTATTGCTGTGGATTCTGATGCACTCATACACACACTGCACATTGCATTGCTGGAATTTTTATTGCTGTGGATTCTGATACGCTGACACACACCAAACATTGCATTGCTGGGAGTTTTATTGCTGTGGATTCTGTGATACACACTGCATATTACTGTGAGTTTTATTGCCCTGGAGCTCTGGGATACGCTCATACACACTGCACATTACTGTGAGTTTTATTGCTGTGCAGTTCTGTGATATGCTCATACACAGTGCACATTCCTGTGGGTTTTATTGCTGTGCAGCTCTGTGATACGCTCATATGCAGTGCACGTTTCTGCGGATTTTATTGTTCAACCAATTAGAGCGGCTGTGATCCAATATACTTGACAAGCGTGGCTGTTCTTTGTAAAAATTTTGAATTTAAACATTTCATAATTTTATTTATCTCAATAGATACATTTGAAATGGTATACAAAATATACAAGTAGGCACTCGGTATCCACTTTTAATATAAAGAGAGGAAAAGGCGGAGCTCTAAGAGGAAAAGATGGAGCTTAAAGAGGAAGGGTGGGGATTAATCAGGAAGAGGTGTGCCCTTGGCAGGTAGGGGTGCCTCAAATTTAAATTGGGGGGTACACGAGTTTAGTCAGGCCTAGGGCAGCACAAAACCTAAATACACCACTGGATGCATCGACTACAACACCGACGCTTCACAACAGTAAAATCCAAACAATCACAAGAGAAGATTCACAGTGACGTTTCTGCAACTGTTTGGATTTCCTAATGAGAAGTGTAGCATTTTAAAAAAGCTTTGGGCCTCTTGCAACTTTTTCAAAGTACAATGCTCTTGAGAAAGTTGTGAGAGGCACCATAACTTTTGATTCATGCTTTTATCTCGTTAAAATAATCAACTTCACAAGTGGACCAAATTATTTGCAATACACATGCTAGTTTATGTGTTTCATATCTACAGTAATTTCACAAAGGGATCAGAACAGAAGTTTGTTCAGATATCATTGCAGCAACGTAAGATAGTTATTTTCGGTAATGAAGTCCCCTAACCCTAAGCTCTTTTCAGTAATGTTTTTGACTCCATAGAAAGTTGTTCAAGACTGCATTATAACAGTTTATGTTGGAAGGAAATCAGATAACTATTGTTCTCCATGTCTAGACAAAAGAGTTGTCATCGTTTTGCATCCTCCACTTCACAGTGGAACAAGAAGGATTTTTGCACTCTTGATCACAATTGGAGTTTCTTGCTGTCTTTTGTATCAACTTCAGCAATGGGGATGTTTGTACTTGATGGACATTAGTCGTTTTGTATTCCACTTACATTACTCTATTGCTGTGCAAGTAATTTTAGAATTTGAAAAATAACTTAACCACACCACCTTTCGTTGGGCATCTCCCATTATACATCGGCTCCCTCTATGTTTAAGCTTCTTAAACAATTTGTAGGAAACGTATATGTATAGTAAGCTACAGGTCAAGCTGCAACGGTTCAATTAATGAACTTGCTAAAACTGAATTTAGAACTTGTACAGCACTGTAATGTTATCTTATTTGAAGCCCTATTTAACAAATAACGGGCCCTATCACCTCCTTAATGCGAGCGCTCACATAAGTGAGCGTTAGCGCTATTTTAATTGAGGTGATAGCGTTACGGCCATATCACCTTCCGATCGCTAACAGATTAAAAAATCCATTAGCACATCGGTATTAGCACTTTTTAGCACGTGCTTACTGTACTTTGCTTTCCCTATACTCAATGGGGGAGCGCAATGTTTAAGCAAGAAGTAATTAGCTAACGCATAGTCCTAACCCTAATTATTAACTGCTGCGGCTAACTGAAAAGTTAGCCACAGCTCTATGCTGTAGCTAACTGATCTCGCTCCTGCTAGAAGCCCCCCAAAAATCAGATGGTCACCTCTCATCCTGCGGCGAGAATGGCAGCCCTATCCGACGCTTCTGGCCACGGGGAGCAGAGTGAGAAAGTCCCCAGTCTCCCTCTGCGAATCACTCCATGGACCTGCAGGATCTCACGAGAGGCGAGATCCTGCAGGTCATGTGACTCGGCAGGAGAAGCCTCCATGGAGTCCTATGGACTCCAGGAGAGCTGCTGGCGCGTTAGCGCTGCCACGAGTATCCTAGAGGCTAGCGGCCATTACAGGGCGGGCCCCATATTCAGGGCCTGCCCCATAATCCACTTTTAAAATGGGCATGCTAAGGCGATATTTGCGACTGCTAATTTATCCCCATAGCGTCCCCGTTTTAGCTACAGGCACATGATAGTGCCCAGTGAATTTACTAATAATCTTCAAGTCTATTTTCTTACATGTCTGTTTTTTTGTTTTTTTTTAAAAATTATTTTATTTCTCTTTACATTGTGGGCCACCACTGCACTTTTGAAACTTTATTTGTTAAATGTGTGTTAAATCATTGCCAACACTTTTTACCATACTTTCATATTTCTTGTATTTTCGTTTCTTACAGGAGTATTATTTTATTATTTTAACAGAAATGTGTTCGAAAAATACTCAGATATTTAAACAGCACCTTCAAGTGATAACTCACTTAACTCCATGAAGCTCCAAAGAAATAAAAGACTGCATTATATATAATAATTATTATTAGGGATAATGAGGAAAATAATGTTTCCTGTGTATGTATTTTGAATTCCAAAAACAAATCTATCTAATAACAATGTACTCACATGGAATCTTACTGATCTGATTCATAAGCTCTTGCTGAATTTTTTTGAAGGCATCTGCAGCTTTATCCCCAGATCCAGCCACTTCTGTGGAGTTCGTATCATGTGGGACAATTGGTGGTTCTGTAGTGTTCCGAACAGCCGGAGCTGCTTCATGTTTGCCAAATGGCCAGACCATGATGGCTGTAATTTAGAAAAAGGAATTAATACTCACAAATGTAATTTAGGTACATTGTTGTATAAGCATAAAAGCAAGAATCACTACAGAGACAAGAACAGAATTTATGTTTGTCATTCATATATAAAAAACCTGTATGCCTGATACTTCTATAATTGTTAAAAATTTGTCTTATAATATTTTGTGTCCTTGTCATCACAATTTAGGCCGGGGTCTGACGAGCGTTTTAGTGCGGCTAGCACGGTCTAGCACGCACACTGTAGCGTGTGGCTGGCCCCGTTGAAGCATCACAACACTGTGACCAGGGCCAGATTAAGATCTCTAGGAGCCTGGAGCTGACGATTTTAGTGGGCTTTTTTTTTTAATTTAGTGAAATGAAAACATATTTTAGGTTATTTAGTAGTGCAGATAAGGGTATATCGAGGGCCAGACTGGCCTACCGGGATACCGGGAGGATGCTGCAATCTTTGGGCCGCTTTTTAATTCGGTCATAGATGCAGCAACATCACTTTGAGAAACCACGGGCTGGCCTGGTAGCGGCCGGGCCGGCCCGCGGGTTAAGCACTGCCTGACCGCTGCGGGCAGCCGTCTGTCTTGTGCTGTTGCCTGGTAATTCTCTCGGAGCAGAGGCAGAGCTGATTTTTGCCCTCTGACAGGAGGCTGCTCGCTGCGGCTGCCGCCAGCCCCTCTGTGTGTTAGTGAGGGAGGGAGGAGGGGACGGGCTGACAGCCGCTGCAGCGTGCGTGCCTTCCAGCGATCACAAGGCTGGGAATGGCACTCACGCTGCATTGGCACCACCCTCCTCACATACCATGTGATGCGTCATATAGAAGCATTGCAAAGGCGCAGGATGGGTCGAGGGGACTGGACTGGTGGTCGCAGTCAAGTTCATAACAGAACAGCCGATCAGCTGAAGGAGATTCAGGCCAGGAGATGGTCGCCATTCTGAGCCAGGCGGCCATCTTGTTCAGAATATTGGTTCACTTGAGTATAACTAGATAGATATTAGTAGAAATTAGAATGAAGTTTACATAGAGTCTTAGGAATGTGTTAGATCAGCAGTAAAAGCAATTAAAATAGGGAAGATCCGGGCTGCAGCTGGCACGAAGAGACAGGATGAGGGATGGATACATGAAGGTCACAGAGGCCCGCAGTGGAGACAAAGAAGAGCGTAAAAGCAGACCAGGTTTTATCTAAATCAAACAATACACAAGCCCAAGGGAGATGGGCACAGGCAGGATCCAGTGTAGTAGCAAATAATTTTCTGTCAAACTAACATGAAGCTTGCCTATTTATGACCAAAGAATGGAATGCCTTTGTATTAGATTAAGGGAGGTACGGACCCACGTGGGGTGGGATAGTGTCACCGGGAGGAGGGCTAATTGGGATGTACCTAATTATGTATTTGGGGTATAAGATCTCATGTCACGGGGAAATCGGGGCTCAGTCTTAGCGATTCAATCCTGTCTGAGCATCTGTGATATCACAATAAAGTTTGCCTTTCCTGAAGAGACTCGTGTTCAGACAATCCTTGTTCGTGTTGGCCCGGCCTTGTCCCGAGTGAACCAAGTGGATTCCGGTTACATTTCTTGGGGGCTCGTGAGCCGGGATACGGGCCTTTGCCGGCACGGCAACGACTGCTGGACACTGTAGCGGTTGACTGCAGGTGCGAGTGATCCTGCCGGTTGGGCATCCGTTGAAGGTGAGCTGACATCTGCAGGCGCCAAGCAGGATTTCCTGTTCAGTGGACCTCGTCTCATCCCAAACGGACCCCCGGCCTGGGAAGCTGGGACACCCCGAGTCTGAGGAAACAGCGAGCAGCGCGGCGATAGGTAAAGTGTCTTCTATGTTTGTATGTGTATTAGAGATACCGGTATAAGGGGAACGTCCGACCATAGTTGGATAAGGAAACCCGCGGCCATGGTTTCATTGGCATACCGAACCCGCCGCCGACATCACGGACAAGCAAAGGAGCCAGAGTGGCTAGCGCGTGTCTGAACCCGGGGGATCGGATGTTAACCAAAGGGTAGTTCTGTATGTGAGGGAGAGGGTAGCCACGTGGAGTTGCATTGTTATAGTCAGTGTTTGTAAATAAAGCTTCTGCACGTGGACAAGGAAAGGAGGATGGATTTCTGTGACTGGGCTAAGAGCCCTGAGTCGGTGCTAGTGTGTACATCGTGTAGTGAAGGGGCCAATTGGGGCCAGCGGTAGCTGCAGCGGGAGTGGTGCCAAGTGGGTAGAATTGCCCATAGGCAAATTGGAATTGCAGACGGGAGTGTTGTCATAGAAAGGGGTACACATAGTCACAAGCAGACAAGAGTTGAGATCAATCAATTGGGTATAAGGAGCCAAAAGGAGGGACGGCATGCCCTCGGCTAGTAGAGAGAGTAGACTTGTTTATGTATTGTTTTGTGCTGGATGTATCTGGTACAGTATGTGCTGTGCGTGGTTGTGCTGAGAGTGCTGTGAGTGATTGGGCGCCTACTCGCCTAGCGAGGAAGCAAATCTGAGAGTGGACTCCTAAAGTACGTTTTCGGCTCAGACGACTGCAGTCGGCTACTGACGGAGGAAGCGAACACGTTTCAAGAGAATTGTTGACTGAAGTACCAGACCGTTGATTTCAAGTGTTTTTGCTGAAAGTAATATCTGCATTGTGAAAAAGTTACTGCTTTAAGAGTAATAATGGGTAACGGGTCGTCCAAACCCAAGAAGGCTAAGAAGGGTGAGATGCCCTTAGAGTATATGGTGCGGAATTTTGAAGTGTTGTATGCAACACATGATTATGGTGTGGATTTGAGTAAAGAGAAATTGAAATTAATGTGTACAATAGTATGGCCACTGTTGGTTCCAGAATGGCCAGAACAGGGGTCTATGGACCCGGAGGTAATACAGAAAGTGCACTCCCAGGTAACCGGGAAATGTGGTCATCCTTAACAGTACCCGTATATAGATATATGGAGGTATTGTGTGAAGGATAAAAGTCATTTTATAATGATTGCGGGACAAAACAGGAAACAGGTACCCACGAATAATGAAGATAATGATGAAAATAGGAAACCGGTGTTGGTAGAACATCCGGAGGAGATTGATTCCCTGCCCTGCCCTATCCATCATGTTATGGGGCAGCCAGAGAGGCTCTGAGTGCCGCGGTTGCGTGAGCGGAGAGGGGGGAGCAGGCAGCTGCTACTTCCCGGCCGGCTCCCTCTGCTCCAGCTCGTGCTATCAAGGAAGAAGGGGAAAGAGAAGAGGAGGGGGCTACGGGTGGAGGAGACAGAGAGGTCCCACCAGAAAGGATTGAAATGCCCGATGGGAACGTATATAAACTAGTAACCCCAGGAGGACAGTGAGGATGAGGGTGGAGATGTAAATCCAGGGGCCACTACTCGCGCAGCTAACAATATATATAAACCCCGAGATCCATACCAGCATAACCCTAGCAAGAGTAAAATGCAAATGCCCCTACGGGAGGTGCCAGGTCCCTTACTGGAAAATGGAGAACCTGGGCCAGTACAGTACACATATGTCCCATTTACAACGACAGATTTATTCAATTGGAAAACGCACACATCGCTGTACTCCATTAATCCCGCAGCAGTGGCCAGTATGATAGAGTCAGTCATGCTTACACACAACCCCACATGGGCAGACTGTCAGCAACTAATGCTGACAATGTTCACAACTGAGGAAAGAGCCCGAATAAACAATAGCGTGCAAAAAATTCTACTTGCCCAAGCCGTAGAAGATAGCAAGCCCCAGCCAGAAGCGTGGGCAGAGGACCACTACCGCAAAACAGATCCCAAGTGGCCATACAATACAGGTGAAGGTATTGCCCATCTACAGACATACTGGACAGCGGTAATAATGGGTGTTAAAGCGGGAGGGAAGAAACCCACGAACATGGGGAAAATAGCGGATATTGTGCAAGATTTTAAAGAAACCCCAAGTGCATTTCTAGAAAGGTTACTAGATGCATATAGGATGTATAGTCCTATTGACCCTGAGGCGGTGGAAAATCAGAGGCTGGTTAATTCTTCCTTTGTGAGTCAGTCACAGAGAGACATACGGAATAAAATACAGAGAATAGATGGGTTTTTAAGCAAAGGTATTAGTGAATTGGTAGAAATTGCTAATAAAGTGTTTCATAACCGGGATCTAGAAGAAAAGCGGGAGGAGATAAGGAAACAAAGAGGACATACCGGTGTGGTCGGTTACATGGGTAACGGAGGGGGAAGGGGTGCCGCGGAGAGAGGGAGAGCAAGGGGCCGAGGAGGAAGAGGTAGGGGAGCCCCTAGGGAACCCCTGGGGCCCAATCATTGCGCGTGGTGCCGGGGTGAAGGTCACTGGAAAAATGAATGTCCTGCATTTTTGGCTAAATTTGGGGTACAGGGAGAGGCTGGTGTCTCAGGAGGTCAGGCCTCCAATGGACAGGTAACAAACGGCAGATATGAGAGAAGTGATGCTGCCGGTTCAGGGTTTGTGGGATTGGCGGGAACGTCATTTGAAGGGCAAGGTATATATTGACACGGACCTGGGCCATCCCGCTCGGTAATCACGAGCCCACGGTCACAGTGAGAGTGGGAGATAAAGATGAAAATTTTATGGTTGATACCGGTGCCGAATATTCTGTTGTAACACAGCAAATTGCACCCCCAATGGGAAATGAGGTTGATATAATGGGAGCAATGGGGGTGTCTGCTAAGTACCCCTTTCTTGCTTCTCGAAAATGTAGTTTGGGTGGGCACAATGTGGAACATGAATTTTTGTATATGCCCGAATGTCCCATCCAACTTGTTGAGTCTTTTAGGTGCTCGCAACTGTGGTCTTTGTCAGCTTTAGCCTCAATGGATTGGTCTCGTTGGTGACGACCTTCCACTCTGGTTCAGGACTGGCTGCAGCTACCTTCAGTCTGGAGTGATGTATCCACGGGACCACAATAATGCCTGACCACCCACCAACAGAGGAGCAAAGGGATCCCCCGGGGGATACCCCAAGGGCTATTTTTAGGGGACCCGCCCCGACCCTTGATCAACCAGAAATGTCTTTTGTTTTTGAAATTCCGGTGGGGAGGGATTGGGTTTATGTGACTGTGAAAAGAATTGGCCAAGGGATTTTGACATTTGGGGCATTCGTGGTACTGATTTTGTACCTTGCAAATTTGAGTTATGGACTCTCACATGGAGCATGCCCCAGGTGCCCAAGCACCACCGAGAAAGTGGATATCTCCCATATCTGGAATGGTACGCACCCAGTGATGGAGAACCGTACCATGTGGAGACAAAAGCGAGAGACGATATCCGAGATTATGCCAAGAGGACATTTGCTTGTGCAATTCAAATATGACTATGCTAAAAAGTCTGGGCAAACCGCATGCTGGGTGTGTAGTAGACTGCACCCAGAGACAATTCATATACCATTTGCTTCTGTTCCAATGAATTTAAGTATGTTTGCGTCAGGAAATGTCACAATACATGCGTTCAATGCACCACGAGAAAAACCTGAGGCATTCACTCCCGGGTACCCAATAACAGGACCAGTGTACCCACCGGAATGGTGTTTTCAATTGGGACCAGATAGAGAAATAAGTAACGGGGGAGGGTTGTGTAATTCAAGTAAGTTCAACTGGACATCGTATATTTACACATTCAACACAAAGGAGCAGGCGAATTTTCTATACATACGATGTAGAAAGCTCACTAGAGACCAAGAGGTGGTAATTGCGAATGTGACCAATGGTAGGCAGAGTGCATTGGATATGATGAGACGACTGAGACAACTGATGATAGAAATATCAAAGGGAACACTACATTTATCACCATTTATCTTGAAAGGGGGGTACCAGGTGTGTTGTGAAAGGGTGTGTTACACATGGGTACCCCCTACAATAACGGGAATGTGTTATCTGGCTAAACTGATTCCAATTCAGAGAGTAAGGGGAGATGACACTGATACAGACACAGCACTTCACCCTAGGTACCCACTGGTGTTTGAAAGACAGAAGAGAGAGTTGTTTAAGAAAGCAGATCGAGTGTGGGCATGGTTCCCAGCATGGACTGGATGGGGAAGAGAGTTAATGGCAAGAATGAACAGTTATGCCAATCTGATGGATGAGATTTTGAATAAGACTAGTATGGATATTCAGTTGCTGAATCTGGAAGTACGAGAGATACGAAAGGTACAAATGATACACGATTTGGCACTGGAGCAGATCAGTGCAGCTCTGAATGGACTGTGTGAGATGACAATGCATTATGAATGTTGCACCTTCATCAAGAACACCACACATGATGTCCCTGACTATTACCAGGTAATCCAAGATCACCAGGAGAAAGTAGCACGGTTGCAGAACACAGCAAGATGGATCGCTGCTGAAGGCTAGAATCCACTCCGTGGGTTTGGAGCAATCAGAGATTGGTTCGGATCCATCCTGAGATTTATTTCACAGATTGGATCCATGATTCTGATGTTGGTGGTGATCTTGGTTGTAGGGACACTCCTGTACCGTATAGGGCTATGTCTATGGCCACTATGCAAGAGAGCACTGACACCTACACAGACACGAAAGATACCACTGATAATCCCACAAAACATGTTCCTGCAAAGACAGGTCCCCTAAAGTACGAGGAGTTCAAGGATAGTAATAGTGGGGTGTAGTGGCTACAAGTCTCAGGAGGAGAACCTGAGGCTTGAGCCAAGGGGGAATGAAGGAGATTCAGGCCAGGAGATGGTCGCCATTCTGAGCCAGGCGGCCATCTTGTTCAGAATATTGGTTCACTTGAGTATAACTAGATAGATATTAGTAGAAATTAGAATGAAGTTTACATAGAGTCTTAGGAATGTGTTAGATCAGCAGTAAAAGCAATTAAAATAGGGAAGATCCGGGCTGCAGCTGGCACGAAGAGACAGGATGAGGGATGGATACATGAAGGTCACAGAGGCCCGCAGTGGAGACAAAGAAGAGCGTAAAAGCAGACCAGGTTTTATCTAAAACAAACAATACACACGCCCAAGGGAGATGGGCACAGGCAGGATCCAGTGTAGTAGCAAATCATTTTCTGTCAAACTAACATGAAGCTTGCCAATTTATGACCAAAGAATGTATTCGATTAAGGGAGGTACGGACCCACGTGGGGTGGGATAGTGTCACCGGGAGGTGGGCTAATTGGGATGTACCTAATTATGTATTTGGGGTATAAGATCTCATGTCACGGGGAAATCGGGGCTCAGTCTTAGCGATTCAATCCTGTCTGAGCATCTGTGATATCACAATAAAGTTTGCCTTTCCTGAAGAGACTCGTGTTCAGACAATCCTTGTTCGTGTCGGCCCGGCCTCATCCCGAGTGAACCAAGTGGATTCCGGTTACACAGCCAGCCAACTCCCGTTTTCACGCTGACGCAGGACACAGTGCCGGGGTCTGCAAGTGCATCTCTCTGATACGCTCATACACAATGCATTTACTGTAAGTTTTATTTATTTTTTACATTTCTCCAGTCATTCCTTTCCTCAGTAAAATCTGTATGTTTTGTGTTATTGCCCGATTTTTTTTCCACACTTTTCCAGGCATTTAACCCATTGCTTGTCCAACTAAGGAGATTTGACAATGGGCATTTTTTCCCGATGTAGTGTTCTGGATAATACGAGACGTCTTGGGTTTTCATTAATAGGTTTATTAATAACTAATACAGGTTCACTATAACAGCAACTGGCTGCGTCACTAGTCAGCCTCAACTGGCAGACAAAATGGATGACCAACTGTCAACAGCCAACCGCCAAAAGAAACACCCACTTCCCCCCATTGGCAGCGAGCACAACTACACGACACCCCACATTACTGTATACCTCTGTGATACGGTCATACACACTGCATGTTACTATATAGCTCTGTCATATGGTCATACACACCACACGTTGCTATATAGCTCTGTGATACGGTCATACACACCGCACGTTACTATATAGCTCTGTGATACGGTCATACACACCACACGTTACTATATAGCTCTGTGATACGGTCATACACAACACATGTTACTATATAGCTCTGTGTTACGGTCATACACACCGCACGTTACTATATAGCTCTGTGATACGGTCATGCACACCGCACGTTACTATATAGCTCTGTGATACGGTCATACACACCGCACGTTACTTTATAGCTCTGTGATACGTCATACACACCGCACCTCACTGTATAGCTCTGTGATACGGTCATACACACCGCACGTTACTATATAGCTCTGTGATATGGTCATACACACCGCACGTTACTACGTATATAGCTCTGTCATACGGTCATACACACCACACATTACTATATAGCTCTGTCATACGGTCATACACACCACACGTTACTATATAGCTCTGTGATACGGTCATACACACCGCACGTTACTGTAAAGCTCTGTGATATGGACATACACACCGCACATTACTGTATAGCTCTGCGATACCCTCAAACACACCGCACATTACTGTATAGCTCTGTGATACCCTCAAATACACTGCACATTACTGTATAGCTCTGTGATACCCTCAAACACACCGCACATTACTGTATAGCTCTGCGATACCCTCAAACACACTGCACATTACTGTATAGCTCGGCGATACCCTCAAACACGCTGCACATTACTGTATAGCTCTGCGATACCCTCAAACACACCGCACATTACTGGGGCTGGTATGAAATTATTTCCAGGGCTGGTTTTTATTCGAAAATTGTACAAACAAAGAAGTATATTTAGAACAGGCTTCCAAATTCGGATCAGATCTGGAACATAAAGGTTATAAAAAAGAAGAACTCTATACCATTATGAGTACCACCGCGGAAACCTCAAGGGCCCCCAAAATTATCTATAATCAAAGCAAGAGGGGAAAGGAATTTGATAACACCAAAGTGCCTTTTATCTGTGACCATAATAGTCAAACTAGAGAAATTAATAGAGCAATAAGGAAATATTGGCCCATTTTGGGTGGGGATCCCTATTTAAAAGATATTATTGAGGATAACCCTAGGATTATCAATAGGGGAGCCCCAAATATACAAACAAAATTGGTTCATAGTTGCACCACTAAAATTAATCGTAACAATCATTTTGGACTAGCGGAAGGGTTTTAAAGATGCGGCTCCTGTGGTGCATGTAAGAACACCGGATGTAATAAATCGATGATTGACCATTACACGAATCCAAAAACTGGGAAAAAGTTTAAATTCAAAGGGGTTACTACCTGTGAGTCTAAGAATGTAGTTTACCTTCTGGTCTGCCCATGCAGACTGCAATACGTAGGAAGAACAACGAGGTCATGGAAAATTAGGATTATGGAGCATATTCGCAATATTAAAAAAGCCTTTAAATTAACACACTGTATCTGCACACTTCGAAGCACGATATAGGTGCTCCCCAGTGGGAATGAAATTTCTGGTTCTAAAAAAGGTTAATTATAGTTGGCGGGTGAAGATTTTATTAAAAAGATCAGTAAAGAAGAGATGAGATATATTTTTCTGTTGGATACTTTGGTCCCTAAAGGATTTAACAAAGATTTCGAACTGTGTCATTTTCTTTGAATAAAGTTCACTCTACTGGTTTATCGAAGATGGATTATTAGAATCCCGGGGTCAGTAATGGGCCATTTAGTAGAGGGTCCGTTCTAATTAGAGATTTTATATTCATGTCAGCCAATTTTATATTTGTTTTTTTTATTTTGTTCTTGCTTTCTGATTTTGGAGCCATTTAGAAGAGCCGCCACCTATAGGGAATAACCGTTTACCCGATTGTGGACTCCGGCATAATTTGGTGTCGCTATATGTGTGTCGATATATGGTGTCGATATAGGTGTGGACCGCTTAATAGGATTTGACTGTCCCGATGCACCACTTTGACATGGCAAGGAAAGGGCAAGATGGCTGCAGCTTGGAACGCATGGTGAAACATTCAATATGGCCACCGTCTGACATGCAAGTTGGAACGCGGAAGTCGCGTCCCTGGTTATGTAATAGGACTAGCAGGCCCACTTGACGTCATTAGGTGGCGTCCGGTTGCGGGAGGACGCACGTCCAGGTGGACCCAGTTAGGTAATGAGTATCAGCCTTTAAATAGGCTTTGTTTTAGCCACTAAGACATTCTTACTTTTTATTTTGGTTTGCACCAACTGATGAAGCTTACTTGTTAGGCGAAACGCGTTTTGGGAACCTGTTTGCTTTTATTTTTGGCTTTTACTCTGTTTTATTAATAAACCTTTTTATTTAAATTGTTTTATCCTCGTGGTGATTTCACTCTCTAAAAGTGTCTAGCAGATGTCGGAGTATTCCAAGCTGCATCTCCAGTGCTGCCTCCACTGTTGAATTTTGTGTCCAGTGTCTGTTGAAGTATCCCAAGCTGCATCTCTATTGCTTACATATAGAAAACAATGTAGCGCCAGTATACAACCGGATAACGTGTTTAGACACCATACATGTGCACAATATAGGTTTTTGTTCTTTTTCTCTTCAAGAATAAACCACTTTTCCCATGGAGGTCTTTACTGTATTTCTACAGTAAGAGAAGACAAAGACCAAAATTGCGTAGCACGTCAGTCCAATATTGGGGGAAATAACAGATGTCAAACTCACATTCTTTTGAGCCTTACTTCGGCTCTGGGATGGAATTCTTTATGGGTCTTATTAACTTTTTCAGGTGCCCATTCACCCCTTTATGAACCTATATCCTCCGTCAGTCTCCCCTGTAGTAAATTGTAAGAAGAAAACACCAGGCACTCCCCTGGTATAATACCGTAAGGTAAAACCAGAGTAAATGTGTATTGCTATAAACTCACATACTACTGAGCCCCACTCGGCTCTATGGATAGCGCTCAGGAATTATAAGGTAATTCCAAAAACCTTCTTGAGATCGAATTGGCAGGAAACCGCAGTACTTCAAAATTATTTAATATAAACAAATATTTAGAACATATTACCAGAATGCCTTTCGCCCCTTAGGGCTTCTTCAGCTGGTATCACTTGTATCATGTCTGCTGTTCCCTTATATAGTGTGTTAAAAAGTCCCAAAAGTCCTTAATACATTCAATAAAAAAAACAATTAAAAACACATGTAATCTAATTACTCGTCCGCCATTGTGACACATGCGCAGTTGCGGTACTTTTCGTCGTGAAACGCAGAAGTATAGCACATTTATCTGCCATCTTAGCATCCTGGAACGCAGGAGCCCAGCGTCCCTGCCCACCCCCTTTGCGCAGGCGCTTCAGCTTCGCACTCCAAGCTGAAACGGAGGATAAAGGTTCATAAAGGGGTTGTCACGTCTCGGCCTTGCCCCCTGGTGGTGAAGGGTATTCATGTTTGTTTTTCCCCTATGGTGTGTCTGGCTGTGCTGTTTAGGGCTGATCTGGGGTTCTGTTGTGATCTCCTGGTCTGGGGTCACATGGCCCAATCACACAGACCCACTCCCTATATATTCCCAGCAGCACAGAGCCTCAATGACTGTTTGTGGAGTTTGATGGTGGTTCTGTCTGGTTCGTGTTTCCTGAGTTTCTGCAAAGCATTCCTGTTCAAGTGTTTTCTGGTTCTGACCTCGGCTTTATTTTTGACTATCCCTTCTACTCCCCCCTGGTACCGTATATTTCTGATCTGTTGCCAACCTCTGCCTGATTGACGATTCTTGTATGTTTCATGTTTTATGTACCTTGTCTGTCTTAGTTTAGTATTATATTCAGAGGCCGCTTATAAGGACCTCTTTTAGTATAGTCTGTCTGTTTTGTTTACTGTCCTGCAGCCTGCTCCCTTCACGGATTGTCAAGTGTATCTTTGTGTTTCTGAGTGTCCTAAGTTGTCTGTCGGTCTTGAAGCCTTCGGAGCTTAGTGGCAATTCTGTTCTGTTTTTTGGTGCTCCTTGGTTTTGGAGAAATCCGTCTGTCTTGTGTCCAGTCAGTTACTCACCTGCCTGAAGGGCTTCATCTCATGTTCCAAGCCACCACGATGGCCCAAGCAGGGGCTAACGTTACATTACAAACAGTCCATTAATGCCTGCAGGTGAGCTTACTGTGTTAAATTCTGTGCTTCAGATGGTTTTTGATCTGCTGACAGAGCTGAAGAGGTTAATGCTGTCTCTCAGTGTGCTTAATTATGCAGTTCCTCCCAGCAGAGTCTCTGGGGAACCTCCCATGAGTGAAAGAGAGAGACGTAGAATTCTTAATCTCTGTTATTATTGCAGTTCACCCCAGCATAAAATCTTTTGCTGTCCATTAAAGCCCAAACCCAGAATGTCATGTTCTCAGGGTGAGACCCTGGTATCCACGTCATGTAGCCATAGCGCTGACCCTACTGCTGGGACCTCTGTTTCTGTGCAATGCAGGGGTGTTGCAAATTCCATGTGTGGTAATAAAGCCAAAATTGTTCCACCTCAAGGCACACTACCTGCTTCCATGTTATGCAGTGGATCACTGTTTTTCAGTTCTTGTCATGGGTCTAGGGCCCAGGGTGGCGCTGTAGCCACAAGGGTCCAGGGTGGCGCTGTAGCCACAAGGGTCCAGGGTGGCGCTGTTGCCACAAGGGTCCAGGGTGGCGCTGTTGCCACAAGGGCCCAGGGTGGCGCTGATGCCACAAGGGCCCAGGGTGGCGCTGATGTTACAGGAACACAGCATAAAGAAAAACCTGTCTGTTCTGCACATTGTATTGTGCCTATGTCCGTTCCTGGCGGGAGGCCAGTTTTGTTTCTGTCTGACAAGGTGTCAGCGGTGCCAGAACCTGGCACATTGCCGGTAACACTCCCAAGCTGTGTGTCAGCGGCAACACTCCCAAGCTGTGTGTCAGCGGCAACACTCCCAAGCTGTGTGTCAGCGGCAACACTCCCAAGCTGTGTGTCAGCGGCAACACTCCCAAGCTGTGTGTCAGCGGCAACACTCCCAAGCTGTGTGTCAGCGGTTTTGTCCCAGGTGGGCCCAGAGCCCTTCACGCCTGTCGTGGGCCCAGAGCCCTTCCTGCCTGCTGACGAGTCAGTTGTGCCGATGTTGAGCTACGAGGTAGCCGTGGCTATGCTTTGTTATGAGGCCGAAGTGCCTGTATCTAAACATGAGACCTTCATGCCTGGTTCTACTAGCGAGCTGCTAGTCATGCCGATTCCGATCCACGAGACAGTTGTGCCCGTGTTGTGCGAGGCAGCCGTGCCCATGTTCTGCTGCGAGGCAGCCGTGCCCATGTTCTGCTGCGAGGCAGCCGTGCCCATGTTCTGCTGCGAGGCAGCCGTGCCCATGTTCTGCTGCGAGGCAGCCGTGCCCATGTTCTGCTGCGAGGCAGCAGTGCCCATGTCTTTCTGCGAGACAGCTGAGGCCTCGTTAGGTTATGAGACCAATGTGCTCACGTTAACACATGAGACCACTGTGCCCTTGTCCCTCAGTGGGTCCAGTGTTGTTCCTACCGTTGTCTTGCCAAGTGTGGGTCCCGAGCCCTTCATGTGTAATTCGGGCAATGTGCCCCTAATGCCTTTTTCTGGCGATATGCCAATTTTGTCCCAGGTGGGTACTAAGTCCTTCATGTCTGGTTTGGGCCAAGAGCCCCTCATGTCAGCCCCTGATGGTACGCGGCCAGGTATGTCTGTTTTTGGTTATTTGCCAGTCCTGCCAGTTAATGGAGTGACATCCAAACTGACTGGTGCTACAAATTCTAGCCCTGTACCCGAAGGTTATATACGATCCCCATGCGGGATGTTGTTCCGTGAGGCACACTGGGCCATGATCAAGAAAGACCCTAATGCTCTCAGGTGTTTTGAGGAGGATTCCGATGACTCGGAGGGTCCACAGTGCACTCCTCCAGGTGAAATCTGTAACAATGGTGAGGTGCCAGTTGTATCATATCCTGGCAATGTCCTCTGTTCCAACGGTGTGCCAGTTAAAGGCGAGTTGTCAAGTCTGTCCAAGTCGAGCTGCAAGGGAGTCGTATGCAAGTCAAGTCACGTGACCACTGTGCCCACGTCTTGCAGTGGGCCCATTGCTGTCAAACCCACTTCTGGGGTAGAGAGGTTTCAATCGTGTGGTGTTAAACAGATAACCAAGTCTGCCCCTACTATTGCCGTGTCGTGTGGGGTGGTCACCAGTTCTAGATCTCGTTCAAGGAGAAGACGTAAAAAGGTGACTAACCCTAGTCCAACTGATTCTATGTCCAGTCTGACTGATGCCGAGATCCCCCAACCCCGTCATGTCCCTGAGGGCTATGTGCAGTCGCCCTTTAGACTGGTGTTCAGGAAGGACCACTGGGTTGCCATTCAAAGGAACCCTCATAGACGGGGGCGTCTTGTGGAGGAGGATGACGACTCTGAATGGGACCTCAAAGGACTTTGGTCACTGGTGTTCGTGATCTAGTTTCCTGATTCTGTCTACCATGTTTTTTGTTTTGGGTGCCCGGGAGGTCACCCGTAAGGGAGGGGGTTATGTCACGTCTCGGCCTTACCCCCTGGTGGTGAAGGGTATTCATGCTTGTTTTTCCCCTATGGTGTGTCTGGCTGTGCTGTTTAGGGCTGATCTGGGGTTCTGTTGTGATCTCCTGGTCTGGGGTCACATGGCCCAATCACACAGACCCACTCCCTATATATTCCCAGCAGCACAGAGCCTCATTGACTGTTTGTGGAGTTTGATGGTGGTTCTGTCTGGTTCGTGTTTCCTGAGTTTCTGCAAAGCATTCCTGTTCAAGTGTATTCTGGTTCTGACCTCGGCTTTATTTTTGACTATCCCTTCTACTCCCCCCTGGTACCGTCTATTTCTGATCTGTTGCCAACCTCTGCCTGATTGACGATTCTTGTATGTTTCATGTTTTATGTACCTTGTCTGTCTTAGTTTAGTATTATATTCAGAAGCCGCTTATAAGAACCTGTTTTAGTATAGTCTGTCTGTTTTGTTTACTGTCCTGCAGCCTGCTCCCTTCACGGATTGTCAAGTGTATCTTTGTGTTTCTGAGTGTCCTAAGTTGTCTGTCGGTCTTGAAGCCTTCGGAGCTTAGTGGCAATTCTGTTCTGTTTTTTGGTGCTCCTTGGTTTTGGAGTAATCCGTCTGTCCTTGTGTCCAGTCAGTTACTCACCTGCCTGAAGGGCTTCATCTCATGTTCCAAGCCACCACGATGGCCCAAGCAGGGGCTAACCGTTACAGGGGTGAATGGGCGTCTGAAAAAGTTACTAAGACCCATAAAGAATTCCATCCCAGACTAAGGCTCAAAAGAATGTGAGTTTGACATCTGTTATTTCCCCCAATATTGGACTGACGTGCTGCGCAATTTTGGTCTTTGTCTTCTCTTGTAGAAATACAGTAAAGACCTCCATGGGAAAAGGGGTTTATTCTTTAAGAGAAGAAAGAACAAAAACCTATATTGTGGACATGTATGGTGTCTAAACACGTGATCCGGTTGTATACTGGCGCTACATTGCTTTCTATATGTACACATTGTTCTTGGTTTTTAGAGGAACCTCCATGTACAATGTTTAGCGTACGTGTTTAGGGCACTATTCCGGTGGGCGCTTCACATTTCTGTTCTTTTTGCATCTCTATTGCTGCCTCCACTGCTGAATCTGGTGAGACGACTGCCAATAATCGTGATAATAGGTTGATGGGTGAGCCTTGTTAAGAACCCATAGGCGAATTCCAGCGAGCACTTAGACTCCCCAAAGTGTGAGTGTAACCATCTACAGTTCCATTCATATCATTTCTAATGCGGAACATCACTATGTATATTTTTTTTATCCCTTTGAGGTTTTTCTGAGGTCCTATTGATCCACGTCTGTCAATATTAGGGATGAGCCAAACACCCATGTTCGGTTCGCATTCGAACAATTTCAAAAGTTCGAGTTCAGACACGAACACGATTCGAACTCAATGCAAGTCATGATTCACTGCATTAGAGAATTTATTGCCCCAACATCCCCCAAAGATGCAATGTAATCCTGGATTTCTGTCTTTTCAGCATACTCAAATCCATACAGTTTACAGGGCAAGCCTCATTCACAGGGTCCTCCTAGCTCCCACCTGGACTTAGTTCCCACCCTCCCTCCCCTCACCCACCCTCCCTCCCCTCACCCACCCACCCCACAGTTCTCATTTCATTTATACCCAACTAATTTGGTCATGTGATATTTTCAGCTACCAACCTACACCACTCTGGAATTTCACCTACCACACTCCCTTCTACCTTTCCTTTTTTCCCTCCCCTTTCTCTAGAAATGTTTTTCCCTCTCTTCCCCCTCTTGCTGCTTCTTTCCACCATCTCCCTTCTCTCTAAATCTACCCTCCCTCCCTATACACCCTACAAATTACAGCAAGCTGGAAAAGAAACCCAAATACACCATAGCCTGCTCAGCTCCTTTAACTTATCAGCTGAGTGCTGGTGGAGAGTGTTAAAATCCAGCCCTCCCACCCCCACACAACAGAGCTTTAAAACCTTTCAATCACTATTTACCAAAAAGAAAAACCTGTCCAAATTCCTTTTTATTCTGCTGCTTGCACTTGCAAATGATGTTGAATCCAACCCTGGTCCAATAGCTGACACCATATTTAATCTCCCCACTAAAAAAGGCCTCTCCTTTGTGCATTGCAACATCCGCAGTTTACTCCCTAAACTGGATGAGCTTAAAGCTTGGTGCTTCTATTACAAACCTAAAGTCATTGTGCTGACAGAATCATGGTTAACCGCTAAAGTGCCAGACTCTGCCATAGCAATACAAGGGTATTCATGCTCTAGAAAGGACAGAGCTAAGAGAGGAGGGGGAATTGTCATCTATGTTGACAACTCCATAAAGTTCACCCCATTGCAGAATCCTAGCTCCCCGGCCACATTTGATTTCCTTTCTGGTACTATTGAGATCCTATTCAGTAAAACAATTATTGTTGCTGGATTCTACCGCCCACCAAGTTCCCCAGTGCAATCCCTTTCTGACATAACCCAAATTCTTAGTAAATTAGTCGCTAAAAACCAAAAAAGTGAACTGCTGGTCCTCGGCGACTTTAATGTTGATTGGCTGAATCCTAAAAACAATAAACACTGCTCACTGTTTAAGGCCTTGCAGCTAACACAATTAATCTCCTCCCCCACTCGCATTAATATGAAAAGCCCTAACCACACCTTGCTGGACTAGATTCTCTCCTCATGTCCTGATCGAATACAGGAGGCAGGCGTTCTTGCTAACAGTTTCAGTGATCACTGCCTAGTGTACTGTGTGCACAAAATAAGGGCCATAAAATGTCCACCAAAGGTAATAATCACCAGGTCTTTCAAGAAATTTAATCTTGAATCCTTCCTAAATGATCTCAAACAGCTCCCATGGTACAGACTAAACCTAATCCCAGACCTGGACTGTGCAATTGAATACTTTCAAGCCGAGCTCCTGAAAGTCTGGAACACCCATACCCCACTGCGCAAAGTGCGAGTAAAAGGGGGCCATCTCCCCTGGGTTACAGCTGACCTCACGCATATGTACCAGCTTAGAGACTCCCTGTGGTCAAAGTTCAAGAGTACTGGATCCATGAACGATCACTGTGAATACCGAAAATGCCGGAATGAATGCACAAAAGAAACAAAAATGGCTAAAGCCCAATACTTCAATGAAAATTTAAACCATAACATATCAAACCCCAGAACTTTTTGGAAAATCATAAGTAACATACAAGCACCCCCCAGCCACTCCCAACCAGCTGCTTTAAAAGTAAACAACCAAACTGTACAACACCCCCTAGATGTAGCAAATGCTTTTAATAATTATTTTGTTGGATGCGCCACCACCCTGATTGCTAAGCTAGGAAATGACACGCAATCAGAAAGGCCGCACGCAGGTCAGGACCCACCAACAGTGCAAAGACCCCGTAACCCAGAGAAATTCAGTTTTAGGCCAGTGCCTGTCAGTGCCATCACTAAACTTCTCCGTAACCAAAAAATGAAATACCAGTCTGGACCTGATCAAATCCCAGCAATGCTGCTGTAAATCAGTGCACCAGCAATTGCAAAACCTGTCGCAACCCTGATTAATGAATCACTGGCGACTGGATACATACCCAAACTCTGGAAGACTGCAAGGGTGGTACCTATCCATAAAAGTGGAGACAATACTTTGGTATCCAACTACCGCCCAATATCACTGCTCCCTGTAATGTCAAAAATTCTGGAAAAATGTGTCTACACTCAATTACGTGATTATTATCAGTATCAGAACTATTTAACCCCAGATCAATCAGGCTTTCGTCCAAACCATTCAACTACAACTGCCCTTTTAAAAGTTTGTAATGATATCCAAGCTGGCATGGAACAAGGAAATCTAACTGGAGCCATCTTCCTTGATTTTGCCTAGGCTTTTGACACAGTAGACCATGGCATCCTATTACAAAAACTTAAGAACTCTGGTATTGGTGATAGTACGTTAACCTGGTTCCAATCATATGTGTCTGATAGGTCTCAATTTGTGTCCATTTCTGACAGCACTTCCCTCCCCCTCCCAGTCACGTGCGGTGTACCACAAGGCTCGATACTTGGCCCCCTGCTATTCACAATATTCATAAACGATCTGCCCAATGTCTGCAAAGCTTCAACTGTACACATGTATGCAGACGACACTGTAATCTATACCAGCAAACCAAATCTCCCACAGCTGGAGGCTGTGCTGCAAGAACAATTCACAGGGGTAGAAAAGTGGATCGCAAATAACAAACTTTTTCTAAATACTGACAAAACTGTCACAATGCTCTTTGGAACCGCACCTAAACTACACAAATTGCAAACACCCCATCTATGTGTTGGGACAAAATCAAATAGCACGCTGACCACAGTCACTTCTCTCAAATACCTAGGTATGTGGTTAGACCCAAATCTATCTTTTGGCCCCCACATCGAAAAACTCTCATCTAAACTCTACCCCAAACTAGGTGCCCTGTACAGAAACAAATCCTGCCTGAGCCCCGCGGTAAGAAAGCAGATTGTACAACAAATGCTTATGCCAGCCATTGAATACGGAGATGTAGTGTATGCAGCCGCCCCGCAAACACACCTTCAGAAACTTACTACATTGTATAACTCATTCTGTCGCTTTGTGCTACAATGTAACTACATGACACACCATTGTGACATGTTAAAAGAACTAAACTGGCCATCACTGGACTCTAGACGCACCCTCCACCTTTCCAACCTGGTGTTTAAGAGCTTTTCTGGGAAGCTACCACCCTACCTGAATATGCTGCTTCCCCCAGCAGTTCCCTCATCCTATAACCTCAGATCCAGGACCAGCACCTTACTTGCAATACCGCAATACAAAAAGAAAATGGCTCGATCCTCATTTTCCTACAGAGCACCGCAAATATGGAATAACCTCCCAGACACCGTCAAATCTTCCCCCAGTCTAAAGTCCCTTAAGACTTCCCTATTAACATACCTCAATACGGAATGCACCTGTAAACATGTAACATAATGACTTTATTTCCTCCATATTTATTTTTCTGTTAATCTGTATATTTGGTCTAGTGTAAATTTCTTGCATTTTACTATTTTGTATTTCTGTAACCAATCAATGTTCTCGAACCCAGGACATACTTGAAAACAAGAGAAATCTCAATGTATCCTTCCTGGTAAACTCCTTTTATAAATAAATAAAGTCAATGGGACTCGAACGTTCGATTTTTAGAGGGCCCTGCAAGAGGGCATATATGCAAGATATTTGGAATAAAAGGTGTATGGGGGTCCGGGTAGTGCCCTGGGGGACAGGAAACAAGGAAAACATTTTTTAAAAAAGGTTTTTAAAGTAACAGTGATTTTTCCATTAAATAAAGGTTAAGAATAAAAACGAAAAATTCCTTCAAATATTGTGCCTAGTAGGTCCCAATAACCTGCCTGTGAAGTGGCGGATTTGTCAGATGTATAGAAACATTTAAAAAGAAAAAAATGACATTTCGAATGACGGTAAATTATTTTCCTTTTAATCTATTCAAAAACAACTGCTTGGGGCTGCAGCCTGTATGAAAAGAGGAGACATTTTAGGACACGCAGAACAAGTTTAGTAATTTGTTGGCTAAATTATGGTGAAACTTATGCAGGCTTTGGATTAAAGTAACAACAGGTGCATTAAAATTGGACCTTTGGTGCCAGCTAGTGCCTTCACACGTAACCTCTCTGAGGTATTGTGGAAGAGTGCAGGGGTGGACCCTGCTGTCAAATATTAAAATGATATGAATCTGGTACACGCATCAGTATCAGTGCACCCAAATATTGGGCATTTGGTGGGAGCTAGTGCATTCACACCGTAACCCCTCTGAGGTATTATGGAAGAGTGCAGGGGTGGACTCTGCATTCAAATATTAAAATGATTGGAATCTGGTACACGAGTCAGTGCACCCAAATATTGGGCCTTTGATGCCAGCTAGTGCCTTCACATCGTAACCCTTCTGAGGTATTGTGGAAGAGTGCAGGGGTGGACTCTAGACATGTGCATTCATTTTAGTACTAAAACGATTTAGTACGAATTTTGGGATAATTTACTTTTAGTATGACTCAAGAGATACGAAACTGCTCAGTACAAAAAACGAAAGAAACTAAAATAAAATGCACTACATTTTAGTTTCAGTCCTTTTTGTGATATTACATAGGGATGAGCTGTTCGGTTCGAACCGAACTTTGGTTGTTCGAAAGTTCGCGAACTTCAAACTTTTTGGGTGTGTTCGGTTCGAATTTGCAAAAAAAATGAAATTTTGACAAAAAGTATAGAAAATGCTTAAAAAAATACAAAAAAAATCTAGAAATAAAGAGACTCTTTACTGCAGAATATTATAAGCAACAGTTTATTAGATATCGAATTAAAAACTAATGTGTACGTGCAAAGATTCTCAACTCTAAATGACATATGTTTTTCAAATGGCATAACAGGTGTTTTTAGTCTGGTCTAATCAATTTGATACATTGTAGACTATACTGAGGGGGTGGGGTGGTGTCTGCTTCTGATTGAGATTTGAGAAGTGTTAATTTCCCTCCTAAAACTTCTAATATGCTGTATTTCACCGCTGTGTGTTCAGCTCATTTTTACCACTTTCGCTCATCATGTTTAAACGCGATTTTGAAGCCACATTTTGTTAAATGACCGACATGTTAGGTATCGTTCTTTCCGGCAGACTCCGCAGATTCATAATATATCATTTTTACATGTATACGTCCTGTCCTGGCTGTATATTATAAAAAAAATGCAATCAAAAAAAGAATTTTTAATCATCTGCCGTGTGTAAAGTGGTTTTTTTTCACATTTTAGCACATGAGCGTTTGCGGTTATGTTTTCTATGGGGTGCGCTTGAACAAAAATTAGAAATGGGGACTTGTTACATTTTGTGGGGGGAATTACGTGATTTATAGCAAACACACCCCATAGAAAAAAATCATTAGTGCATCATCGTTGACATTATAATTGCAATGTGAACAATATTGCTGCATTAATAAAAATAACACACAAAAAAAATACATGTTTTTATTTTCTTTTTTCTTTTTTTTACTTTATACCTGGTCATGTTGGGTATCATTTGAAAGGCCATGCTCAGGCCTTTCGATTGACACCCTCCATGACCCACTAGATGCCTGGAGATATCGGGGTTCAAATGAACCCTCTATCTCCACCAGGGGATTGGCCTGGGCAATATATATACGCATGATGTGAGCTGGCCTGGGCAATATATATATATATATGCATGATGAAAATTTGCAAAGGATAAGGCACGCAAAGTGAAATTTTGATGTGTCTGAAATTGAAACTTACGTGACAACTCTTATTTTTTTCTCGTTAATTTATATTTGTTCAATACAGTTAATTTTAATTTGTTTAATAGAGTTAATTTAAAATGGTTTAATACAGTTTATTTATATTTATTTTACCTTTAATATTGGTGCTTTTCAAACTTTATTCTTAAGTAAAAAGAAATTTAGCAGTGTCACGGATCCCCCTGATAACCAGAAGTGTGGTCCCTTTACGCAGACCGCTCTCTACCCTTCCGATCCTTGAATGGTCGGTGATACTAAACAGACAAATAACCAGACAATATAGAAACAAGGGGTAGCACCAGACAGGGGTATGGAAGAGAGTATCGTCACGAATCTTTCTGACTACTAAGATATAATTCTCTTTATGCAGCTCCCTTTCTACTCTTCCGATCCTTGAATGGTCGGCAAAGCTATTAAGGCAATGAAACAGGTAATAGACAAAGAAAGGGAAATACCAGACAGGGGTACAGAACAGATCACAAGTCCTCCCTAGGACTTTAGTAATAGCAGAGGTAGTCTGATGCGTGCTTAGGGTGCCACACAGACTGACCTCGGTACCAACGTTAAGGGCAGAACCTAGAACAGAGTAAATGCCAATGCCAGGAGTCATACACAGGAGGGTTCGTTTGCCAATGCCAAGGGTCATACACAGGAGGGTTCGTTTGCCAATGCCAAGGGTCATACACAGGAGGGTTCGTTTGCCAATACCAAGGGTCATACACAGGAGGGTTCGTTTGCCAATGCCAAGGGTTATACACAGGAGGGTTCGTTTGCCAATGCCAAGGGTCATACACAGGAGGGTTCGTTTGCCAATGCCAAGGATTATACACAAGAGGGTTCGTTTGCCAATGCCAAGGGTCATACACAGGAATAACACAGGAGATAGCCAAAATGACACAAGAGCTCTGCGGGAGGTGAATACCACGTCAGGGCACCGGTGTATGGGAGAGACTGGGTTTTAAACCCGGCGGGTCCGCGTCACAGCGCCAGGCCCCGCCCCTTGGCGTCCCACGTGAGCGGGCCCGGAAGCGCTTACATTCGGCGCCTGGCCAGCGAGCAGCGAGGAAGCTGCTGCCAGGCGCCGCATCCCCTGGGTCCCCGTGACAAGCAGTTTCATGTTGTGTCGTTTTTTTTGGGGGGGTGCAAGTAGCTGGTCTTGCCTAGGGTGCAAAATAGTCTAGCACCGGCCCTGACGGGATGGTCCACCCCTGCACTCTTCCACAATACCACAGAGGGGTTACTGTATGATGGCACTTGCTGGCCTGGCACCAAAGGCACAATATTTGGCTGCACTGCCACTGACGCCTGTATCAGATTCATATCCTCAGAGGGGTGGGACTGTGTGACGGCACTGTTGCCGATGCTAAAGGCCCAATTTTAGGCTAGGGTCAAATGAACGCATTTTTCGCAGCGAACGTCAAAAAGTGCGTCCGAACGCATTGAGGTGTTTTTTCACGGAAAGCGCTTAAACGGTCATAAGATGCGCATTTTTGTGCGTGATTTTTTACGGATCCAAACCAGGAAACTTTGGGTGTCTGGACGTTATGTTGGCCAGACATGAGCAGTGTCTGATGTCTCCTAATCACATACACACACGACGCTATGCGGACGCAGCGCACTCTGTACGTCAGTACTAGCGGTTCAGCGTTCTTGAAAAAATGCGTTCATTTTCCACTTGCGTTGCGCAGCCGGACTTTCGTGCGGCCGTACTTCGTATATTGGCCGTCATTGCGTGTCATTTGCTGCTAGTGCGGTCGTGATTAAGTGCGCCTAAACGCACGTTAAAAGTGCGCTAGTCTGACCCCAGCCTTAAAGCACCTATTGTTACTTTCATCCAAAGCCTGCATAAGTTTCACAATAATTTAGCCAAAAAAAAATCACTAAACTTTTTCTGCGTGTACGAAAATGTCTCCTCTTTTCATACAGACTGCCACCCCAAGCAGTTGTTTATGGATAGATTAAAGGAAAAGCATTTACCGTCATTTGAAATGTAATTTTTTTGTTTTTTACATATTTCTATACATCCTACAAATCCGCCAGTTCACGGGCAGGTTATGGGGACCTCCTAGGCACGATATTTGAAGGAATTTTTCGTTTTTATTTTTAACCCTTATTTCATGGAAACCTCACTGTCCCTTTTTAAAAACTTTTTTTTTAAACTTTTTGTCCTTGTTTCCTGTCCCCCAGGGCACTACCCGGACCCCCATACACCTTTTATGGCAAATATCTAGCATATATGCCCTCTTGGAGGGCACTCTAAAAACCGAATTTTCAGCCCCATTGACTTGTATTGAGTTCGAGTTTCGAGTTTCGGGTTCGGATTCGGATTCGAACATTTGGAAAGTTCGGGTTCGGATCCAAACCGAACTCGGGAGGTGTTCAGCTCATCCCTAATATTACATTGAGTGAAGGAGACCAGTAATGACGTGCAACATCGCAAAGCTACAGAAAAGGTTTGTATGAGTAATCCTTCCCGACCCCTACCCGAAAATCTGACAGTCATAGAGCTCCAGAATACTCACTCGCAGCACAGACAGCCAGCACAGGAGAGCCAGCACAGGAGAGGAAACCTTTACTTAACCCTTGCATGTCTATGAGGCAGACAAGATGATAAAAGCAGCTGGAGAAGGAAAACATTCAAATAAATCACACTGAAAGCTAATGACAGAGGAGGGCTGGATAGTAAAAAACCCTTTATAACAAGCAGCGCTGGGAGAAGAGAGGGACTTTATAAAATGTGTGTTATCTCCCCTCCCGCTCTGCATAATAGGTCTGATACATTTTATATTATCCAGGAGCACTATCCCCCTTTCCTCATCTATAATACACATTTTCTATAAAGTCCCTCTCCTCTCCCAGTGCTGCTTGTTATAAAGTTTTTTTTTACGTCTGATACATTTAGTATCCAGCTCTCACAGTTACTCTGTCATTATGAGCCTTCAGTGTGATTTATTTGAATGTTTTCCCTAGATTTAAAGTGCTTTATTTTATTATAACAATCTATTTGCACCAGTCATATCTTCTCTTGAGCTTTCAGACCGATTTACGTTAATATTTTCCCTCTCCCCTGCTTTTATATTCCTGTGTCTCCCCCACAGAGATACAAAGTTTAAGTAAAAGTTCCCTCTCCTGTGCTGGATAAGCATTGCATTCCAAAGTTCTGCACCCTCCACATGCCAATGCAGTAGGATGTTCTATACAGAGAGGGGCATTAATTAATGCAGGTGGATGTTGTATACATTATGCAGAGAGGGGTATTAATTAATGCAGGAGGATGTTCTATACATTATACATAGAGGAGCTTTTTTTTTTAGCCCTTTAAATCCAGTGGCTGTGAGCGCTGAGATCGGCTGCTTGTTATATTATCTCTCAGTACAATGTATCAGGCTCAGCTGTTACAGTAACTGACTGTAACAGCGCTCAGAGTTTCAGTAAAATAAGGAAATAATATTGTTCTAACCTCTTATATATAAAAATATTATTTACTAGTTTTACTCGAACTCTGAGCACTGTGATGAGCAGCAGTCAGTTACTGTAACAGCTTTGCCTGGCACATTGTGCTGAGAGTGAGTGATACTGTAACATAGACATGTGCACAGCACAAAATTTCGTTTTGAACTAATGGATTAATCCTAAAATGCAATTTATTTAGTTGCTAAAGAAATTCGTTTTCAGTTCTTTAGTATGAAAACTAATTTCATTCATCCGAAAACCAGTGGATACAATTACTATTGTAATGGCTCCTCAGAGGGCTGAGATCGCTGCTTGTTACAGTATCTCTCACTCTCAGCACAATGTGGGCCATTTTACATAGTTGGTGCTAACTTAACCAGAGCTGTTGTAAACTTCCCAGAGCCATTATAGCCTATGGAGGTTTTCAGTTTACAACAGCTCTGGTTAAGTTAGCACCAACATTGTAATACTGCCCCGTGTCAGGCAAAGCTGTTACAGTAACTGACTGCTGCTCATCACAGCGCTCAGAGTTTCAGTAAAACTAGTAAATAATATTTTTATATATAAGAGGTTAGAACAATATTATTTCCTTGTTTTACTGAAACTGAGCGCTGTTACAGTCAGTTACTGTAACAGCTGAGTCTGATACATTGTACTGAGAGATAATGTAACAAGCAGCTGATCTCAGCCTCACAGCCACTGGATTTAAAGGGCTAAAAAAAAAAGGCTCCTCTCTGTATAATGTATAGAACATCCTCCTGCATTAATTAATGCCCCTCTCTGTATAGAACATCCTACTGCATTGGCATGTGGAGGGTGCAGAACTTTGGATGTTGCGATCTTCAATGCTGGTCTCCTTCACTCATCAATGTAATATCACAAACAGGACTGAAACTAAAATGTAGTGCATTTTATTTTAGTTTCTTTCGTTTTTTGTACTGAGCAGTTTAGTTTCTCTTGAGTCAAACAAAAACTAAATTATCCCAAAATTCGGACTAAATCGTTTTAGTACTAAAACGAATGCACATGTCTACTGTAACAAGCAGCGATCTCAGCCCTCTGTGGAGCCACTACAATAGTAATTGTATCCACTGGTTTTCAGATGAATGAAATTAGTTTTCATACTAAAGAACTGAAAACTAATTTCTTTAGCAACTAAATAAATTGTATTTTAGGACTAATCCATTAGTTCAAAAAAAATTTTGTGCTGTGCACATGTCTATTGGACTCTGCATTCAAATATTAAAATTATATGAATCTGGTACGTGCGTCAGCGCACCCAAATATTGGGCCTTTGGTGCCAGCTAGTGCCTTCACACTGTAACCCCTTGTTACGAACCGCGCTACGGTCCACAGGCGCCCAGCAGCATCGTCCTCGCTGCTCGCTGGCCGGGAGCCGAACAAGGAAAGGATTCCAGGCGGCCACATGAGACACCGGGGGCGGAGCCAGGCGTGATGACGCCGGATTTAAAGCCACAGGCAATGCAGTCACACATTGCCCTATTGTGGTTTAACATCCCTTAGAGCTCCTCCTGTTTGTATTGGTGTTTCTTTGTATTCTGGCGTACTAACCCCTGGCAACGGCTTACGATATTCTCTGGCGTACTGACCCCTGGCAACAGCTTACGATATTCTCTGGCGTACTGACCCCTGGCAACGGCTTACGATCTTCTCTGGCGTACTGACCCCTGGCAACGGCTTACGTTCTTCTCTGGCGTACTGACACCTGGCAACGGCTTACGATCTTCTCTGGCGTACTGACACCTGGCAACGGCTTACGATATTCTCTGGCGTACTGACCCCTGGCAACAGCTTACGATATTCTCTGGCATTTGTGGTTTGGCTATATGGTCTCACATTTGGCTTCTTCAGTGTCAGTCTAGGGATAGATATATATATATATATAGACCGACCATTATAAGGATCGGAGGGAAAGGATAGGTACTGCGTACAAGGATCACATTCTCCTCCTGGTGGGGATTCGTAACATTACGATAGGGCCATAGATCCTGAAGACTTATCAGCCCAATTAGCCAAGATCTCTGCAAGGCAAGAGGAACAGGATCATAGAATGGACCAAATCGCTCAGGCCTTGCATGCTCTGTTAAACCAGCCTGGTAGAGCACCGGCCTCGCCGTCTCTGCCAGTTCCTGAGGCTGCTGTATCCACTGCCGTTTTACCGCCTAATCACCACGTTCATATGACAGCACCGATGCGCTTTGACGGTACCCCTGGTGCTTGGTCGTGGGTTTTCGATTCATGTGGGGATTAATTTTGACCTCAACCCGAGTATGTGTCCATCTGATAAGTCTAAGGTGGGGTTTCTGATTAACCATCTCTCTGATAAAGCTCTGGAATGGGCTACCCCTCTATGGGAGAATTAGAAACCGATTGTATAGGATTATGAGATGTTTGTGTCAGAGCTACACCATACATTCAATCTCACTCGTAGATCTCAGACGGCAGGGAGGTCACTCTTCCGAATCAGACAAGGCAACAGGAAGGTGTCCGATTATGCCATTGAATTCAAAACACTTGCTTCTGAGGTTACATGTAGGGATGTGCTGTTCGGTTCGGAGTTCGATTCGAACATCGCCTGTTCGCAAACTACGAACATTTCCACGTGTTCGCTGCATGTTCGCCCACAATGGACCACAATGCACTTTTCCACTGGCCTGAAGTTTGTAATTGGCTACAGCCTTGCACCTGACCACAGGTCAGGTGCAAGACAGGTGCAAGACTATGGGCAAATTTTGCCCAATCATGGGCTCACAGAGCTAAGTCCCGCAGCACACTATATAAGGCTTCACACAGCCTTCAGCACGTGTTTTTTTAGATGAAATTGTTGTGTTAGTTTGTGTTCTCACTGCCAGTCTGCCTGCAGCTATGGGGGGGGGTTCTCATTTCTACAAAATATCTGGGAATTGTTCTAATCTTTGTGTTCTCACTGCCACCAGCAATTTTGGGGGTCAGTCATTTATACAAAATATCTGGGAATTGTTCTAATCTTTGTGTTCTCACTGCCACCGGCAATTTTTGGGGGTCTCATTTCTACAAAATATCTGGGAATTGTTGTAATCTGTGTGTTCTCACTGCCACCCATCAGGGGGTCTCACTGATTTATAGGAGGTTTCTGGGAATTGTAATCTGTGTCTTCTCATTGCCAGCTATCAGGGGGTCCCACATACTTCTAGCAGACTTCTGCGAATTGTAATCTGTGTCTTGTCACTGTTGCCAGCTATCAGGGGGTCCTATCAGGGGGTCTCACTGACTTGTAGGTGGTTTCTGGGAATTGTAATCTGTGTCTTGTCACTGGCTGCCAGCTATCAGTGTGTCTCACTGAGTTATACCAGAGTTCATGAAATCTTTAAACTTTATACCAGAGTTGAATCAGAGTTCTGCACCATATCTCCAATTTTTATAACAGAGTTGAATCAGAGTTCTGTATATCTTTAATCTATGTATCACTCACCATGTCAGAAAGACCAAAAAGGACAGGCAGACGCTCCCAGGCACAGATAAGAGGGCAAGCAGCCTCTATGTCGGGAGGCTGTGCCTCTGGTCTTCGTGGACGTGGTGCATCCTCTGCAGGGGAACACTTGTCCTTTCTAACTGGTGCTGGCCATCTTACGCAGCAGCAAAATACAGAGGATTTGGTGGTTTGGCTAACCAGGCCATCCTCATCCTCCGAGTCCTCTGCCAGCCAGGCTTGTAGTGGTTTACAGTCCACCACAGCTGCCAAAGCATCTAATGCAGCCTCCATGTCCACAGCTACTCCTGCCGTAGCCTCACTATCACACATGGAGTCAGCTAAATTGTTTGACTACAATGACAGTGACATGCTGCTTGAGGATGCGCAGCAACTACAGTGCTCTTATTCAATCTCTGAGGTTGAGGAAGGGAGTATAATCAACCTAGAGGAAGGGGGTGCCAGTGACACACAAATAACTGGCATTCATGTTGCCCCAGCAGCTGCAGCATACTGCCAAGTTGGCTCCAGTGACGAGGAGATAGAGGGTGATGATGACAATGATGAGGAGGTCACTGACTCCACCTGGGTGCCTGATCGAACAGAGGAGTCAAGAGAGGAGGAGGAGGCACAACAAACACGAGGCACAACATCCTCTATGACCAACCGTGGCACTAGCCAGTCCAAGGCATCAGATGTCAGAGCTGCTCAGGTGCAGAGCGCTGTTGTCTCAAAGCACACATCCAGGAACTCTGCTGTCTGGGAGTTCTTTAAGAAATGTGCAGCAGACCGCACCGTTGCGTGTGAAGGCACTGTTCCCTTCCGTCTGTCCTGGCTCTCCAGACACCCCTTCGTTGCCGTCAGCCCGGCTACTGGGAGCGCTGTCCTCAGCGCCTCGAGCGGCTTGACCTGCCTGCTTCTGTTCCTCTGCCCTGGAGCCGTTAGGAATCTCCAGAAGGCCGCTCTCTGCCTTCTGAGGGTGAGTGTGGAGTGTAGCGTAGTTTGTAATAAAGACACCAGGCGCGGCTGTATGCTTTAAAACAGGATCCTCTCTCTCTGAGCTCTGAGAGTTCTCTGACTTTTTAATGAACAACCACCATTTATGCTGAAGTCCAACAGTCATAATTTGCATACCCATACTAATTACATTAGGTCAGTTATTTACAATAAACATTCTTTACATTCTCTAGCCTTTCAGCTCACACAACATTTGTATATCCATTGTTCTAACACATCAGATTAAACACACACTATCAGAGATCCCTTGAATTAAACATGTAGCTAGATAATGGGAAAAGCCCTGGTACATAAATTACACAGCAGTAAAGCTTGTTTACTGTTTTACACAAAAACACATTTACCTACAGGAATATAAGTATTTTTAAAACCAAAGCTACGCCATTTTACACTAAACTAAATTAAACTAAAACCAAACGATGTAAAATATATTTAAAAACACACGATATAAATGAACATAAAGTCTCTTGGGGTTTGAAGCATGGAGCGTTACATCAGCTCCATGGCAGTTGCTATTTGTAATCTATGTCAGATGAGGCTCAAGCGTGGTAAAGACATCGGAAGCTTGGGTACCACGTGCTTGAGGCGACATATGACCACCTGCCATGCATCCCGTTGGCGCAAAACTTTGCGTAGGTCCTTCTCACCTGTCTCTACCCCCACTAGATGTCCTGCCATGTCATTGACTCCAACCTCCACTGACAGGGATGATGCTACAGTAATGGATGAACCAGGTCCTTCCTCACAATGTGACAGCATCCCATCAGATGAAGATTTACGCAGTCAGATTATGTTGCCCCAGCTGCTGCAGCGTAAGAAAAAATATAGTCCCAACCATCCCCAAGCACAGTGTCTAAATGCCAGTTTAGCAAAATTACTCGCATTGCAGCTGCGGCCTTTCCAGCTGGTGGACTCTGCTCCCTTCCGTGAATTTGCTGAATGTGCTGTACCACAGTGACAGGTTCCAAAACGCCATTACTTTTCAATGAAGGCCATTCCAGCACTATACCAGCACGTGGAACACAATGTTATGGAGTCATTGGCAAAGGCAGTCAGCAGCAAGGTGCACATTACCTTAGAAACGTGGTCCAGCAAGCATGGACAGGGCCATTACATTTATTTCATGGCACACTGGGTAACTCTGATTGCAGCTGGGAGGGATCCAAGACGGGGCTCTGTGCTGGAGCTTGTTCATCCACCACAGCTCCAGAAAGCTGCTTGTATGAGGTCTGTCTGCTCCACCAACACCTCTCCCTCTTCCTCCTCCTCCTCCTCCTCCTTCTGTGTCTCTGGAGAAGTGGCAGTTAAACCGACGCGTGACAGGGGCTACGCAATGGGTCAAACAAAAAGATGCCATACTGTGCTTGAGCTGGTTTGTTTAGGGGACAGGAGCCGCACCAGGCCAGAAATTGTCAGCTCTAAGGGGCAAGTGCAGAGATGGTTAACACCACGCCAGCTTCAGCTGGGAATGGTCGTCTGTGATAATGGCAGCAACCTTCTCTCCGTCCTACGCCTGGGTAAGTTGACGCATGTACCATGCCTAGCACACGTCCTAAATCTGGTGGTACAGCATTTCCTAACCAGGTACCCAGGGCTGGCAGAGCTTCTCAGCCAGGCCAGAAAAGTCTGCAGCCACTTCAGACGGTCATTCCCAGCAAGTCTTCGCCTGGCAGAAATTCAAAGAGAATTCCACCTTCCCACAAACCGTCTGATCTGTGACATGCCCACTAGGTGGAAATCAACATTAGCAATGCTGCAGCGTCTGCACAAGCAGCAGAGGGCCATCAACGAGTACCTGTGTGAGTATGGCACAAGGACAGGTTCAGGTCAACTTGTTGCCCCCCCCCTGCAGTGGCTGATGATCAAGGATACATGCACTGTACTGTCACCATTTGAGGAGGCAACGAGGATGGTGAGCAGGGACAGTGCATGCATCAGTGACACAATTCCTTTAGGGTTCCTGCTGGAGCACACTCTGCGGGGAATTATAGAAGTGGCTCTAGAGGCAGAGCAGTGGGAGGAAGAGGAGGCTTTCCCTAGCTCTGAAGGCCCCAGTCTCTCCCAACCCAGGGTGACACATGACACTACAGTTCTATGTCTTACTACAGGGGCTCTCAATCATGAACATATAATGTTTCAGGTTATAGAGTCACCCTCGTGTCCCGTGGTGTTGGGTTTCCCCTGGTTGGTGCAACACAATCCTTCCCTCGATTGGGAACACGGTGAGATTAAGGCATGGAATGCTCGATGTTGGTTACAGTGTCTAAAAATGGTCACCACTATAGGGAGCCTTAATTTGCCAACAGCTCCTCATTTATCCACAGAAGTACCTGAATGGTACTAGGATCTGAGGGAGGTTTTCGAAAAATGAAATTGTGATATATTACCTCCTCATAGACCATATGACTGTGCCATCGATTTGCTTCCCGGTACCATGCCACCCAGAGGTCATGTCTATCCTCTGTCTCAAAGGGAGAATGAGATTATGGAGGAGTACATAAAGGAGATTGTGGCTAAGGGCTTTATAAGGCGTCTTCCTCCCCGGCTGGGGCAAATTTCTTCTTTGTATCCAAAAAATAGGGAGACCTACGGCCTTGTATAGACTATCGGGGGTTGAATCGCATCACCATTCGAAACGTATATCCTATACCACTCATTTCCAAACTGTTTGACAGGTTACAAGGTGCCACAGTATACTCCTAGTTGGATCTCAGGGGGTGCATACAACCTGGTTAGGGTAAAGGAGAATCATGAGTGGAAGACTGCCTTTAATACCCGCAGTGGGCACTACGAGTATCTAGTGATGCCTTTTGGGCTATGTAACGCTCCGGCGGTATTTCATCATCTCATAAATTATGTACTCCGAGACTTCGTGCAGATTTTTGTCATTGTTTATTTAGAGGACATTTTGATGTATTCGCCCGATATTGAAACTCATCATGAACATGTTTGGTCTGTGCTAAAGAGATTGTTAGACAATGGCTTGTATTGCAAACTCGAAAAATGTATGTTTGATTTAAATAAGGTACATTTCCTGGGTTACGTGATTACCCCTGAAGGTTTCAGATGGACCCATCCAAACTGTCCTCGATCTTGGATTGGTCATTACCTCAAGGCTTGAAAGCGATTCAGAGGTTCCT